>VDFB02281492.1:725087997-725242997 GCA_007258455.2 Sequoia sempervirens
GTTAGGTAGCCTTGTCATCGTATGTCACTTGTCATTGCCTCTTTTGGCTAGCCATTACCCTTTCATGAACATATAAGAGCAAGCTTGGGATGTGAATGACATGCTTTAAGTTGGCTCGCATATGACATACTACCCTTTTTCATGACATAGCTTCTTGAAAACATATGACTTGGCATAAGGCTTTCTGAGTAAGCTTTCATATTCTCCTTCTTCTACTTTAAAGCAATTGCTCATAGTAATGGTGTTCACAACCACTTTAAAGTGGGGGCATACATCACCACTCACATTTCATTGTGTGATTTTATTTTTCTTGTGATTCTCTCTCTTGGAAACATTAGGCACAATGTTCCCCAGGATGAGACCTTGCACTTGTCCTCTCTTGGAACCAAAATGAGACTATTTACACTTATCCTCTCTTGGAGACATTGAACATGATGTTCCCTAAGATGAGACAATGCACGAACAAAGAAAAATCCTTTTGAACAATCCTTACACTATTCTTCATTAACAATGTTTGTGAGTGTCAAGCATACAAAGTTTTTCTTACCTCATAGAGCTCGAACTAACATTTTTATTTGTGGCACCTTATCAAGGTTAGCAGGAGGTATTTCTTTGATATGGTTGAGTGGGAAGCCCATTCAATAGCATGAATTTCCCCATAGCCACCTATATGTTTTGTGAGTGCATACCAACTAGCTTATGTACTTCACCCTTTTGGGATTTCTCACTCGATGGACAACCAAGAGTTCGATCACCCCAGAGTGAGTATGCATTTTCTTTCCAAAAAAACAAGCCTAGATCTAATCCACAATGTGTTGGACAGACGGTTGAAGCTTGATCCACCCCATTTTCATTTCCTTCTAGTTCTTGCCATTGTATGATCATGTATCTTGTCTTTCTGCAAATCATTCACCTTGCATGTGTCTTTTATACTTATGTTGGCTTGACTTAGGATCTTGGATCCTAGGGGCTTACACAACCCCCTTTTATATTTTTCATTCTTTTTCATCCGCATTGGTACAATTTGAATCCGCTTGAATGGCTACTTTAGCGAGAGTTTGAAGCAAGTTCATCCTCTCACTAAAGTTGGGGCTTAATGTGTTTCCAAAATTTGTATACTTTGCTTGATATGGGAATAATTGATGATAAATTAGACTTAATGAGTCCTTGATTTGGTGTTGTGAGGTGTCTATTTAATTTTGTTTGCATTTCTAGGTCATTTATCACATGTTTGCACATCACAATGTATTTTCCAGCACTTTGTATTTCTTAGGTTTCACATTAATAAATCATTTTTTTTATCAGTTTAATACATTTGGATATCATATTTTGGCACATTTCATCCCTCATTACATTAATCTTGAGTGTAGACATTAGCATTTTGGCCCATCTCTCTCCTTTTGGGTGAAAAACCCTAGAAGAGTTAGAGAGCATTTGGTTTGCCAAAATCATTGTTTACACTGTGTATCTTTGTTATCATTGTATAATTAAGTGTCCTAAATGTCTAATTTAGTGTGAGTTTTTCATGGGGAAAAAATCTCACTAAAGTGGGGGAAAAATGTATTAACAAAAAAAGTTTCCCTTTTTCCTATATTTGGGAATAATTAACAACAAATGAACCTAAGGTTGCCTTGATTTAGTGTTGTAATGTGTTTTATACATTCACATTAAGTCTAGAGCCCCTTTAATGATAAAATGTGCTTAATCATGCCTTATTTAGGGTGTTGTAAAGTGTTTTATTACACTTTCACACTAATCTAGAGATTCATTAATTAATTATGGTTAATTGAGGTTAATTGGCCACTTTAATTCAAATTTAAGCCTTATTAATTTTATTTTGCAAGGATCTATCTTCACACCCATTAATAATAATACATAACACTTACATTAGAAAAGTTGGAGTTCTAGAAATCTATGCTAGGACCCATTCTCCACCACTGGCGAATGGGTCTTCCTAATATAGGACACCCTTTCTTGGCATATTTGAGGTGGTTTTTTTATGTTATTTCATTCCCCCAAAGCTTGGTCCTAGGAAATTGTGCTAGGACCCATTTTCCAAAGGTGGAAAATAGGTCCTCCTCACTTAGGACAACCCTTTTTGAATTTATTTGTGGTAGGATTTTAATGATTTTCAATCCTAGATCTAATGCCGGCTTGGATTATTTGAATTTTTGGGTTAATCTTTAGAATTAGTATAAATATAAGGTTAATTCACATAGTTTCACCTATAAATTTTATGTGACTTCATGAGATCAATAACAAGAGCATTATAGAGCTTTATAGATAATTTTAAAGGAATTTAAGGGAAAATTAGTGAAGTTTTATTGCAACAATTCAAGATCATATCATTATGTCAAAGAGATAATGCATCAAGCATGTTGTTGAGCTAAGGTTGTTGATGTAGCATTGAATATTTATTTACAAGCAATATTTCACATCCATTTCAAGATGAAGATCTACATTCTTTAATGTGACTTCATGTTAGTTTGTAGATTTATTCTCCAAGACATCTTCCAAGGTATTATCATTTCATGTTTCATGCTTCAATTTCATTATTTCATCATCAGGTTTAATTACCTAAAAGGGGTTTAACCAAGGAAAACCCCTATCATCAAACAATCAATAAGTTTTTCTCCTCTTTGATGTATGTTTGTAGTTTCATAGGTTGAAGATCAAGTGGAGAACAAGATTAGAGAAAAATTACTAATGTTGTCAAGTTGCAAAGTTATTACCTACATTGCAAGAACACGAAAAAAAAGCCTACAAAATTTGTTTTAGGTTTTCAAGAGTTGAGAATTGAGGAGCTAAGAGTACAGATATTAAGGAACAAAACCAAGATCTCAATTTTTAGAAGCCCTAATAGGACCCATTCACTAGTAAAGGCGAATGAGTCCTCTATGACCTAAAAACAAAAGTTTTCAACAAGGTACACATTGTTTTAGCCTCTCAAAACTTCCCTTATTATGCTATAATAGTTAGTAGTGTTTTTTGATTGTTATTTGCATCATATCATACACATAATTGCATGTTTTATGGAAAAATTTAGTGGTTCATCATCTTGATCAATTCATTTTGGTGAACCCTATATTTTTTTCCAAACAAAATGTACAAAGAAACAATATGATTCTAGGAAACAAAATGCAAATTTTACAAGAGAAAATCTAAACTAAGGAAGTATGTTCTTAGCTTGCAATGCTGCACAAGAAAATCAAAAGGATGTATGGTTTCTAGACTTAGGTTGAAATAATCACATGATAGAGAACATATAAATATTTTTTTAGTTTAGATGAAAATGTAAAAAAAAGATGTCACATCGAGAAATGACAAAAAAAAATTAGTTATAGGTGTTTAATTGTGAAATGATAGGGTTTGCATCAAAATGAGTAGATCAAGATGATGAACCACTATTTTAGACCATAAAACATGCAATTATGTGTGTGATAAGTGAAACATAGAAAAATGATGTGTACCTTATTGCAAGAAGCATTCTTTTAGGGCACAAAGGACTCATTTGCATTTAGTGGCGAATGGGTCCCTGCCAGGGTTTTTGAAACTGAGATCAAGGTTATTTTCCTTGATTTTTGCACTCTCAGATTCTCAATTGTCAGCTCAAGAAAACTTGTAATAAATTATGTAGCTTCAATTCTTTGTTCTTGCATTATGAAGGTCAATCTTGCAACTTGACAACTTTGACAATTTTGCTTCCAATTTCTCTTTCACTTGATCTTCAACCTATAAATCTGCAAACACACATTCAAGGGAAGAAAATATTGTTGAGTATTAGTTAATAGGGGTTTTCCTAAGTCAAACCCCTTGTAGGTAATTAAACCAAATGATGAAATAATGAAATTGAAGCATGAACATGAAATGATGCAATGTTGATACCTTGGATGATGTCTTGGAAGATAAATCTACAATCTAACATGTAGTGGTCATGAAGAATGTAGATCTTGATCTCAAATAAGATATATAACAATTATTGCAAGTATATATTGAATGCTACATCCAATATCTTAGCTCAACAACATGCATGAATGCACTATGCCTTAGACATGATGAACTGATCTTGAATTTCTACAACAAACTCTTGATATTCTACCTTGAAATGTCTTTGAAATGCTCTATAATTCTCTTGTGAATATAATCTTGAGTGCTCATGAAAATATAGGATGAATCTAGGTGAATTAACCCCTTATTTATACTAAATCAAGAGAATAACTTTGAAATTCAAATAATTCAAGCTGACACAAGACCTAGAAATGAATGTTATTAAAATCCTGCCAAAATTAAATTCAAAAAGGGGGTCCTCATTAACCCATGTGAAATATGCAAATAAAGGGGGGTCCTATAGAGTGAGGAACCATTCACCACCTACAGAAAATGGGTCCTAGCACCAATTTCTGGGACCTGGATTTTTCCCTATTAAATTTTTTACAATTTTAATTATGGGTGTTAAGATGGATCCTTAGGAGGTGTCACAAATAAGGCTTAAATTTGAATTAAAGGGGCTAATTATCTCTAATTAACCACAACTAATTAAAAGGACCCTAGATAAGTGTGAAATTGTGTTACAAAAATTTACAACACCATAAATAGGGTACAAGTTAAGTATATATTTATTTAGGTGAGAAATAGGGTTAACCACAAAGAGTTAACAAAGTGATGAACCACTTAATTTACCACACAAAACAAAAAAAATTATGTAATTATGAGGGACAAAAGGTGTAAATAATAATAAAAAAATGACCCTAATTGTTATAACAACTATGAGGGAATTTTTTAGAGCATGAAAAGTTGTGTACCTTGTCAAAAACTTTTTTTTAGCTTTAAAGGACTCACTTGCCTTCAGTGGCGAATGGGTCCCTGCTAGGGTTTCTGAAACTAAGATCAGGATCCTGTTCCTTAATGTTTGCACTCTCAAATTCTTGGTTATCAACTAGTGGAATTCTGTAGATAATTTTGTAGCTTCAAATCTTTGATTTTACACTTTGAATGACAACATTGCAACTTTGACAACTTTGACAATTTTGCTCCAAACTTGCTCCAGTTGATCTTCAACCTATAAATATGCAATCACACACTCAAGAGGAATAATTTTTTTTCTTCTTAGAGAATAGGGGTTTTCATCGATCAAAACCCTTGTAGATAATTAAACCAAATGATGAAATAAATGAATTGAAGCATGAAACATGAAATATGCAATTGATATCACCTTGAATGATGTCTTGTGAAACAAATCTATGAACTAGCATGTAGTGGCCATGAAAAATTTAGATTTTGGATCCTTTAAGATGATGTGAACACTACTTGTAAGTAGTTCTTTAATACTGCATCTACTTCTTAGCTCAACAATACACATGAATGCATCAAACCCTTTTCATGATGATATGATCTTGAATTGCTGCAATAGACTCTTGAAATCTACCTTGAAATTCCTTATGAATGCTCTTGAAATGCTCTATAATTCTCTCTTGAAATTTCTAGAATGCTTCATAAAGTGTTAGGATAAATAATGTGAATTAACCCTTTATTTATACTAAATTAGGAGATTACCCACGAAATTCAAACAATTAAGGCTAACCCCAGATTTGAAAAGAAATTTTATTAAATTATTGCTAGAATGAAATCTAAAAAGGGGGGTCTCTTTGAGGGAGGACCCATTTTCCACCTAGGGCGAATGGGTCTTAGCTCAATTTTCTAGGACCTAACCCCGTGGGATGAAAAGAGTAGTAAAAACCCATTATAGATCAACTGATAAAGGGGGATCCTATTAAGGGAGGACCCATTTACTCACTTAGGGTGAATGGGTCTTGGCACCATTTTATAGGACCTAAATATTCCCAATTAAATGTTATATTATTTAAATCATGGGTGTTGGGATAGATCTTCAAGAGGTGTCATAATTAAGGCTTAAATTTGAATTAAAGAGGCTAATTAACTCTAATTAACCACAATTCAATACAATTACCCTAGATAAATATGAAAGTGCTTTACAACACTTTACAACAATTAAATAAGGTACAAGTTTAAATACATTTACTAAGAATAGGCCTATTAAGCTTAATTAAGTAAATAAATGCTAGAAAAGTGTGAAAGTGTGTTACAACACTTCATAACACCTTTGCAAATGACCAATTAATGATTTTTTTAATAAAATAAAGGCATTAGAATGACGTGAATGGGTACAAAACATTACAACACCACTCCAAGATTCAGTTAAGTCCATTTTATGTCAATTATCCAAATTGAGCGTGAAAAAGGATTACTTTTTTCGACACTACATTTTCCCCCCACTTTGGTGAGAGGATGACCCCATGTCAAACTCACATTGAAGTATACATTCAAGAAACTTAATTATGTGACAATAAAAAACATACACAATCACACCCTGTGAAAGGCCAATAAATATAAACAAAAATAAAGGATCAAGTGCAAATGTTTCAATGTGATGTGAAACAGGGTTGTTTGTCCATAATATATACTGCTCACTCTGGGGTAGTGGAACCTCAATCTATCCACTAGGTGAGTTGTCCCAAGGAAGTGTAAAATGAGAGAATCATATTAGTTTCCCATACCATACCGAAGTTATCCTAGTGACAACTTTGATAAGACACCACAATGTAATGCTTTATGTAAAATATTTGAATGCCATGTAAAAAAAATTGCTAAAAGGGATTTTTCTTTGTTCATGTAAAGGTCTTCTTCTTAGAAAACATTGTGCCTAATGTCTCCAAGAGAGGACAAGTCAAAAGTGTCATATTGTCATTCATGGGATGCCTCATTCGCATCATTCCATGTCAATAGATTATACACTCTTGGACGACATCAAACTCAATGACACCACCATGAAGAGGACACATCACAAGAAAAAAGAAAAAACACAGAATTTTTTTCAAAAATGTCATCAATGTATACCCCCACTTTAAAGCAGTTGCTACACCATCATTTTGAGAAATTTCTTTAAAGTAGCCAATTTTTTTAACCTAAGACATGAGAGATTTCCTCGAAAAACCCTATGCCAAGTCATATGTTTCCGATGTAAGTTATGTCATGAAATAGGAAAGAAGGGTTTCCCCCACAAATACATAAATGATCTATGGATTTGGGGTCAATATGTCTATGCTACAATGTTTTCATAGAGCATGAAACTAACATCATTCCCCAAATACTCATAGAACTAGAAGAATGACACAAAGAGAGCAAAAACAAAGGAAAAGTCTTTCAGGTCAACATGGAAGAGACCTAAATGTCCCAATGACTTGAATCATCCCATAAAGGAAAGTACAAGACAAAATGAAAAATGCTTACAACATAGAGAATAATGAAGGTACATATAAAGGAATGCACAAAAGAGAGAGGTACATCAAATGAAATGTCACAAGGGATCACATTATGCACATGCAATCACATAAAGAAAAACAAGAAAAAGAAAAAAGCATAGTAAGGCATAGATGAATAAACCTAAAGTAGGTCATCTGCCTCCCAAACTCAGTCGATATAAACAGAAGGTGGGAAACTATCCAAAAGGACAACATCAAGTGCCAAAATAAGACATGCACCAAGTTCAACACTCTTTTTAGGAGATTTCTCATTTAATTTCATAGAAGAAGAAAACAATGTATTCAACTCATCATGCACTTGTTCATCAATCTTTGCAATGTCAATGTCATCATCTAAGTTAATCACAACAAGAGGTCAAATAACAATTTCCATGCAATGTTCTTGTTTATGTTGTGGTGAGGGTTGAGAGTCATTATGCATTGCTTCAGGTAGATTCTAATTTTTATTTTCTATGTTGTTGTTTTCTTGAGTTTACAATCTATGAGAAATAGCATGATGTCTATGTCTATTCTCTCTAGCACTTCAATGAACCTTTTCAATCTATTGCCAATTTTTGTTTGTGTAAGAGTGGGTTTGTCAATCATAGGTTCCTTATCTTCCCTAGAAGGAATTGAAGGAACAACAGGAGGTTGCTCAACTACTTTCTCTTTGACTTTGTAACCTTGTTTGACTCTACGAGGGACAACAAGATTGTTTGTGTTATCTCATGGTCTCTTGTAAGAAATTGCAGGAGGTTTTTCTATAAGTTGTTCTTCTATGTTTGGAAGTGTTTCTGGTTCAATCATTGTTTTGTCAAGTATAGTTGGTTCGGTCATAGGTTGAGGTATATTATGAAGGGATAATTTTGCTATTTTCTTTGCCTTGAATTTTTGATATGAGTTGAAAAATAATTTTGTAGTGTCAAAAAATATCATCGTGTAGATTTTCACACTTAATTTGGGAATAATTAATGATAAATTGGACTTTATATTGCCTTGATCTAGTGTTGTGATGAGTTTTACACATCCACATTAGGTTTTTGACCATTCTAATCTAAATAAACTTAAATTTTTCCTAATTTAATGTTGTAAAGTGTATTTATTGGCACCTTCACATTAAATTTAGGAGGCTTTTAAATTAAGTGCACCTAATTTAGTGATGTAATGTGTTCTACACATTCACATTGGATTTAGGGACCTTTTTAGCTAAATAGACCTATTTTTTCCTTAATTTAGTGTTGTAAAGTGTATTTATTTACACTCTCACATTGGATTTTTGGCCCTATTGCATTTATGACCTTTATATCTATAGACATGCAAAATTGACATTATGCATCTAATCCGGATTCACTAATTCCATGTCATCCTTAATCATCCCTTTATCATCGTTTTCCCTCTTTAATTAAATAAATAATAATTTTTTTAATTAAATCCTAAGTCATTATTCTTAAATTAAACAAATTAATTTTTATTTAATTTCTCCTAAAGTTTCTTCATTTAATTAAATAAAATGTATTTAATTAAAATTACTAATGTCCATTATTTCCTCCCATTTGATTTAAATAAATCCAAAAATCTAAATCAAATGTCATGTCAACTAATCTCTATCAAAAGTTAATTAAATCCTGATTAACTTCTAACACTAATCCTCTTTTCTCTAGCTTTTGCAACTTGTGCACATAAATCAATTTAATTGATTTATTAATTCCTCCTTTTCATTCAAAAAGGCATCTCAAGTGGAATATTCCTCCATTTCAAACCTCCCTCCCAAATGGCTTGTCCTCCAACATAGCATTAACTCCTCTTACATTATCTCTTACATGTCTCCCACTTGGCATTTAAGACTCTTTCTTCTCCCTCCAACAAGCCAAGTTTCAAATTTGAAAAGCCACCTAATGTCATTTATTGGCACATTTGTCAAAATGTGCTCAACCTTCATCCTCTCACATATTGACAAGTGGCATCGTTTCATTGGCTCATGTTTTGTCCCACATCCTCCATGTTTTGCATTCTTCCATCCTTCTTGGTTATAAATAGAGGCCTCCTCTATTGTATTGATCCTCCACAACTTGATACACAATCTTAAGCATTTGAATCTTGTTCATCATATCATCTAAGAGCTTATCAATGATTGGGAAAGGGCTTCTCTCCACGTTAAAGAAGCACCAATCCACTATGAGATATGGTTTTATTCATGTTATTGTGTGTTTTATTTAGCCACTTAACATGATTCAATATTTCATAGAAATGTTTTAGTTTGGTTTGCTTTAAATGATTAACCATGTTAATATGTGTTGAAGTTGAGCATTTGCAGATTTTGAAATATACAATATCAATGTTAATATACCCCATAAGACCCTATATTGTGCATCCCAAGGCATATTTCAATCAAAACCCTAACAATATCAAGATATAAACTTAATTTACCCACTCCTCGACACTTTAGCAGTAAAAATAAGCCCTATGGGACCCATTTTCCACTTTGGGTGAATGAGTCCCATCCATGGGGAACCATTCACCATAGATGGAAAATGAGTCCCATTTGGCCTATTTTGAGGTTTTAAGTGGAAAAATTTGGTTTTAATTTCAAATTTCTTCTATGTCAACCTTTAGTATCAAATAAATTATCATTTGAGTGCATTTCCTATATAAAAAAGCTTTCAAATCATCATTTCATTAAGCATGCATGATATCAAGTCAAGCAAGCAAGGGATAAGCATTCCAAGTCTTCACAAGATTGTTAAGAGAGAATTCAAGGTCATTTCTAAGGAATTTAAGAGAAAAATTCTTCATCAATTATTGCAGCAATTCAAGATCCATCATCATGTCAAAATTATCAAGCATCAAGTATGTTATTGAGATAGTGTTTTTATGTAGCATTGAAGATCCAAGACCAAGCATTGTTCTACACCTATTGTCAAGAACAAGATCTACAACCTTCATGGCCATTTCATGTTGAGTTGCAGATTTACAAGAAATCATTTACAAGACATCATCTAAGGTATTTTTTCCATCATTCATGCTCTTTATTTCATGTTTCATGCCTTCATTTCATTGTCTCATCATCTGGTTTAATTACCTACAAGGGGTTTGACCAGGGTAAACCCCTATTCCTTAACAATCGACACTTTCCCTCTCTCTCTCTCTATGATTACAGATCTAGGTGATTTCAAGACTTGAAGATAATTGATAATTAGGATAGAAGCTTGGAGGAAGTTTTTGGAGTTGTCTCCCTATTTGCAAGGTCATAATCTTCACCAAAAAGTCATCTAAAGCCTCAAAATTAGAGCTTCAGATATGGAAACCTGAAGAAGTAGATTGAGCAGAATAAGAATAGATTTAGACTTTGAATTCTCACAAAAGTAGAATAGGAATGATTTTCCACAAGTGGAAAATGAGTCCCACTATAAGTGTTTTCCGAAGATCTTTGTAGATTCAGATACCCATTTTCCCGAAACTTGTTCCTTTGTAGAAATCCAGATTTGGGACTGATTCACCCGGAATGGTGAATGAGTCCCACTTGGTCAAAAGGTCAAATTTTCTAGCATTTCAGAGCTTCAATAAGTCATTCCTAGATTTCTAGGTGCACACCATTCATCTTATTGCTTTTCTATTCTATTTTATTTGGATTTCTAAGTCATTGCATTGAATTAGGGTTTAGTGTTGCATCTTGCATGCCATTTATCTTTCTAATTTCTTAGTGGTGAACCCCTTATTAGTTTGCATTTATCCCCTAGGACAGTCCCTTAGTAGATCTCTTTCTCCCATTATCATCATTTGATTGAGATCTCAAGGGCATCCTTGAATGTTAGTTGGAGAAAAGTGGCGTTCTATGTCTTAAACCACAATTCTTCCATTTTTCAACTAATCATTTTAGTGAGCCTACATTTGGAACATCATAATTCTAATTTGGAGTGCACTAAATTCCTAGATCTTGCTTACATTAGCTTTGCATTAGTTTTTGCATTAGTTAATTTGTATCTAGGGTTTCAACATTTTGCATTAGTGAAAGTGCATATAGGTTGCATTTTTTGATCTCAAATCACCTCAAATAATATAAATATGCATTTACACTTAGGTTACAACTCATACAAACTAAAAATCATAAAAATTACTTAAAATGTTTTGAAAATTTTGAAAAAAACTCTAATTGGGACCCATTCGTCACCTTGGGCGAATTAGTCCCAGTCCAAATTTTAAAAATCCTTTATCAACATCAAAAATCTCATTTTTGTGCTTCTTAAGCCTCTTGGTAACATGTACTATAAATCTGAAAAGTTTCATTAACATTTTTTCTATGTATCTAGGTCAAAAACATCAATTTAGAGTACTCATTTTTGAAATCATTTCAATTACAAGCATCATCAGATTTGAAAGTGTTCACATTTCTGAAACTTTGCATCATATGGATAAAAGTAATTTTGACTTTTGCATATACAATGTTTACTTTCATAAAACTTTGCATAAGTTTGATAAAAGTGCTTTTCATTTTTGGATATACATTGTTTGCATTCTTAAAGTTTTGAATACATTGGATAAAAGTAATTTTCATCTTTGGATATACATTTTTTACATTCTTAAAGTGTTGCATAAGATGGTTAGAAGTGCTTTTCATTTTTGTTCAAACAATGTTAGTGCCTTACCTTTTGAGGCATGCTAAGAAAAAGTTCATATCCCCTCCCTATGAGAGTGTTTTAGTGAAATAGAATACAACCTTGGACATTCCTAACGATCATACTCGTTCTTCTCCTAATATCTCTCCTATTGGTGAATATAATATTTTGGTTTTAGAAGAACCAATCAATGAGAGTTTTGAGAATCCTTGTTGTTTCTCTCCTTCTACCTCTCTTATTAGGCAAGACATTGATGAACAAGAAGAAACAACCATAGGTAATCATTACGATAACATAACACAACAAGAAACCATTGAAACTTCAACTAGTCTACATTCACCTCCCAACACTTTCTCCTCTTTTGATAATGTTTTGGAGGATGAAATTGAATGTTAGGAGGATATGTTGGCATTGGATGATGAAACCTTTAAGGTCTATAACAACCCTATCTATGATTATTTCCCTACCTATCCTATTTTTGAAGACATTAGGGAACAAAGAAATGAAACTATGGATAGTCATGACAATCACATTTGTTCTTCTCCTATTATCTCTCCTAGTTGTGAGGAAAATGCTTTGATGTTATAAGATCTAATTGATGAAAGTCATGGGAACCTTGATTTCCTCTCTTCACCTTGGGAAAACAATAGTGAACAAGAGAACATGCCATTATTGATAAACAAAAAAAATTAACCATTGATCATTCCCCTACTTGTGGTGAAATCATTTTGGAAGAATGAATCCTTGAATTTCAAGAACATTTAGTTTGTAGTTCTCTGAAAAACTCTCCTCCTAAGGAGGATATCATAGGGAAAGAAAATGACAACAATAGTAATGTGACTTCCTTGAATTATAGTGAAAATATGATACTTACAGTATTTTGTACCATGTCCATTTTGTTGATGGTAATTACAATAAGAATTTTTTTAAAAGCCTTTAGGAAATGGTATAGGAGGATCACGTTCTCTAACAGGAGGTAAGGTAAGCATGTTCTTATCAATAAACTACAAGATGATATTATGAAGAGTATCGGGTAAAGGGGTGAACTCTCTCTCCCTTTCTTTGAAAGGAGTTGTCATATTTATAGAAGACACTTGATTATTGTTTTGTTGACATGTTTAAGGGGGATTTAATTGTAAAAAGCCCTTATTTTGTTTCTTAAAAGGTTGATAATTGTTTTGAGTTGTATGTTCAGTCTTTTAAGGATTACTAGGGGGATTTTTCACATCAGAACCACTAGTCAACTTTTGATGGTCATGAAGGGATATACATAACTTTGTGAAGGATGGAAACCTAAAAATTTCAAGTTTTCTTTGGAGTTTATCTTGTAAGTCGGAAATGACAATTTGTTGAAGGTTAGGATCAAGAATCTTAATGTTGACTTGTGAATATAATGTTTGGTATCTTGCTATGAAATCAATTACTTTCTCATCCTCTTTTTCCTTGCATGTCATTGAACTAGCAAGGGTCATCTTGGGATCCACGTGAATATGGAAGTGGTTGTAAAAGGCATCAATAATTTCATTGAATGAACCAATTGAATTTTTTGGTAAAGAGGAGAACCACTATAAGGCAGTATCTTTCAAGGATCTAGGGAATAACTTAGCCAAAAGTTTATCCTCAAAGATGAAATTACTACATAAGTCTTTGAAGGAAAAAACATGGCTTACAGGATATCCTTTCCCACCATATTTCTTAAATTTATGTACCTCTATACCTTGTGGCATTTGTGCTCGTAATATGTCGAGGGAAATTGGGTGGAATTGATGTATTACAAAGGTTGACCGTTATTGTTCTTTTGTAATGTTGCCACTTGTTGTTGAAGGGATGTCATGGTTTGTAAAAGTGAGTTAATGATAGGGTCATTCTAGTTATAAGGTTGATGGGAATAAGGTGGTGTAGTGTAGATATGCAAAGGGCTAGTGAATTGTGGGTTAGTGAAGGTTGATTGTTGAGGTGTTATTATGTTTGAAGTGTTTCCTACGAAATTACCTATGGAAGTGTACATGGTGCTAGTGGGTATTATAGTTGGTTGAATGGTAGTTGTGGGTTGAGATGTTTTTGTGGATTGTTGAAGATTGGAAGGTTGTTGTGGATTGTGTACTGGTGTATGTAGGGATATATATTGGAATCATGGAGGACAATATTGGAGTTCCACCTTGGATTTGAGTAGGACCCAAAGCTTGAGTAGAAGTGGTAATGGTAGGGAAAGTGTTGGTAATGTTAAGGGCATTGGTTGTAGGAGGTGAAGACATGGGAAGTGAATTATGCAAACTATGAGCCATGGAGGGTTGATCCTCAACACTATCAAAAAGAGAGTTAGGAAACCCAAGATCCACGGTGAGTGAGATTGAAATGACATGAGCCTCAAACTATGTATTATAATAGTATTGTGAATAGGACACCAAGTTGTAAAGCTCATGCAAGTTTTACAACTGTAGTGTGCAAACTCTAGAATAGCAAAGAGGCAATGCAATAACCTAGAATGAAATGCAATTTTCAGATTTTAAGTAATGCAATTGACTGATTATGTGCAATGCAATAAGCTGAAAATGGAATATTTGAATGCAATTTTAATTTCAACAATGTACTAAAATGAAGCAATTTAAGGTAAATGCAATGAATTTGATGAAATAGAAAATTAGGAAACTGAAGTAGGAAAGTAATAGTACCAAAAAAAAGCTAGAAACTGAGATTTTAATGTCCTAAAAATGCAAGTCAATAGCTAATAGGGACTCATTCGCTAGTAAGGGTGAATGGGTCTTGGTTAGATGTTTTTGGGATGTTTCAGTGGATTTCAGAGTGAATTGTGATGATTTTTTAGTTGCCATAAGGTACAAATAGAACATGATCATGGAATCATTCGCTAGTAGGGGTGAATGGGTCCTGATCAAGTACTTTAAAACTATTTTAAAATGTTTTACAAGCTTCCAGTGATATCTTTCAGTTCCAAGTCTGAGACAGTAAAGTTTAGTTTCATATTTTCCACAAATGCAATGCAAAAATGTAATAAAAAGATGAAATGAAAGACCTAGGTTGAAATAAAATTTTATTTTGATTTTCAAATGCAATTGTATGAGATTTAAATGAGATGCAAAATGATTAATTTGTTTTTGTATTTTTGTAGATTTAGAAAGATGTCAAACAATGCAATTCTAAACCCTAGATGAGGTGAAAGATTTCAATGCAAACAAGTAACTCTAAAATGAGATCTTAATTCAATGCAAATAATATGAAAAAGAATGCAATATCTAATCCTAAGACGCAATCAAAGACTTTAAAATCAGGAAATTGCAATTCTTAATATGTGGGGTTCACCATTTATGTTTAGGTGAGAAATAGGGTTAACCACAATGAGTTGACAAAGTGATGAACCACTTAATTTCCCACACAAAACACAACAATTTATGTAATTATGAGGGCCAAAATATGTAAATAACAATAAAAAATTGATCCTAACTTTTATAAAAACTACGAGGGAAGTTTTTAGAGCATGAAAAGTTGTGTACCTTGTCAAAAACTTGCTATTTTTAAGCTACAGAGGAATCATTCGTTTTTAGTGGTGAATGGGTCCATGTTTGGGTTTATAAAATTCAGATCAAAGTCTTGTTCCTTGATTTATACACTCTCAAATTCTTGATTATCAGCTTCTGGAAGTCTGTAGATGATTATGTAGCTTAAAATATTTGATTTTGCACTTTGAATGACAACTTTGCAACTTTGGCAACTTTGGCAATTTTGCTCCAATCATGCTCTACTTGATCTTCAACCTGTAAATCTACAATCACACACTCAAGAGGAAGAAAAATATGTTGTTTGTTAGAGAAATGGGGTTTTCCTTGGTCAAACCCCTTGTAGGTAATTAAACCAAATGATGAAATAAATGAATTGAAGCATGAAACATGAAATATGCTATTGATATTGCCTTGGATGATGTCTTGTGAAACAAATCTACAAACTAGCATGTAGTGGCCATGAAGAATGTAGATTTTGGATCCTTGAAAATGATGTGAACAATGCTTGCAAGTAGTTCTTCAATACTACATCCACTTCTTATCTCAACAACACACATGAATGTATCAAACCCTTGTCATGATGATATGATTTTGAATTGCTGCAATAGACTCTTGAAATATGCCTTGAAATTCCTTATGAATGCTCTTGAAATGATCTATAATTCTCTCTTGAAATTGATAGAATGCTTAATAAAGTGCTAGGAGAAACAATGTGAATTAACCACTTATTTATACTAAATTAGGAGATTAAACCCAAAATTCAAACAATTAATGTCGACCCCAAATCTAGAAAGAAACTTTATTAAATTCCAGCCATAATGAAATTTAAAAAGGGGGGATCTCATTGAGGGAGGACCCATTCACCACCTAGGGTGAATCGTTCTTGGTTCAATTTTCCAAGACCTAACCCCAGGGGATGAAAAGAGAAATAAAAACCCATTTTATATCAACTAATAAAGGGTGGTCCTATTAAGGGAGGACCCATTCACCACCTAGGGTGAATGGGTCCTAGCACTATTTTCTGGGACCTATATCTACCCAATTAAATGTTATATTATTTATGTAAGTGGTGAAAAATTAAAAAGTAAAATAACAACAAAACACCTTAATAAAACATTAGATCAAGATTAACATGAATTAAACTAATTTAAAACACTGAAAATCCTTAAGACGTCTCATTGTTTCTTATCTCCAAATATTTATCAAATTACATAAGCTCTCAAATTTGTAAACACCGTAACTATTTAAAATGCTTATCTAGAGAATGGAATGGATGCTAAATGTAATGATGTGATGATTTCTAATGATTTGTAAATGATACAATGCTATTGTAAACTATCCTGATATGAAATTTGCTAAATGGAAGCTACAGTAAAAACTAATGATGCTGCCATGATATGAAATCTAATAATGCCATGATGCTACAATGATACTAAAATGATAATGCTAATGCTTATGATTGCTTGGTTGTATTCCTGCTGAGTAAGTTTGCATAAATTGGGATTTCTCAGATCATTTTCATGCTTCAGAAGGCTATATATTTATATTTCTGACAATAGTTTTGCACAGGGGTAACACAACAAAGGTTGAGATTAAGTCTGGAGATTTGAACAGTAAGAGATGAGAAGGTGAAGCTGATCATGGAGGATTGTTCCTCCCCATGGAAACACTAGGCAAGATGAGAGGAAAGATTTGAGGTAGAAGATTGAGAGGATTGCCTGCAGGTTTGTCCCCGAGGCTTTTCCCATGAATGCCAGTTGCATTAATTAGATTTGAAAAATCTAATCTTATAGGTGAGTGAATAGAGGGATTTGATTTATGCTTTTATTTAAATATTTTTGGTTTATTTAAATTAGAAAAAATAAAGATGAATAATTTAATAAAAAAAACTATAGAAGTTGTTTATTAAATTAAAATAGAAGGAATATGATAATTTAAATTCAAGATTTTAGGATATCTTTATTTAATTAAGAATAAATGTGATGAGATAACTAAATAATACCAACTATTGAAGTTGCATGTTTAATTTTAAGATAGAATTGATGGATAAAGTATAGAAGAAATAATAAGGATAATAATTAAATAAAACAAAGTATTTAATTTTGTTTATTTAATGAAGAGGAAATAATGTGATAAAATAGAAGAATTAATAGTGAACTTAATCTAAATAAATATTTCTATTTATTTAATAAGCAGATGAATTTAAGATTAATTAATCAAATAAATAATATTTAATTAATTAGATTCTCCAGACCATTTTTAGGTGTGTACATTTTGCCCCTCTTTGAAGTGATGTGTTTACGCATTGCTTCAAAGAAAACTTTGTGCTGCTGTTGCTAGTATCAACAATTTTTTTTTTAAATGCCCCAAACATGATTTTCAGGTGATTGATGGATATACTCCCGCTCGGGAGATAAATTAATGATTTCTTGATTTGATTTTTTTATTTTTTGGAATTTTTCAATTTTTATGAATTTTCTGATGATTTGATTTAGATTCGATGAAGATTTTATGATAAAATAATTTCTCTCGATAATTGATGAAGAAAGTGATCCTGGATGAATTTCAATTTATCTCCCCTTTGAAAAATTAAATTAATCTAAAAAAAATTTCCTTTTAAATAACCTATAAAAGGTTAAAAAGTCATTTTCAAAATCATTTGCACATTGTGACTTTTGAAAACTTGTGAGAGAGATTCTTGTGCTACTTGGAGAAAGATGCTGATTCCATATCACACCCAACGTTTCGAGCGTGTTCAACGACATTAGCAGTTGACTACATTTGGACCTTCGGTATGTCTATTATTTTCTTTGGTTTTTGTGCATTTTCTTTTTTTTTTGGTGTATTTTTTGGATTTTTAAATTTAAACTCCTTTTAGCACTTTTAGAATCTGTTGTAGCACTTTACAATTCCATTGTAGTGCTTCTAAGCTTTGTTGTAGCACTTCTAGACTTTTAGTGCTTCAAAGGTCTATTTTAGTGCATCTATAGGTTAGGTTAGCAGTTTGAAAATTTTAGCACTTAGGATAGCCATTGTAGTGCTTCTGTAAGAGACATTAGCGCTTTGATTAGATTTTGTAGTGCTTCGACCTCCTGTTTTAGCGCGTTTAGAGTTTTAGCACTTCTACCAAAATTGTTAGGGATTTGACCAAATAGACTTGCGCTTTTTGATAAAATGGGACTTTTTCCATCTATAATAGCACTTTTATTTGATGAAATGGTGCATGTCATTGTTTTAGTGCTTTTAATCAAAGTGCTGTGATTTTTGTCAATTTGTTCTTGATGTTCTCAATTTCTGATTGTATCAGCTGTTGGTTTGATATGAATGATTTATCCAATCAAATACATGATCTTTCAACCTCATGATAGGTGAGGTCTGATGTTTTCTTTGATGATAACTATCCTCATAATAGGTGAGGAGTAATTATGATTGACATACCTCATGATAAGTGAGGTTGATTTGATGCATTAATGATTGACCTCATGGTAGGTGAGGTTGATTTGATGCATTGATGATTGACCTCATGATAGGTGAGGTTGATTTGATGCACTGATAATTGACCTCATGATAGGTGAGGTTCAATGATGTGTGCTCATGAGATTTGATCAAAATTCTCACCAAGAGTTGACTTAATTTGATATGGTATTTTGATGTTATTTGATGATTGACATGAATTTATTGACTTTGATGATTTATAGGAGCAATTGGGGAACCTCCAGATTTGAGAGCATTTCCCTTGGACATTTGATCTTATACCACGGTTGGTACAACCTAAGATGGCTATTATCACACGTTGTGGATTGTCTCCTCTTCTATACATGCCCTAGATTAGGATTAATCAGGGTTTTTTGATAGCGCTAGACAAGAGGTGGCATAGCAAGCACAACACCTTTCACCTTCCTATTGGTGAGATGACGGTCACCCCAGAGGATGTCTGATAGATTTTGTAGCTTCTGATTGTTGGAGATGTTGTCATATATGATTTGAGAGAGTAGGGTGGGACTGATGCCCTTCGTAGAGTGTTTCAGGATGATGGTGTTGCTAGAGAGTGGATTCCATGGTGTGAGATGGTTGATGCATACACCACTTTTCCTATAGTACTTGTTGGTTTCATTAGAGGATTTATTTGTCCTAATCATAGGTCTAAGTGATTTTCGATTGGTTGGGGCTGAGTTTTAGAGAGTATGATTGTTGATGGCACCAGATTTGCTTGGGGAATGTGTATGCCTACTCATTTATATCATGATTTACATTCAGCTGTGTATCTTAGTGGTCAAAGTTTATCGGCCAACATTACTTTGCTTCAGGTATGGGGGTGGGAGCACATAGTTGTCACACATCTAGTTCCAGTTAGACAGAGGCCACCCATGAGACCTTATGTGTTCAGATATTTTGATGATCTTGATTGGCCATGCTCATTGGGTATTAGAGAGATTCTTGATCAAATATGTTTATAGATAGTATGGGATGGTACAAGGTATGCCCCAGGGTGTTGCTCACTACGCTCATCATCAGTCGGATACAATAGATTGGGGGCCTTGTTTGTTATATGTTGCGACAGTTCAGGAGTTTTAGGCTTTACAACCATTTGTGTGGGACATTCGACCAGATATTGTCGAGCCTCTAGTTATGACAGATTATGTTGATTTTTTCACTTTGCATCCATTTCTATGCCTTACCATTCTAGATGAGCCTTCCCCATTACCTACAGAGGAGGATGTTCCTATTGCACATGGTCAGAGATGGAGGAGAGATGTTGGAGGAGTTGAGGAAGAGGATGTTGATGTGGTTGGTGAGGTAGATGTCAAGCCTGAGGAGGATGTTGAGGTAGAGGAGGATGTTGGTGGTGAGGAGGATGTTGGTGTTGAGAGCAGTGGAGATGAGAGATTTGATAGTGGAGAGGCTATGGGTGGGTCGAGCCTTGACTTATATTTTCCTAGTGAGACCATGCCTCGTAAGAGGCAGGTCGTGGGAGGTGTTTCAGAGCAGCTGCAGATAGAAAATATTTAGGTTCAATTATAGACCATTCAGGAGTAGCTTCTTCAGGCTCAAGGTTTACTAGAGCAAGCCCAAGCTCAGATGCAGGCACATTCTAAGTTGCATGCAAAGACTCTATCATTAGTGTAGACTCAGTTAGTCACAACTTAGTCATAGATTGCAGCATTGATAGCTGAGAGGGATGCGACTAGACAAACAATCGAGGCAGCCCAGGCTCAGATTACTTCATTGATAGCCAAGAGGGATGTGACCAGGTTTGTAGCAGAGGGTGCTCAGGCTTCTACCGATAGATTACAGAGACTGGAAGATGGTTCCTCCTTGGAAGATTACATGCAAGAGGTTGTTCACATTGGTGAGGAGATTGAGTTCTATAGAGCGAGATATTATGACACAGTTCCTTCTGAGCATAGATTTAGCTATGCGAGGTCTCATTCTACCAGGTCACGATCTAGGACTATCAGTGCAAGTGTTACCCAACCTCTACCTAGAGATCGCAGGGATCTCAGTTCTTCTGGTGGTAGGGGTCCTGATCCTACGATGCCCGCACCATCTGGAGCTAGTAGCACATGATTGTTGTCTATGTTATATTTGATATGTGATGTACACTTTGATTATTTTGGTATACAACCATTTTTGATGTTATATTTCTCTTCATTTCAGACATCATTGTATACTTGACATTGTGATTTTGTTATATATGAGATGCAGTGGATTCTTCTGTCTATTATGTGTTCTATATGATTCTCTGATGGATGCATTTCCTTTGATGTTCTATATTCTATGTGATGGTTTTATTGTTATGATGGTATGCTTTGATATGATGTTGTTCTATCTATGATGCACATAATGGTCATGTATGGATGCATGTTATATGGATATATGATGTATGTGGATTCATGATATATGGATATGATGTGTTTACATGATATAATATATGTGATGCAAATGAAAATATCTGGATGAAAATGTTGAATGATACATGATGCAATAAATTTAATGAAATTTATGATTAAATGGATTGATTAAATATGGATATGTGATATAATAAATGGATGAATGTAATGAGTTATGATGATGATGTATGTTTGTGAAAATGGAATGATAGAGATATATGTATGTTGATATTTTTGTTATGATGTGATGAGAATGCAAAAATGATTTGATTGAAATGTATGGATGATGAAATGATGATGTAAATGATTTTAATGTATGTAAATGAATATGATGATGCAACTATATGAACATGGGGATGTTTTTGTTAATATCAAGTATACTTAGTGTATTACGATAAAAGATAATTGTTTAATGAATGATTCACCAATTTTGTAACAAATACTCTGCATATGTAACACTATTATGGATGCAATCTAATTTTACCATGCAAATCTACATGTAAACATAGGAATTTTAATAGTCCCTTTATGCTTTGTATCATCATTGAGATTTTAAAATGTTGAAAGTGAGTACAAGCATCAAAGGTCTAATGTAAACCGATGATGACCTGAGCATTACTTTCATGATTTTTGATATTGCAAGAGAACACAAGCATCGAGGTATAATTAAACTGAGATGACCTGTGCATTTCTTGCGTAAAACAGACAAGAATTAACCACTTTCCTATGTGAATTGGAATGTCATCCATGATACTTTGTAGAGCATTTCCCATGACGATTCACACAGTAATTATGATTAATTCACAGACAATAGACAAAGAAAATACCATTTCTTCTTCCTAGCTTCTCTAGTTCAATACATCATTGAGTTGCTCCAAAGAAATGATAACAATGATCAAAAGTACAACATATCTTACATTTTCTTATAGTATTCAATCATTTATTCAGATTAGATCATCCATCCTGATTTTGTGATGTTTTTGTGTTTTCAAGATTTTGGATCAAACCTAACCTAAAGACCTATCCTAGGGGCCTCGGGGGCTGATCAAAGATTAGCCTTGCCTACGTTATACATGCAAAGAGAAAGTAGTTTGACTGACACAGACACATGCTTTGAATTTTCAAGACTTGCTTTTTGACTTGTTTTTGGATTTTATGTTGTGATATGGATGTCCAATGTGTTTTTGATGGTGATTGATGTTTCATGTTGGGTTGTGTTTCAATCACTTTTTTTGTTGCTTTTGTCCATTTTGTTAATCTCAAGATTTATGTTTCCCCCAAGCCAGGGTGAGACATGACCACACGATGTGATATGATAGTTGATACAAAATGATGGTGGAAGTAATGACCATGACATGTGTCCAAATAGATGGGAGAGATGATTTGAATTAGCTCCAGTTTCCAGGTTTTCACTATATGTTTTTATTGCACCTTTTCATTCTTTTTTATTTTTATTTATTTTTGTATTTTTTCATCACCAGGATGCCTGTTTGCCAAGTTTTCATCAAGGTAATCCTTTTTAGAAACTAATTCATGCACTAAGTGATTCAGGTATAGAATTTTCTGAGATGGATACTATTGATAGGTTCATCAAATGGATCCCCTTCTGGTGTAGACAATTGATATGCTCCTGATCCATACACTGATATGATTACAAAGGGACATAAACATTTAGGTTCAAACTTCCCTTTCTTTTCTCTATCCTGCCAATTCTTAGGGTTTTCCTTTAGGACCAAGTCTCTAATTTGAAAGACTCTAGGTTTTACCCTATGATTGTAACTCCTTGACATTCTTTGTTGGTAGGTCTTCAAATGATTGGCCGCGTGCTGACGTCGTTCATCCAGTAATTCCAGTTCCTGTAGCCTTGAAACTCTGTAATCCTCATATATTATGATACCCTTCAGTGATACATGGAGTGATGATATTTCTACCTCAATTGGTAGAATGGCCTCTGATCTATACATCAAGGTGTATGGTGTAGCTCTTGTTAGCGTTTTTATGCTGGTTTTGTAGGCCCATAGTGTAGGATTTAACTGAACATGCCAATCACATCCAACATCATTTACCGTCTTCTTCAGTATTTTTAGGATTGTTTTATTTGAGGCTTCTGCTTGGCCATTTCCCTGTGGATAGTATGGTGTTGAAAAATGATGTTGAATATGGAATTGTTCACATAATTCCTAGACTTCCTAATTTTTAAAATGCCTACCATTGTTTGTGATTATGGATTGCGGTACCCCATACCGATAGATGAGGTAGTTGAGTATGAAAGATGAAATCTATTTTCCAGTGACAGTTGTTAAAGGAACTACTTCTATGCACTTTGTGAAATATTCTATTGCTATGATGATGAATTTATGTCCATTAGATGAAGAAGGATTTATTTTCCCTACCAGGTCTATTCCCCATTGGAAAAAGGGCCATGTGGATGTAAAATTTTGTAATTCTTGTGTTGACGCATGAATTAGATTACCATGAATTTGACATTTCTGACACTTTTTAACATATTGATATGCCTCCCTCTCCATGTTCGACCAGTAATAACCTAAATAGAGGAGTTTCTTAGCTAGGGTTAGCCCACTTGAATGAGTCCCAAAAATACCTTCATGGACCTCTCATAAGGATGTTTTAGATTTGTGATCTTCCAAACACCAGAGAAGAGTACCATCTAGACCTTGATGGTAAAGGATGTCAATGATTAATGTATGTCACGCCGATTGATGGATAAAGTTATGCTTTTGGTTTCTAGAGAGATCAAGAGGAAGAATATTATCTTTGAGGTAAGTATAGATCTCTCCATAGTGTGAGGGTTGAGTGCTAGTTATGTGGCATATGGTTTGTGAATCAGGGTTATCGTAGTATGCAGGATTAGATACTTGTTCAACCATAAAATCATATCGACCTTTCTTTTCTGATAATTGCAAAATAGAGGTAATTGTTGCCATGGCATCTGCAACTTTGTTTTCTACCCTTGGTATTTGCTTGAACTTGATATCCATGTAGTACTTTTTGAGATCATCTATCATTTTCTTATAAGGCGTGAGCTTCTCATCCTTTGTTTGATACTCGTCATTTACTTGATAAATGACAAGTTGTGAGTCCCCATATACTTTCATTTCTGTGATTTTCCATTCAATAGCTATTTTGATTCCGATAATAAATGCCTCATACTCAACTATATTGTTTTTACATGGAAATATTAACCTATAGGATCTTGGAATGGTGTGTCCCTGAGGTGTGACAAATAGAATTCCTGCACCAACTCCTCTTTGTGTATATGATCCATCAAAATAAAGTCTCCATTGTTGTGTTGTAACATTCATGATGTCAGCATCTAGAAATTCAATGTTCATTAGATGATGATCCTATAATAGAGCTTCATCTAGTTGATCTAATATTACCTATCCTTTGATGGCTCTCCCGTCAACATATTGGATGTCAAACTCACTTAAGATCATGACCCATTTTTTTGGTCTTCCTGTTAGAGTAGCCTTACTGAGTAGGTATTTCAATGGGTCTATTTTTGCTATGAGCATGACTGTATGAGTTAACATGTAGTGTCACAACTGCTGGGTTGAAAATACCACTACCAAACAAGCCTTTTCTATGAATGTATAGTTTATTTTATATCTGTTGAGAGTCCTATTGATGTAGTAAACTGCTTGTTCTTTTCTTTCAGAATCCTCCTGTGCTAATAGAGCTCCTATGGATATTTCAGTTGTTGCAATATACAGTAATAGTGGCCTTTTTGCTACGGGTGGCATGAGTATTGGAGGTGACACCAAACATGGCTTTATCCAACTAAAAGTTTTTTCACAATTATGATCCCATTTGAATGAAATATTTTTATGAAGTAGATGATTAAATGGGTGACTCTTATCTACTAGCTGGGAGATAAATCTCCTGATGGATTATAACTTGCCTTGTAGGGACTGTTATTGACTGATATTTTTAGGTGGTGACATCTCCATTATTGCTTTAACCTTAGCTGGATCCACTTCAATTCCCTTTTTTGACACTATGTAACCAAGAGGTTTTGCTGATGTCAGCCCGAAGATACATTTCTTTGGGTTCAACCTTACATTGAATTTTTCCAATCTAGTGAAAACTTTATCAAGTATTTCTAGATGTACTTCCCTAGTGTGTGATTTTGCTAAGATTTCATCCACATAATCTTCCATGAAAGTATGCATCATGTCATGGAAAATTGTGGTCATTTCCCACTGATATGTTGCACCTGCATTTTTCAATCTTAACGACATGACATTCCAGCAGAATGTACCCCATGGGAAAGTGAATGACGTCTTTTCTTGATCTTCAGGTGCTATTTTTATTTTATTATATCTTGATAATCCATCCATTATAGATAATATGGCATGTCTTGCTGTTAGATCAACAATTATGTCGATGTTGGGCAAAGGAACGTCATCCTTTGGGCATGACTTGTTTAAATCCCTAAAATATGTACATATTATAATGCTATTATTAGGTTTGGATACTGGCACAATGTTTGAGATCCATTCTACATAATCTATGGACCTGATAAAACCTGCATCCAATAATTTCTTCAATTCAGCTTTAACCCAAAGAGCAATATGGGGATGCATCTTTCTCAATTTCTATTTGATCAGTTTGATTCCCTTTGGTAGTGATAGATGATGCATTAGGAGTTGTGGATCCAATCTTGGCATGTTAGAATAAGACCATGCAAAATTTATGTGTCACTGCTCAAAGAATCTGGTGAATGCCAACTTCTTCTATTCTGTCATGGATGTGGCTAGATGTAAGATCTTTTCCTGTTCAGTTGTTCCTAGATTTATAGATTGTGTTAGATATACCAATACTAATGATTTGTCATGGTAATTTTCTGGGAGAGTGTCAAATATTCCATCCTTTAGCACCTCAGAAAGATTTTCACTATTGGATCCGTTCCTTATTTTTCTATTTTCAAAGTCTAATGCTACCTCATAGAGGTTTTCATCATTAGAATTATTTTTCTTGTTATTATTTTTGCAACTAAAAGATTTGGCACCCTCTTGTTGTAAAGCATCGATATGAGTGTTATGGATAGTACATGTATTTTTTTTTTCACTACAAAGATAATTTATGATGGCATAATCATTTGAAAAGATTGGTATTAGAATAGGTTCGGTGGGTTCCCAGTCAATAAGTTCAGGGTATATTAAAGGAAACAAGTCATCAATTTGAATAAGGTCAACTGTTGTAAGTGTCATGATAGCTAGGTGGTTAAAGTTATTGGTAGGAAGTTCGAGGTCTATGATAGTACTCACCTCCAAGTTGTCTGACTCATTCGGTGTCTGATCGTCCTCACTTGAGTCATCAATATTTGTTGATCGCATAACAAATGTTCTATTTCCTGAACCTTGCCCCTCCGCTCGTAAGGGTGTATATACTTGGATAACATCAACCTCTTTGTTAGTATAAGATGTAGCAGATAGATGATTCCATTCATATTCATTGGAGTTTGTGTCGGAGCCATCTCTCATTTGTAGTATCCTTTCCACTACTTTTTGGGTTTCTTCCTATTTTTGTTCAGTTATGTAGCCTAATCCTATTTTATCTCTAGCTTGTAATGTTAGAGGTTGAATGGGTTCAATAATACCATCCTTTCTCTTGCCAATTGGTCCTTAACCTTTGTAACCCATTTTCTCTAAAATGGCCTTCCCTTTACCATACTAATTTTTTTTGATGCTGACATTCATTGATGTTGACACTTCCTCATCTTCGTATAGCCAACTAAGAATGGCTTTGTCTTCTTACTCATCTTCGAGTGTACCTTCTTTCATAAAAAAAACATTTAGAGCTGTGATGGGTTGCGATGAACTTGGAGTTTTTAATATGGGTTGTCCATATGTTTTTGGTGATGGTAGCAACTGTGATAGACAAAAAGATTGCTCAAGAGAATATTCTCCTAAACCCTTTTCCTTTATCTGAACCTTTTCTGAAAGTTGTTGTGATAATTCGTTTATAGGACCTTCAGTGTTTGATGTGTCTGTGATAGTTGTTTCTTTCTATAGATTCTTCTTCTAAACCCATTTAGATATGAAATTGGGTTGGATGTCCACAATGGATGAAGTAGAAGTATTGACTTCTCTATTATGAGGTACCTAAGTGTCTTGAGTTTATTTTAACATGTTGCAAGCTTGTGGATTGTTGTTGTCAGCTGATATGGTGACCTCCTATCTATTTACTAGAAATTTTAGACACTAATGGTATGTTGAAGGGACCGCCTGCATGTCATGAATCCATGGACGACCCAATAGTATGTTGTATGTTAGATCTTTGTCTAACACTTGACAAACAATGTTTTTGACAATTGGCCCTACCTGAATTGGGAGTATGATAAGCCCTTTGGAATACCTTTCCTCTTCATCATATGCCTTTATTGTTATTTTTCTCTTGGTGTCAATGGCATTGTTAGAATAGCCTATGCATGAATTAGTTTCAAGGTACAAATATTTAAACCAGCTCCTCCATCTATTAGAACACGTTTAACACGGTGTTTATGGACTTCTATATGTAAGGATGCATTGTGAGGGTGATTTAAAGATACATCATCTTGTTAAGAGAATGATAGACAATGAGGTGTGGTGAGATGTCCCACCATAGCTTGGAATTGACAAACATCCAAATTATTAGGGACCGTTGTAGCTACTAGAGCCTGTTCTAAAACTTCTTTGTGTGATGGTGAAATTTTGAGAAGTTCTAGAATGGATATTTGCGCAGGTATCTTTTGTAATTAGTCTATGATATTTTATTGATGTGATGGGGGAGAATTATTTTTTGAGGAAATTACTTTTAGTATTACTTTGGACTACCCCCTTGTTGTTATATTGACTTGTGGATGGTCTTGTGTTTCCCTAATTTTTAGGACATTGATTTGATTAGCAAATGTGTTTGTGCTTGGCATTATGTTCAGGGATTCAATGTCATTGATGTTTGTGTCATCTTTTTGAGCATCAATGTCATCTTTCTCTACCTTGAAAAGGAAAAGAATGGTGGTGTCATAGACATAGTTTATAATTTTTCCCTTACCCCTAGAAGAAGACTCTCCTTTTTAATAGTTGGGTAATGGATTGGTAAATGTAGTGTGATCATTGTTTGTCTGATGCCCTTCAACAAACACCTTCTTGGCTTTGATCAAGTCTTGTATTAGGTGTTTTAGTTGCATACAATTGTTTGTCTTATGCCTTTTATTCTTATGGAAATTACAATAATTTGCATCGTTCCACCATGATGGTTTTACCTTTGGCTCCAAATTTTGAGCTTCTGGTAAAGTAATAAGTTTGTTTGCAATGATTTCTCTCATTGTTGATTCCAATGTTTGTCCTAATGGGGAGAATTTTTGTCGATTGGGTTGTCTTTGGTATGATGGTCAGCATTCTCCATTGTTGGTGTTATTGTTTTGAATAGTGCCCTAAGTGTTGTTTTGGTTTTCATTTTGATTTGCTTTGGTAGTTGATGCTGTCAAACTAAATACTGGTTTTACATTGTCAGTTGTAGGTTCGTTGCCTCCAATATTTCTATTTTTCTACCAAAATTTTGGCTTGTCGTTGTTTCCATAGTGATTTGCGTTGTTGGATGTTTCACTATAGTGCTTAATCACTCCTCGTTTCACTAGGGATTCTTCAATTTTGAGCCTGTTCTCAATTAGTTTTTTGAATGTTGGGGGACATTGCAATTCAAGTCTATAACTCATCTGATCATTTAAGTTGTCTATAAATAATTCAATCTTCTCCTCTTTAGGTATAGATCAAGGATATCTAGCGAACAAATTTATCCATCATTGTAAGAATGATAAGAATGTCTCAACATTTTTTTGTTTCAGATTATAGAGATCCTTTATGTTTACGTCATGTGTTATGTTGAAGGAGAAGTGAAATGAATTTGTTGACCAATTCTTTGAAGGATCTAATCTCTAGTTGTAATTTTAAGAACCATTCCTTACAATGGGCCCCCAAACTCCTAGGAAATAATCTCATGAGGTGTGTATCCTCTTGTGCAAATTTGAGGCTCATTGTTCTAAATTCCCATACATGGTTAATCGGGTCTGATTTTCCATTATATTTTTCATATTTAGGAAACTCACAATGCCTTGGAAAGGGTATCATATCCACACATGGATGAAATGGGTAAGGACAAATGTGCTTTAATAAATATGTTTTTGTGGTTCCTATTTGCATGTTTTGAACTTGTTGTTGTAGGGTTTTCATTTGAACTGTCAAGGAAACCACTTGATCCATATCCTGGGTGTGGTTTGGTTCCATCTCATAGGTTCTAGGTGTTTCCTTTAACCAATTGATGTCAAAATCTTTTGGAAGTTTGGCACCTAATTCTGCTAACATCAAGAGGTATTTCTCCATGTCTTGTTCTAAGACCTTTTCCATAAATTTATGAAAATTTGGGTCTTGTTGGGCATGTTGTATATCTTCTTGTGTTAGTTCATTGTTCTCATTTTGTTGGTATCGGAAAAAAGAGTTTTCTTCAGTCATGTTTAAATTTTTAGTTTCTTTCTCTCTGAGTTTTTTCCTTTGCAACCTTGTTAAGATTGACATACAAGTTTTTTTTTTTCCCCTAAAATTAGATCTTCTATGTGGTGTTAGTGTCAATTTGAAGAAGGCCAATAGAATTATGTATTCTATTCAATGACAAGGCTAAGTTAAAATTCTTGATTACTGAGTTTTTGTTTCATGATGGTAGGATGTCAAAATTGTGATGAGGAAACTTGGCTCACTAATCTAGGTTTTGTTTTGATAATTGGACACTTTGTATTTTGCAAGATTTGGTGTTTTGTGTGAAAACAATTTAACTTGTAAGAACCTACTTTGTTTTAGTTTTTTTTTTAGGACACTGTCTGATCTGTAAAATATTTTTGACTGGTAAAATCCTATGTTTCTGATGTCAATATGTCCGACAGTTGTTTTGGAAGATTGCCTATCTTTTTGTTTTGTGGAAGTGCTAATACAGAGGGCATAAGCACTAAAATAGAACACATACGTGCTAGAATTTTGGTAAATGTGCTATAAAATAGTGTAGAAGCACTAAAATACCGGCACATTGGTAATGTTTGATAATGACAGAGCATTGTAAAATTAATCAGAAGCACTGAAAAAAACACCATAAGCACTATGTTTTGTTGTTGAAGTGCTAAAATATGGATTAGAAGCGCTAGAACGGTGCATACACTAGAATTTTCTTATAGTTTGGTTTGTTGTTGACAGAAGCACTGTAAGATTGTTTAGAAGCATTAAAATAGAGGGTTTAAGTGCTATACTTTTCTTTGGAAGCGCTACAATAGAGTTCAGATGTGCTATAGTTTGTCTCAGAAGCGCTACAGTTTTTGTTTAATGCCAAGCAGGGGGTGGCAATATGGGTCTCTCAGCTGCTATGTCTACTTTCTCTTCTTCTTCGTCCAAGACTATGGAAGCTGTGAGGAATTGATGGGGTGTTTTGTTCTTTTCAAAAATAAATGTTCTCAAACTACTAATGATGTCAGTTTGAGTTCCTTCAATGTGCATGTTACCAGGATAAAATATTGGTGTGGTTAGCGGGCTGGTTGTTGAACAGGAGCTGTAGGTCACCAAATGGTCATAAGGTATGTTGAATGATGGTTTCAATACCTTATTGCAATGTTATTTATTACCTATTCCCAGGTAGAAGGTAGTAACATGGGTCTTCCTACTGCTATGTTTGTCTTTTCTTCTTATGTGTTTAGAATGATGGATGCTATAAGAAACTAATGGGGTGTTTTTTTTTCCTCAAAAATAAATTCCCATAAGGTACTGACAATGTTGGTTTGGCCGTTCTCAAGATGTATAAGGCCTAGTTGTTGAATGGGAGGTGTAGGTCTGCAAATGGTCATAAGGTGGTAACTCCTTGATTTTGGATGTCAACCTAAGGTTTCCAAATATTTTTCTATCATAAGAACTGATCAGGTTTGGTGGAGTATTCTATGGCGGGTTGTGGAATGGAGGATTGATGAATATGTTGACTATGGTTAGATTCCTATGAAAGAGCACTTCTTTGAATATAGGCTTGTGAATTCAAAGGTTCTACAACATATTCATCAGTGTAACCCCTATCAAAATCATGAAACCTATGGAGGAAAGTTCTATGATGAAGCAAAGTCTTCCTATTTTGATACAAGATATGTCGACTTTGCAAAAGATGTCTATATCTAAGTGGTGTCTTGGGTTTTATAATTCTCTCAGCAAGAGATTTTCTAAAAAACTTAGTGGTTTTCCAATTTCTAATCATATGTTCTTAGTTTTGATTTTGTTTGATTTGTTTGTATTTTTCAGGATGATCTTTTATCTGAATTTTAATGACTTTCGAATACACAACACTCAAATGAAGATAGTTTTTTTTAAGATTTTGTAATCTAAACAGATAGTGTATGTTCAAAAGAACCACACATGGTCCTATTTTCACTGGTTTGATAACAATAAAGCACTTCAGACAAACTCACTCTTAATAGTCAAAAGGTCATCATTATACTCAACAACCCACATCTTAAAATTGTGTTGACTCACACAACTGTGTCACCCCCTAGAGGGCACTCATGTTTTTCTCTTTTCCAGGCATGTACTCAAGGTTATATTTCTTGATCCCCTGAGCAAATAGTCCATAGAAATTATATGGTGAGTGTCTTGGGGGCAGATTCTTCCCTCCCCTTGCACTATGAGTATTATAATGTATGGTTACTGACTCAGCTGGATACTACACTAGGTTCTTAGAAAGGGTTTCAGTTCAAAGCGGAATTAATAAACTCCCTCAGGAGACCTCCCAACCTTTAGAACAAAGGTTTTAAGGATGGTTATCTTGCACACCTCTAGAAAATGTGGGTTTCCCCAAATTGGCTTTAAATTTTATAGTGGGGTGGAAAAACTTGGCTTTGGTTTGTAGCCACTTAGGTCATTCCCGTAGGGTAAGTACTTTTTCCCACTACAACAGACCTTCTAAAGGATGTAATAAAACTTGAAGAATGCATAAAATAGATGAGTCTAGCTTTTTAGATCACCTAGTTAAGGGGAGAGTATATGCCTATCAACCATACAAACACATAAATCACTTGTTCAATTTTAGAGCCCAAACGAAAATTTTCTAATCTATGTGAAGATGTTGCTTCACAAAAAGACATGGTGTTCATTTTTAAATCCCAAATTGAAAAGTCTGGTGACTACCCTAGATTGGTAAAATTTTAATCCAAATGAAAATGTGACTATTCTAGGATTGATTCATTTTAAACCAATTGAAGAAGTGTCTATCCTAGATTGATTCTTTTTAATCCAACTGAAGAAATGAAATTTACTGGTCGTGGATGCGTGGATCCAGAAAATGAATTACACAGAAGTGTTATGACAGTGCTCAAAAGTGCTATAGAAATACTCAAAAGCACTATAGAAATAACCTAGACGTGCTATAGAAATACCCCAAAGCGCTATAGGATTTTAGAAACGCACTAAAATAGATGTTGGATGTTACTATTGGCCTGTGCTGGATTGTAGGACTGAAGCGCTAAAATAGTCCTTTAAAGCGCTATACTTTTTCTCGGAAGCACTATAACAGAGTTTGAATGCGCTATAATTTTTCTCAGAAGCACTATAGAATCTTCCAATCGTGCTAAAACAGATTACGCTAGATTCCTATATGAAAAATTTCCAGGAAACTTGTTAAAAACATGGGGTACGACCCCACGGTGGGCGCCAGAATGTAAGTGGTGAAAAAGTAAAAAGTAAAAGAACAACTAAAACACTTCTTAATAAGACATTAGATCAATATTAACATGAATTAAACTAATTTAAAACACTGAAAAGCCTGAAGATGTCTCATTGTCTCCTATCTCCAAAGATTTATCAAATTACAAAAACTCTTAGATTTTTAAGCACTGTAACTGTTTAAAATGCCTATCTAGAGAACAAAATGGATGCTAAATGCAATGATGTGATGATTGCTAATGATTTCTAAATGATACGATGCTACTGTAAACTATCCTGATATGAAACCTGCTAAATGGAAGCTATAGTAAAAACTAATGATGCTGCCATGATATGAAGTCTAATAATGTCATGATACTATGATGATACTAAAATGATAATGCTAATGCTTATGATTGCTTGGTTGTATTCCTGCAGAGTAAGTTTTCATAAATTGGGATTTCTTAGATCATTTTCATGCTTCAGAAGGCCGTATATATAGATTTTTGGCAATAGTTTTGCACAGGGGTAACACAACAGAGGCTAAGATTAAATCTAGAGATTTGAACGGTAAGAGATGAGAAGGTGGAGCTGATCATGGAGGATTGTTCCTCCCCATGAAAACACCACGCAAGATGAGAGGAAATATTTGAGGCAGAAGATTGAGAGGATTTCTTCAGGTTTGTCCCCGAGGCTTTTCCCGTGAATGCCAGTTGCATTAATTAGATTTGAAAAATCTAATTTTATTGGTGAGTGAATAGAGGGATTTGATTTATGCTTTTATTTAAATATTTTTGGTTTATTTAAATTAGCAAAAAGAAAGATAAATAATTTAATAAAACAAACTATAGAAGTGTATTTAATTAAAATAGAAGGAATATGATAATTTAAATTGAAGATTTTAGGATATCTTTATCTAATTAAGAAGAAATGTGATGAGATAATTAAATAATACCAACTATTGAAGTTGCATGTTTAATTTTAAGATAGAATTGATGGATAAAGTATAGAAGAAATAATAATAATAATAATTAAATAAAACAAAGTATTTAATTTTGTTTATTTAATTAAGAGGAAATAATGTGATAAAATAGAAGAATTAATAGTGAACTTAATATAAATAAATATTTCTATTTATTTACTAAGTAGATGAATTTAAGATTAATTAATCAAATAAATCATATTTAATTAATTAGATTCTCCATACCATTTTTAGGTGTCTACAATTTAGATCATGGGTGTTAGGATAGATCTTCGAGAGGTGTTATAATCAATGCTTAAATTTGAATTAAAGGGGTTAATTAACTCCAATTAACCACAGTTAATTAAAACCACCCTAGATAAATGTGAAAGTTCTTTACAACACTTTACAACATTTAAATAAGGTACAACTTTAAATACATTTACTAAGAAGGGGCCCATTAAGCTTAAATAAGTAAATAAATCCTAGAAAAGTGTGAAAGTGTGTTACAACACTTCACAACACCTTTGTAAAGGACCAATTTAGACATGTTTTAATCAAATTAAGGCCTTAGAATGATGTGAATGGGTAGAACACATTACAACACCACTCCAAGATGTAGTTAAGTCCATTTTATGTCAATTATGCAAATTGAGTGTGAAAAAGGATTACTTTTTTTGACAATACAATTTTATTAAAAAAGTGACCAAGATCAATGTGAATGTGTTACAACACATTACAACATTAAATCTAGGTAAAACTAAGTTAATTCGATGAAAATTGTTCCCATATTAAGGAAGGAAAAGGGATACTTTTTTCATTACTACAATAAGATGCCAATAACAATTAAAAACTAACCCTAGCTGTTATAAAAACTATGAGGGGATTTTTGGGAGCTTAAAGTGATGTGTGCCTTGCTGGAAGAAGCCTATTTTTAGGGCATAAAAGACTCATTCACCTTTAGTGGTGAATGACTCCCTGTTAGGGTTTTTGAAACTGAGATCTGGGTTATTTTCCTTGATCTCTGTACTCTCAAATCCTTAGTTGTTACTCCCAAAAACCTATAACAAATTCTATAGCTTCTTGTCTTTATTCTAGCACTATAAATGACAACCTTGCAACTTGACAACTTTGACAATTTTGCTCTAAAATTCTTCTCCACTTGATCTTAAGCCTATAAATCTTCAAACACACATTCAAGAGGAGAAAAACTTGTTGATTATTAGTGAATAGGGGTTTTCCTTGGTCAAACGCCTTTTAGGTAATTAAACCAAATGATGAGATAATGGAATTGAAGCATGAAATAGGAAATATGTGTATACACAAAAAGTGGTCTGGATAATGTAATTAATTAAATAAAAATTATTTGATTAATTGAATCCCTTCTATTTTCATCTACTTATAAATAAATAAAAATATTTATTTATATAATTCAAATTTAAATCTTCTATATTTATCATATTATTTAATCTTAATTAAATAAACAAATCACATACTTTTTTTTATTTAATTATTATTATCCAATTCTTCTATAATTATATATTTATTTTATCTTAATCACACCATCCCATCTTAATTAAATAAACAAATTCAAATACCTTATTTTATTTAATTATCTATTTTCTTTCATCTAAATTAAATAAACAAGTTCACATACTTTTTTTTATTTAATTACCACATTTCTTGCATGTTTATTTAATAAACAAATTTCTATAGTTTATTTTATTAAAAATTAAATATCCTCTTTTGCTAATTTCAATAAATCAAAATATTCAAATAAAAACATATTTCTAGAGTTATTTCCTCTTTTCACTCATCATATCAACCTACCAAATTAGATATTTTAGATCTAATTAATTCAAGTCAGCCTTCACGGAGAAATTTGGAGATAATTTGGAGACAAATTATAGGAAAACTTCTTCATCTTTTTCAATTGATCATTCCTATCCTCTAGCTGAATATTTTTGTGGGGATGAACAATCTCCATAATCTTCTCAGGCTTCTTCATCTTTCACCATTGAATCCTTCAAATCAAATATAGACCCTTACTTGCTGCCACATCACAAATATGTTGTCAGGAATCTATAAATACAACTTTTTTCTACAGGAAAAGGATCCCAACTTTGTGCAATCTTACTCTACAGAAATAGCATTAGAGAATTAAGCATTTAAGCAATTAGGCAATAGTAATCAACAAACCATTTTAGATATAGCAATCATGGATTTTCATTTAGCTACATCTTAGTTTACAGTAGTTTGTTTTATCATGATTATGTCAATTTCACCTAGAGTATCATCACCATATCATTTAGTAATCATTACATAGGATTAGTTTCCTACATTTAACAACATCTCATTCTCTAGATTGTCATTTTAATAGTCATAGTGCTTAACAATCTGAGAGCCAGAGTGATTTAATAAATCTTTGGAGATAGAGAGCAATAGGATTCTTTAAAGAGATTTCCTGCTTTAATTAGATTAATTGTTTGTTTAAATCTCTTGATATAATGTCTTATTATGTGTGTTTGTCATTCATTTATGCATATTTTACTCACACATAAATTGATGCTCACCGTGAGGCTAAAAACTCCAATTTTAACATGTTTTTTATGAAAAGTGTGCTCGTAGGTTTCTGACGTGTTTTGTTTTAGCACAATTGAGAGTTTTTATGGCACATACGACAAGTCTTTTAGCGCATCCAATCACTGTTACAACGTATCTAGGCATTGTTCTGCCGCATCCAAAGCATCTTTCAATGCATCCAGAGCCTTCTTTTGGCACATCTGACACATCTTTTAGTGCATCCGAATGATCTTCTAGCGCATACATTGGATACTTCTTTTAGCGCATACGAATAATCTTTTAGTGCATAGGATGACTGTTTAGCACTTTTATAGTCAATCTTAAAATGGTTGTATCTTTGTCATACAAAGATTTTTTTCAAAGATTTTTTTTTTGAAATGGGGTAGAATTTCATAAGCTATGCAATGGTGTAGGTATTTATCTATTTTTTCAGAGTTAAAAATTTTCAATTTTCAATTTAAATTCAAATCACATTGTAACTTGGTCTAAGTTTTAAGGTTTTTATGCTTAATCATTCATCTAACCCCTATATCTTCTTATTTCTTGATCTCATCTAACATTTTGAGCATTTATTGCAGGTTTTAAGAGGAACATGGAGCATTGAAGTGAAAGAAAAAGCATTTGATAGCCATTGTAATAGTGTTTTCAAACACTCATGGGAAAATAATCCATCATATGTTCTTTTTCATTCATGCTTTAGGACCAACTAGCATTAATTTGGGCTTAAAATTAACCATCTACACAAGTTTTGTCAAAGTTGGTTAAAAAGAACATTAAAAACTTACTAGTTTTTGGATTTGGATTAAAATTGAACAAACAACTTCACACTCAAGTTTGGTGTTTTAAAAAGAATTCATTATTTAAGATAGGCATCTAGCTTAAGTAAAAGGATTAATTGAACCCCTTGTCTATTGTGGTTGAAGTGATAAGCTTATGCTCTCCCCTTCGCTGGGTGATTACAATGCTAGAATCACTTTTCATACTTTATTAAATCCTTTAGAAGACTTGCTGTAGTGGGAGAAAGTACCCACTCTATGCGAATGACCTAAATGGGAACAACCAAAGCTAGGTTTTCCAACCCACTATAAAAAAAAGTGAATCTAGGGAAACCTAATGGCAGTGTGCAAGATAACCATCCCAAAAATATTTTTTCTAAAGATTAGGAGGTTTCCTGAGTGAGTTTATCAATTTCTGCACTGAACAAAAACCCTTTCTACAAACTTTAGTGTAGAATCCAACACTATTAGTTTCTGAACACTTTTTATATCACAGTCCAAGGGGAGGGAAGAATCTTCCCCCAAGACACTCACCATATAACTATTAGAGACCCTAGCAAAAAGTGGGGGATTTTACTTTGGTTAAGACTCAGGAAAGGAAAAAACACAGGCGCCCTCTAGGGGGTGATAGGGTTGTGTGAGCTGACATAGTTGCAAGTTGTGGGCTATGGTATCTTAAGTGACCTACTTGACAATTAGAAAAAGTGCTTGAACTATCTTTATTTGTGTCAAACCAATGGAAATTGAAAGAATCAAACATGATTCTAGAACACTCACTACATGTTTAATGCATAGAATTTGAACAACTGTTTACAATCTGGCTTTTATGTGTGAACTTATTTTTCAAAAAGAAATCATCCAAATAAAAAGTAATTAATTCCTATAATTTCAGGACAAAAAAATTAGTTACCATATTAGTAATCAAAATTTTATACACTAGAGATAACAAATTCACTGATTCAAACTAGAAAAACAAAGCAAATTGTCATAATCAGAAAATATTTTCTAGAAAAGCACATTCACCGTCTATTTTGGCACATACAATCTATTTAACAACACATCTAGGAATATTTTAGTGCACTGGAGGTCTATTTTAGCACATTGAACCCAAACTTTAGCACATCAGAGTAATAGTCTGGCGCATAGAAGCAATAGTCTAGCTCATTCAACCAATTTTCTAGCACATAGAAAAAATAGTACAGTGCATTCAACCAGTCTTTTAGTGCATTAAATAAAAAATTTAGCGCATATGTTAGGTCTTTTAATGCATCGAAAGACTGTTATAGTGCATCCAAAAAATCAAAATTGAGAGATCTGTTTTTAGTGTCTGTCAAACTTTTATCATCATAATTCAGATTTTTCTTAGAATATAAACCTTCCTAAATCAAAAAAGTGTCTTAAACCTACATAAACTAGACTTTACAATTGAATTTGTTCAAATCAAACCAAGATATACCATCCAAAAGTGTCTCAATCAAACACATTTGATTAGTAAGTTAAGTTTCAGGATCAATCATCCTAAATCAAAGAAACAAATCTATATAATCAAACTTATCAACTTAGTCTAATCAATAGAATCTATCATTTTATTTGACTTAAGTTAATATCCTTGACACTATACCAAACTAAGATCAAAATTTTATTGAAAACAATAACATTCGTATGTCCATTTTAACAAGGTCACGAAGACTAAAATTCCAATAAAAGGAAATTAAAACTCAAATCACCATGGATGAAATAGATGAGGATCAATTGAATGCTTTCACTCAGTAGATGTAAAACCTTCAACAATGACTCCAAGACATACAAAGAAAAACCACATAAAGAAACCAAACACTGAACATGAGACCTTCTTCACCAAAAACTACATCATCCAAGTTCAATGTATTTGAATTTTTGCAAAAGTTCAATAAGCCCAAATCTAAGTCCTAATACACAAATGATATTGAGCAATCCTATCATTTCATGCATTTATCTCCATCCACCATAATCGAAAATAAACCTCAATATTCTTTCACTCAAGTTAACAATTCAATCCAATCATCCTCTTCTATCATATCTTCAACATCCAATGATTCATGTCAATCTCTCAATCCAAAGCTTGCTAGCATAGGCTCCCCTACACATCAAGATCAAAATATTCTTTCCACTCCATCCAATGATATCAAAATTCCAAAAATTCTTCCAATCTTTGATCAAGATCACATTTCTCAAGAATCTTATGATGATCCCCTCCTTTCACTTTTCATCCAAAATAATTCCCTTCCATCTCAAGAGACAAGTATCCTTCCAAGTTCTTCTTCCACATCATCTAATCAATCCATACCATCTCATGATTCTATTGCATCACAAGAGCATGATTTTTCTTCCATCCTATCTAATGATGTCTTACCAACTGACAATCAAGAAATGCTTTCTACAAAATCTCATGATTCCCTTCCTCATCAAGATCAAGATAAGCTTCCATTCAAGGATACCCTTTCATCCTGGATGAAGATGTTTATCCTTCTCATGATCAAGATATTCCTTTCATACCACTTCATAATTACTCCATACTTAATAAAGGGAAAGCTACTTCCTCTCCTACACCTCATGATCCTTTTCCAAGTCAAGATCAAAACACCCCATCATCCCCATGTCAAGAGCTTATCATACCTATTCAAGCTATTCATGAACCCCACACCTATAAATTGGGATCCTCCACCTTTATCCATTCCAACTTACGTCCAACACCTATCCTCTCATCCATATCATATCTTCCCCAAAATGGACTCACATCTTGTTTCACAAACAATACATATACCATTGGTAAATGAATGTGTCAAAGTATGAATTGAAAAGGAAAAGGATTAGGCCTTCATGAGCAAGGTATCCTAGAACCCCTTTTTGTTCAAAGAAACCCATATCACCACGTCCTTGATTATATGCCTAAGTGTCCTAGTTCATCAAACCTTCCATATATCCTAGGTCCTCATTCTATTTCATCAAACATTCCATATATCCTAGGTCCTCATCCTAGTCCATCAAACCTTCCCTCTATCCTAGGTTGATATCATATTTCTCAAGAACAACAAAGGAAAACATCCTTGACGCCCTTTCAAAATTCTACCCACATTAACTCATCCATAATACCTCCATATCATTCATCTCAATCCACCCCTCCCATTTCTCTTGGAAGCAATTTGGGTTCCAAATATCAAAAGATTCTATATCAAAATCCACATGTATCAAAGGATCAACATGTCTCCTCAAAGAGACATGCAAAAATAAAAGAAAATTTGATGCAAAATCAAAAGAAAAATCTAAAAGGCCACAAAGGCCCATCAAAGAAAAAATATCAAAGACCACAAAGGTCCATAAATCAAAAGAAAATTTCGAAAGGTCACAAAGGCCCATCAAAGCAAAAAGGAAATTTTCAAAGACCACAAAGGTCCACAAAGTAAAAATCAAAGTCAAAAGTCATGTGGATTCCTAAAAGTCTCATAGAAACAATAAAATCTAAATTGGCATCAAAATTTGCTAATCCAAAATATTCTTCCAATTTTCCATCTAATAACCTATCACCTTCCAAATCCCTTTTTCCTCCATGACTCCACCACCCTTCAAGGTGTGTGCTAATGTTGATCTTGCCATTCTTTCCATCTATCCATCAATAGGCCTTCCAACCTCCTATCCATTATCCAACATTCATCCCCCATCATTATCCTTTAATCCAAACCTTTGCATGAGTCCTTAGATTCTTCCATTATATCATTAATCTGCCAACATTTAGGAGTCTAATTCCCATTGCCATGGTTTATTAGAGGGATATTTGGTTGTGAAAATTGATGCTTAAGTCCTTCCTCCATCTCCCTATTATCCATATCCTATCTTCCATATTCCTCTTGCACTCTACACTTAGGGACAAATTTCATCCATCTTATCATTCATGGTCATTATCCTTTCAATGCTCATTCCTTAAATTTCCACCTTTGATCTTGAAAAGGTTAAGGATCTTCTTGAACATCATATATCTTATCCTATATGCTTTATCCATATCTTCCATACCATATCTTTCATTTTATCCATATTCCATCATTCTTACTAAGTACATCCTTTCTTTGGTCTTGATGAGGAATAGGGGAAAAATACTTGGGCCTTGTGTCTATATCTTATCTAGTTGATCTTGATAATCCTATTCATTATTTTTATCCTCGCTTTCTTCCATTCCATATCTCCTACATTATTAAAAAATCCATGTCACCATGTCCCTTTGCAACCTTGAATCTTATCATGCAAATCATATTTGAGCCTACTTGTAAAAAATTATCCAATCCTCATATCTTTTGTCAATCAATCATCAAAAATAATTAATCTTATCATACTTAGAGGAAATTAGTGATCCTACGTACTTATCATCATCATGCCTTGTGGAATCAATCATTTATGGCATCTTAATCAATCAACCTGTCAACCAATATCCTATACCTGCAAGAACATAACAAATAAACACATTAATGAGATCAAATGCAAGTTAGAATAGAAATTCCTCAAGAAATCCATTTGAATGTAAGAGAAAATGAATGAAATGAAGAACACCATAAACTCAACACAAAGATATTAAATCCCATTCTAAAAAAAAGCAAACTGTTGATCTCTTGAGGGAGTTGGTGCCAATTTGATGTGAAAATTGGCCCTTTCCCAACTCCAATGGTGTGATGAAGATGATTTGGTGAAGATTGTGATCCACTTGGTTAAAGATTGATGAATGCTCTAAGACTAAATCTACATAACCTAGCTATAAAACTCAATAAGATGGATGAAGGTTGCTATGAATTTGAGTATAGTAAGTTTACTCAAGTTGTGGATGTTAGAAATGAAAGATGAGCCTCTTATTTATAGAATTTATAGTTGAAGAGATGTCCAAAATAGAGCAATGTGGGACTAAAGATCTACCAATGGCAAGGTGCCACTTGTCAACATGTGAATGGATGGAGGATGTGCAAGTTTTGAAGGATGTGCAATAAATGCATATATTTGAATTTTGAAATTGTTGAAATGACATGTAAGAGGGAAAGAACATGCATTGAATGCCACTTGGCTCAAGGAAAAAGGAATTTCTAGGTGGAGTAAATGCCTTGTTGGAAGGACAAAGTCCACTTGGATTTTGAATTCAAATTCGAGGAATATTCCTTTATTATTCCTTTTGAGAGAAAATAGAGATGAATTAAATCTATGTTCATGTGCAAGTGGAAAAAGCTAGAGGATGGGACATGAGAAGAGATTAAATTAATCAAGGTTAATTAATTTAATAAGAGATCAAAATGATGTGACATATTGATTTAGATTTATGGATTGATTTAAATCAAAATATGAGAAGAATGTGGTTTCAAGATTAATTAAATAAATATATATATTATTTAACCAAGGAGATGAAGTTAGATTAAACTAAATAAGGTTTTAATTTATTTAATTTTAATGGATGGAATTTAAAGATTTAATCAAATAAAATTGATTATTTAATTAAATAGGGATAATTAGATCAGACTAATTGATTTAATTAACAAGAAATGATGACTTAATTAGATAAATGATTTATTTAATTAAGAGAGGAATATTGATGAATTTAATCAAATGAAGGTATTTAATTAAATGGTTAGATAGAAGGATGATTTAGGATGAAATGGTGTTAGTGGTCAAGATCAAATGTGCAATGCCAATCAGTACATTTTACGTGTCTACATTTTGCCCCTCTTTGAAGTAGTGTACTCATTTCATTGGTTCAAAGAATAAACGGTCTCGATCAAAAGCCATTTTTTATTTTAAATTGCCTTACTATTGCCTTGGCGAAGGAAACTATGGTAATATACTACTCCCTCAAGAGATTGGACAAAATTTTTGACTTTTTTAGGTGATCTCGCGAAAAAAGAGGACAAGGTGCTTGAGAAGTCTAGGAGGACAAAAAATGAGGTCAAACGCCAAAAAATGTTGTGAAATGACCCTCGGACAGACAAAAATGAGATCGGGGGTCCAAAACCCTACCAGGATGGCCGAACGGGGTCAAAAAACCCTAATTTTCCAGTTTAAATAGGCCTTGAGGGGCCTCCTCCAATTCATTTTCACATTGAACCCTTAAGAAATTTCATGATTTGAGGCTTGACACCTTGATGAGATGGCACAATGACAGCCCCCATTGCATATCTCCAACTGAGTATAAACATACCAGTGACCTCTTTGCATTGAGGCACTGGTATGACATGATCCTTACCTGAGCTTCATTTTTCATTTTATGCATTCATTTATTACATTTAGAACTAGGTTATTTGCAGCGGTGCTATATAGCACCACTCAAATTTTAAATTGGATTGCTCAGTTCTTCAAATTGGACCGCCGTCACAAGATGGATCGCCGCGGTGGAGTTTGGAGTTTGAGAAAAGACATCAAACTCCGACGCCTTCATGAAATGGAGCGCTAGATTTGCAAACTCCGACGCTACAACATAATTTAGAATTAGGGTTTGGGATGCTTAAGCAAAGTGCACCACCATGGTGTAGTTTGGGATTTAAAGACTCCAGCATCGTTGTTTGCAAATTTCAAACTGCGATGCCTTCATAGTTTGCAATGCTGGACTAGTTTTTTGAATGCTCAGGATAAAATTTCTTGATGATTTTAACACTATGATCTTTCCTGATGCAAGAGGGGGTGAGGGAGCTCTATTCTTGCAACCTCATATCACAGAAGATATTCATTTATTTGCGAGATCTGACTGACAAGGAGGAGGACCAACTTCGAGAAATGGGGTTATGGTATATTTCCTACACAACACCTGTGCGGACCCATCTTGGCATGATGTCTATGCTTGTTGAGAGATGGCACAGTGAAACACTGTCCTTTACCTTGGAGGAAGTGTGGTGCATTGTTAGATTGCTGATACATGGTCGGTGATTTATTTATGATATGGATGTTGGATGGGATGCTTGCCATGTAGTTCTGGCTATAAAGGACATTATGAGGGCCAGATAGAGCTAGAGTGCTATAGGACACTCACATCACCATTTCGTCTAGTGATTGCTGCCATCATTTTAGGGCTTGTTGCTCTGGATCGATGAGGTGGGTACTTCAATCCTGGCTGGGGGATTTATTGGGAGCGGATGGTTCATGAAAAGCTAGTCCATTTTGCATGGGCTCTAGTTCTTCTTGCCTCCCTTTACAAGGATTTACATAAGTATGCATATTTGGATGGTAGGGCAATTGCTGTAGGCGTCACACTCCTTCATGTGTGGGCATGGGAGCATATCTCCATTCTTTAGTCTCGGATTGTTGCAATTCCATATGGGCTTGATGATCCAGTGGTTTGGCACTACAGGGGTGGTGTGTCCTTCACACAAACAGGCAAGCATGGGATCCCTCATTAGAGGAGGGTCATTGATGAGATGATAATGTTTACATGGCACCCATACCTTGGTCAGCCCAGATGGGCTGATGATGTACAACAACTATTATTTTTTCTACCAATATCAGTTTATGTAGGGGCGGGACACATGATGATCAAGAGGTATCTACCAGGACGAGCTCAGCATTAGTTTGGCAAGGTACATGACAGACCAGATGATGACTACATGGCCATTTTTTCTCACATAGTATTGCAGGGTGCTTGGGGGCGATACATTCCTACTTCTGAGGCAGTGGAGAATTTTAGGTAGTTGGTAGCCTGACCATGGGCGTATGATCAGGGCGTCACAAATCCAGGAGTGACTCAGGAATACAGAGATTGGTTCTAACCACCTCTATGTTTGACAGTTCTAGGTGCACCCTCCATGTGACAGAGAGCCAGGGGGAGGGAGGCAGGTCGAGGATGAGGAGGTGGCGGTACCCCAGCATAGGACCAGCTAACACAGGTCCAAATGGATCAACCTCGTGCTGATGTACATATGCAAGAAAAAGATTAGGGGGTAAAGGGTGGACATAATGGGCACTAGGATTGGGCCACCACACCACCACGAGCTGGGGGGGAGGACTAGCCTCACATGCAGCCTCCGTTAGGATAGCTAGCAGGTCAGTTGGATCCGAGGGATAGGTTGATAGTATAGTTGCAGGCCTAGGTCCAGGCGTTGACAATAGAGAGAGAGACAAGACCTGTGCAGAGAGAGATTAGGTGATTCTACAGAGGCAGGCCATAGAGTTGCAGGCAGCTACAAATATGGGCCATAGACAACAACTAGAGAGTATGGCAGCCTCCTCCTCTCACAACACAGTGCCTCTTTGCTCATAGAGGGAGGCCATCTAGGAGGCATATTACTATCAGTTGCTTTATCATCAGCCTATACCCAAAGCAGCTTGGGCCACAAATTATTCACAATAAACTAGCCAAAGACTGACAGAGGGCCATGGTGACATAGGCAAGGGCAGTAGACAAGAGGGTTAGACCTCATTTTGATCGAGATATTATTCTTTCATGCCATATGGGCTCATTTTTGATAGCCCATTGGGAATTTTTGTAGTTATTGACATTCACACATGTACAATGATCCAATTATTATTTTTTACTATGATAGTTATCTGATGATATATATGAGATTCAATGATGTTGTGACGTGTCGTGTACTATTTATTTATTATGCATTTATGGATGGTTCTATTTCTATATGTGATGCAATAATGTTATGGTATTATGTGATGGATATACTATATATGGATGCATTTATTTTTGATGGTATATGCATTATGTTATGGTCATGTGACTAATAGATCTATATTATGCCTCTAATGAATGATGGCATATGATATGCAAATGGATTTATATTATATGTGATATGGATGGATGATAGATGATATGTATGTTTACATGATGGTGCAATCTATATGATGATTTATATATGTTGATGCAAATGTGATGATTTATGCAATGATTTCTTTTTCAATCTCTTTTCTGTTATGATGGTGATGATGTGAATGCCATGATCATAATATGCGGCTATGCAATGATGAATGTATGTGATTTTCCATGTATGATGTGTACTTATGATGATGTTATGATGTGATGTTATATATGACATGATATGTTATGCAAAATGGTATGGAGATGATGATTTATGGTGTATATGCAAAATGATATGTGAGTAATGACCTTATGATGTATATGTGATGGCATAATGAAAGCTTTTATGCGATGTTTTATATGATTATGGATGGATGTATGCACTTAATGTGATGGATTGTTTATAATGCTTATGTACCTATTATGCTTCGTTTAATTATGCATTGGATGCTTATAATGATATGGGATGATTTATGAATTTTTTATGCAAAATGATTGCAATGTGGTGATTTATAAGATGTTCTATTATGATATGGATGGATGATGGATGATATGCATGTTTCTGTATACTTTATTCAAATGGATGCAAATTCCTAACCTATTTATGTGATGCGATGGTGATTATATGATTATGCAATGGATGATGTGATGGATTATTTATGTTTTTTGTAATTACATAAGAGATGGTTATATGTAAATGTGTATGTAATGTTATGATTATGAGATGCTTAGAATAAAAAATCTATATAATATGTGTATGGGGTATGTACAGGATCATGATGGGCCAAAAAGTGGCAATATTATGGGTATTTGTAGGGTATGTGGCTGATGACTTTTTTTTTTACCCAAAATTGATGAAACGAAAAGGGTTTTTAGAGGAGATTATCTGCTTTCCACCAATATAAATTATGATTTAATTTGAATTTAATAAATAATTATTATTTATTTTCTATTAGAATTATGACTAAAGTCCTGATTGATAGGCTAATTGAAAAACATCTATACCTTTCAAACGGTATCACATTTTTTGAATATGAAACATGCATCACATTCTATGCTTCACATACTATAGGATTAAAAAGAAAAAATAAATTTCATGAATTTTGACCAAGTTAAAGGTGACACGAAGTTTTTATATTTTTTAAAAGTTGTAATAAAAATCATAATTAATTATTTACTTGGAAAAAAATTACAAAAATTATATAAAATCTTATAAAAAAATATTATCATTTTATTATGGTTAGGGTGGTTAGACAGACACCTACTTCTTATTTTTCCTTGAAATTTAATACTTGCATTGAAATTTCAAATTTTCACCAAATAGATTTTATTTATTTTTAAATAAACCTAGTAGTTTAGAAACTATATTCAATTTTCTACAGATTCTATTCTTACATATTTTTGAAATAATATAGATAACTTATTCAAATTTTTACGTCAAGTTGCCTAACACTGATTTTTCTAAATTTTTTGCCACTTAAGGGCTTGTTTTTTCCATGATGATCCTGCACATACCCTATGAGATGATCAATTTTTATATATGATATGCATTGTGGTGATGATTTGTGGATACAGGATTAATGATGGTGGTGATTAACTGCCATAGTACCTGGTTAGTGTGAAAAGCAAGAAGATGGAAGAAAGAAGAGATTTGATCAAAACAAAAAATGATGATGATGAACATCTTCCATGGATTTGATATTTTCAAAGGGCCAATTATCTTATGTTTGATAACACACATAAATACTATGCATCAAAGTATTTAAGAACCAGGATGACGTTGTATTTAGTGTGATGGACTTTGACTCGATAATCAGATATGAGTATTTTTATTCACACCTAACATACAAAAACCTTACTAGGATGCACTTTAGGTACTTCAAACATCTCAGACCAAAACATAGAAAGGAAAGCCTTCCTATGTGGTCAACAAAATATCTAAAACACCTTCCATACACACCTAATAAAGAAAGTATTTGCTGAGGTTATATTACAAGAATGTCCAACAAGCGCAACATATAAAAAGATAATGATCATTGCACCATTCCTATCTCTCTAATATCTTCGTTGGGGACATCATTGAGAGGTCCTTGGAATGAGCATAATAAGATAAATCAAAATAAAAGATCAAGTAAACAAACAAGCTAATGTTCTTCAATACCACTAGCCAAGACTAAACTATGGTGATGCCTGATGTTGATGTCCATTGTAGGAAGGATGCATCCTAGTACATGACAATATTAGATGATTTGATATGGGACCAATTGGATGATAGGCTATTGACACAAAGAGTTGACCAACTTGCTTACGTACTAACCTAGATTTTGAGATTTTGACTTTTTGACTTTTCACTTTTTAACTTACTAGACTTGTTTTTGACTGTTTTACCAAAGGTTGAGGATGAAGATCATTTATTATGAGTGATGTTTATTGCGGGTGTAAGCAAAATGGGACAGATCAATTTTTTCAAATATTTGGATGGTTTTAGAGTTTTGAAATGTTTTGAGGCTGCTTTTGGTATTTTTTGAGATTTTATAAGTGTTTTGCTTTTCGATTTTCAAATGTTTGGGGTTTTCTGAGATTTTGACCAATAGACTAACCTAAAGACCTATCTTAGGGGCCTTAGGGGATGATCAAAAAATTAGCCTTGCCTACGTTATACACGCAGAGACCACGTAGTTCGACTGACGATTTGACCGATTTATAGATGAAGATATACATGATGAAATGTTAGTTTATTATGATAGACTCCTAAAGGACTGACCTAAGTGTCTCGGGGGATGATCAAAGATAAACCTTGCCTACGTTCAAGGCTCAGAGACTCGTAGTTCAATTGATGACTTTGTTTTTGACTTTTTGACTAACTTTTTGACTTGTTTTTGGGATTTTGATATGTTTTGAATGTTTTTGGATTTTTTGATTTTAGGACTTCAAGAACATACACGAATCCGATCCGATGAGAACATGCCCCTAGCATGATGCAATAGACTACTCCAATAAAGGTAGGACAAACTGACCTTGGGAATGGGTCGAGTAGTACTAGGAGGGATGATGATATGAACATAGGACCAAGATATGATGCAAATGCCAAATGAATGGGTGATGGATGGAGATATGAAATGTGATGGATGATGAAAGTGTAATGGATGGATGATGCAGAACAAGTCGTAAAGATCCTAGTGGATGAAACGTGCTTATTTACACAAGGTGCCTATTTTCCAGGTTTTCACCAAGGTACTTGCCCAAAGTGCCACCAAAGTGGTTTTCACTAGAGGATGTTCAATTTTTCTCTTTACTATTTTTGATCTTTTTTCTAATTTTTTTTTTTGGATTTTTGGATTTTTGATTTTTTTGTTGTCACCAAGACGCTTGTTTTCCAGGTTTTCATCAAGGTAACCATTTTTTCAAGACATTTTTTGATTTTTTTGGTTCTATACCTTGAAATATTAGGCATAAAACTTTTTGAGATGGGAGTTATTCATGGGCTCTTGTAGAGGTCCCCCTTCGGGTGTTGATAACTGATATGCCCCTGACTTATAGCTTGTTGTGATAACAAATGGTCCTAACCAATTGGGTTCAAATTTTCCTTTGGTGTTTAGATTTAGGATGTTCTTCTGATTCTCCTTTAGTACTAGTTCTCCAACTTGGAAAGTCCTACTTCTGATTTTCTTGTTATAACTCCTCTTGAGTCTATTCTGATAAAATTACAAATGATTTAAAGTGTCTATATGCTGCTCATCCAATAGCTCTAGCTCATTCAGTCTTGATACTCGGTATTCTTCATCCGTGATGAGGTTTTGCAATGATATTCTTACTGACGGGAGCTCGATCTCAATGGGTAGTATGGCTTCAGATCCGTAGACCAGAGAGAATGGGGTGGCGCTAGTGGGTGTGCGGATGCTAGTTCGATAGGCCCAGAGGGTAGGATTGAGTTGTAGATGCCAGTCACGACCTACGTCATTGATTGTTTTCTTGAGGATTTTTAAAATGGTTTTATTTATGGCTTCTACTTTTCCATTTCCTTGGGGATAATATGGGGTGGAGAAGCAATGCTGGATTTTGAATTTTTCATAAAGATCGTGGACATCCTAATTTTTGAATGGTGTTCCATTATTAGAGATAATAGCTTGGGGAATGCCATATCGACATATGATATAGTTTAGGATGAATTTTGATATCTATTTCCCCGTTATGTAGGTCATTGGTATGGATTCAACCCACTTGGTAAAGTACTCAGTGGTGGTTATGATGAACTTATGGCCATTAGATGAAGTGGGAGTGATTTTTCTGATGAGATCAAGCCCCCACTGTGAGAAGGGCCATGGTGTAACAATATGATGGAGCTTCTAAGCTGGAGCATGGATAAGATCCCCATGCTGTTGACATAGTAGGCACCTCTTGACGTAGTCATTTTCCTCTCTTTCCATTGTAGGCCAATAATACCCCATCCTCAACAGTTTCTTGGCCAAGGTCATTCCACTCGAGTGTGAACCACAAATGCCATTATGCACCTCAGTTAAAGCAGTCAAGGCTTTGTCAGTATTAAGGAAGCATAATAAGGTTCCCTCTATGCTTCTCTGATATAAGGTATTTCCTAGGATGACAAACCTAGAGGATTTTTTAATAAAAGTTCTTTTAAAACTTGAGGGTAAGTTAGCAGGTAAGACACCTATTCATAGGTAGGTATAAATTTCATGGCACCAAGGATCTCTAGGACCAATGATTTTGCACACAAATTCTGACTCTAGTACCTCAAATGTGGGCACGAGAAGCTACTCTATGAAGAATTCATGTTTTAGGATGTTGCGAGGGATTTCTAGTAAGGATCCAATTGTTTCCATGGCGTATGCAACTCTATTGTTTTCTCTAGGAATTTGCTTGAATGTGATCTCAATGAAGGATTCTTTGAGATTCTCCACAAGTTTCTTGTATGGAGTGAGCTTATCATCCTTAGTCTGGTATTCACCATTCACTTGATTTATTATCAGCTGGGAGTCTCTGTATACCTTGAGGGCCATGATGTGCCATTGCACTACTATTATGAGGCCTATGGTTAAAGCCTCATATTCTGCAATGTTGTTGGTGTAGGGGAATGCTAATTTATATGATCTAGGTATCCAGTCCCCTTGTGGGGTGATAAAGAAGACACTGACTCCTGATCCATGTTGCATGTATGAGCCATCAAAATAAAGTTTCTAGTGGTCAACTATGTTGAGATTGAAGATGGATTCATCTGGAAACTCTAAGATGAGAGGATTCTCTGAATAGATTGGTGCTTCTGCAAGATGATCTGCGATGAATTGGTTTTTAATTTCTTTCCACTCCACATAATCAATGTCATACTCTGATAGTATCATGACCCATTTGGCCATTCTTCCAGTGAGCATTGCTTTTGATAGTAAGTACTTGAGAGGGTCGATTTTGGTGATGAGTTTTATTTTGTGTGCCAACATGTAATGTCTGAATTTTTGTGAAGAAAACACTACTGCTAGACATGCTTTTTCAATGATTGAATAATTTAACTCATGTCCAACCATTGTTCTGCTAATATATACTAGATGGCCCTTTTTGTCCTATTTTCATCGTGTTGAGCTAGGAGATCTCCAAGGGCTACTATTGTTGTTGACACATAGAGAATTAATGGCTTTCTTGGGATTGGTAGTATGAGGACAGGTGGTGTAAGCAGATATTCTTTGATCTTATTGAAGGCTTCTTCACACTTGTCATCCCACTTGTACGCTACTCCCTTGTGAAATAGTTGAGAGTATGGATTCTATTTATCTTCCAACTATGCTATGAACCTTCAGATGGACTGAAGCCTACCTTGGAGACCTCTAAATTATTTCAATGTTTTGGGTGCCTCCATCTCAAGGATTGCTTTTACCTTAGCAGGGTCTACCTCAATACCTCTCATTGACACTATGTATCCTAGCAACTTTCCTGATTGTATGCCAAAGATGTACTTCATTGGATTTAATCGAACCTTGTATTCCTCCAACCTATCAAAAATGGAACTTAAGGTTGCTATGTGATCCTTCCTCTTTTTGGATTTAGCTAGTATATCATCAACATAATCTTCGATAGTTTTATGGATCATTTCATGGAAGATTAACATCATGGCTCTTTGGTATGTTGCTACTACTTTCTTCAAGACAAATGACATCATATTCTAGTAGTAAGTCCCCCATGGACAAGTGAAGGCCATTTTGTGTTGGTATTCTTTAGCAATCATTATCTGGTTGTATCCCAAGAAACTGTCCATCAAGGAAAGAATTTTGTGTCCTGCTGTCATGTCCACAATCATGTCAATGTTGGGCAATGAGAAATCATCTTTTGGACATGCTTTGTTCAAGTCCCTAAAATCTGTTCAGATTCTGATGCCCCCATCGGGCTTTGAGATAGGAAACAAGTTTGACACCCATTTTGGATAATCTATTGGTTGAATGAATCATGCATCTAATAGCTTCTTTAGTTCCATTTTGACTAGCAGGGTGATATGAGGTTGCATTTTCTTGAGTTTTTGTTGGATAGGCTTTGCTTCGGGATATACTACTAGGTGATGAACTATAATTTTTAGATCGAGCCTTGGCATGTCAGCATAGCTGCATGCAAAATTAACTTGTCTTTCTCTTAAGGAGGCTGCTAGGAGCTCTTTTTCCTCTGATAGTAATGAATTTGCATAGAATGTGATGTATGGTGTTTGCTCTATTCCTAGATTAATTGGATTGCACTTTTCTACTAGGACCATTGATTTTTCTTGATGAAGAGCTTTGAAAGGAAGATTGAATTCCCCTATCCTCAGGTGCCTCAGAGAGGTTTTCACCTTTGGATGCATCCTTTATTTTTACTTTTTTTGGGTCAGAGAGTGCCATAGTGTGGTTTTCACTCAAGGACCTAGATATTATTCTCAGTTTTTCACTTTTGCGATGGAGGGATTCAATCGTTTCCCCATAGTATGCATGTGTATCTAGCTCAATGATGAATCCTGCTTTGTGATCCCCACACAAAATATTATCCCCCAGTCCCATGAATTCTAAGAGTGCCTCATCATTTTTGAATGTGTCAAGAATTGGTGGTCCTCGTTGGTCATAATCGATGAGTTGTGGGTAAAATAGGTAGATTTCCTAGCTTTGGTTTTCAGAATCATAAGATAGGGTGCTAATCATGAGAAGGGTGGTATCCTCAAAGAGCCTGGGTAGGTTGGTTATAGGATCCTCATCATCACTGCTACTATAGACATCAGTTATATCAAAAGTGAAATTATCCAAGACACAGCTAGTGGATACAGGTAAGCGAAGTTCAGCTGGTGTTGGTTCATGGGGAGTCTTGACTGCTTTAAGTGGGGGACCTCATCCAGGTATGGTTATACTCAGAGGGGTGCATCTGAGGCCAAGATTTCTCATTCGCATCTTAGGAATGAGGGGTATTATAAGCCCATTATTGTTTTTCCCCAGTTTCTGGTTTCTATCATAGCCTATTGCGAGCATCATTTGTAAACCTTTACTTTTGTCATCTATTAGAAGATTAGTTGTTGGTCTTTCATCTTGATATAGGAGATGATATGGGTCCTCCTCTATGACTTCTCAGCTGAGATCACCCCAACTTCTGAAGTTGGGATATTCAAGGGATGTTTGGGAAATGGAGGCTTGATTTGATTGCGGAGATCCTCATGATCTTGGAGGTTGTGGTAATTCTCCTACTACAAAGGCATTTTAGGAATCATATAGTTTCTGCAACCATTTTCCTGGATGATGACTTTGATATCAAAAATGGTGGGGATGGCGGGAGTGGTGGGTGTCTCTATCACAGAAGTGGAGGCAAGGGTGGCTAGATCAATGTACGGTGTTGATGGGCCTTCATCATTTTTAGGTACTTGAGGTATTTTGTAGTATTTTTCCTCAAGGATTTGGCAGTAGGAGAATGGTTTAGGATCTTCATGGATGGTGACCTCCTGTCCTTCATATGTGAATTTGACACATTGATGGAAGGTTGATGCTACTGCTTGCATTGCATGGATCCATAGGTGTCCTAGGAGAATGTTATAATGAAAGTCGAGATCTAAGACCTGATAGGTGGTTTCCATGATAGCTGGCCCTACTTGAATAGGGATTCAGATTGTGCCTTGGGACAATCTTTATTTATCATCATACATTCTGATTGTAATACCTTTTCCTTTTTCAATGGAATCCTATGAGATTTTTAGGTTCTTAATGAGCTTGAGGGAACAAATATTCAAGCCTACACCTCCATCCACCAAGACTCACTTGACTTTATTGTTTTGCACTAGGACCTCTAAATGGAGTGCACGGTTGCGAGATGGTTGAGCGAGAAAGTCCTGATCGGAGAACGTAAGGAGGTTTGGAGTGATGATGTTTCTGACCATAGCTTGGAATTTTTCAGCATCAAGATCTGTGGGGACACTAGATGAAGCCAATGCTTCCTCAAGGATTTTCTTGTGGGCGGATGAGATTTTTAATAACTCCATGATGGAGATTTATGCTGGGGTCCTTTTTAGTTGATCAAGGACATTGTAACCATTGGGAATATAACTAGGGTTGGGTGCGAGTGCTCTGTTTGGCTGAGATGACCTTTTGATAGTAAATTTTCCTCCTCTTGTGGTGACTCCACAATCGGCATGGGCTCCTTTGATGGTGATGATAGTGTAGTAGTCATCTAGAGATGCGATGACATGGTCATACACATGATTCACATTTTTTAAGGTTCCTTTCCCCTTATCAGTGTTATTGTTTCCTTTATTGTTATGGTTAGGCATCAGATTCGTGTATATTTTGAGATTTTGATTCCCTGTTGGTTTTTTCCACATTTATGATTCTTTGATCAATGAGGTCTTGGACTAGGTTTTTTAACCTCATGCAACTATTAGTGGTGTGCCCTTTGATTTTATGGAAGTTTCAGAGCTGATTTTCATTGTACCAAGGAGGTTTCACATCTGGTTCTTGGTAGTTCTCATAGGTGGGAATCTTGATGAGGTTTTCATTTATTAGTTTCTTCATGATGACTTCAAGTGGTTCCCCAAGGGTGGTGTACTTCCTCTTGGTGATTTTATTGTTTCATGAGGGCGGTCCCCTTTGATCATTGACATTATTGATTGCTTGATTGTTTGGTTGCTATGTTGTTGTGTTCACTAGATGGTTGTTTTGATGATGGTTTTGGATTTGTTGTTGTGGTGCGGGTTTGTTTTGCTAAAGGGCATTGATGACAACTTTGGCATGATGAAACCATCTTTGGTAATATTTTTTTTTCTTTCCCATGTGTGAGGTTTGTCATTATAGCTTGTAGATGGGTGATTGTTTTGTTGTTTGGGATATGAAGTTTATCCTCCAGGTTGTGTCATAAGAGCTCGTTCAATGCTAAGTGCCTTGGAAACCAACTGGTCGTATGTGGTGATCCCTTGGACTTTGAGGTGGAATGCCAAGAGGTCGTCAAGGTTGGATATGATAGTGCACACTTGTTGTTCCTCGGGCATGACCCATTTACTCCAATTAGCCTTGGATCACCATCATTGTAGGAATAAAGCAAATGATTCATTCTTACCTTGTTTTAGAGTTGATAGTTCCTACAGACTGACATCCATGGTGATATTGCATGCGTAGTTTTTGATGAATGCGTCTATGATTTCTTGGAGTGTCTTGATGCTTGTAGGTAAGTGAGAGAGCCATTCCATGGAATTGCCAACCAAGCTCCTAGGAAATAGGTGCATCAGATAGGTATATTCATATACGACTTCCATGCAATGAACTTGCAATTCCTTGATGTGATTTTTAGGGTTTCCCATCCCACAGTACTTTTTAAACTTGGGGATCTCAAATCCCTTTGGGAATGGTTTCATCTCAAGGCTCTCGTTGAATGGATAAGGACACAAGTTTCTAGATGTTTTCATGGTTCTCCCTGATTGAAGATCGAACACTTGTTGTGAGAGTAATTTGATTTGTGCTCTAACATCATTTTGTGAATCAGGGGATGGGATGAAAGTGTTATGAGGTGGTTCACTTGTTGATGGGGTGGGTGGATTGGTTGATGTGTTGATTGGTGAAATTTGCACATTCTACGGAGCCATGTATGCTTGTACTTGTTGCTATATCAACAACACTTGTTTTTGGTCTTGCTACTATTGTGCAAAGATTGCCTATTAATGAGCTTGTTGTTGTTGTGCCAACAACGCTTGTTGTTGAGCCGCTAATTGGGCTACTTCCTATTGTTCTGGATATTTTTTTAGGAGTTTCTGATGTGCTTGATATTACGTTTCTTGTCATTGTGCAAGATATTGTGCTTGTTGCACTTGATATTGGGCTTGATCTTGAACATGCGCTTGAGCTTGTTCCTGAGCTTGAACTTGAGCTTGACCTAAAGCTTGAGCTTGTGCTTGTGCAGCTTGAGCTTATGCGGCTTGAGCCTGTGCCTAAGCTTGTGAAGCTTGTTATTGTTGTTGTTGCAATAATATTTGGGCTTGGGCATCCTGTTGTGCTTGTAATGGATCTTGGACAAATTGAGCGGCTTGCACAACTTGAGCGGCTTGTTGAGCAGCTAGTTGTGTAGCTTGTTGAGCAGAGAGTTGTGTGGCTTGTTTTTTTTGTACTTGTAGGAATTCCTTTTGATAGGTAGCTTGTTGAGTGGCTTGCAACTTCATACTATACTGGCTTGATGTGTTGGAGCTTGGTGGCAGTGGCGGTGGTGGTGGATTTGGAATGGTACTTGTTGTGGTGGTGAGAGGCACTGTCGTGTTGATGTTTGGGGTTTGAGTGGTAGATGGTGCGATTGATGTGGTTGGTCTTTGAGATACCATGTTTTGATATGTTTGGGGGGTGGTTGATGATGTGATGGTGGTGGTATGTGTTGTTGGGGTAGTTTCCATCTATTGTTATGATGTCGATGACAAGTTTTGAGATTTTGGCATGATGCTTTGATTGATGTTTGGGATGTTGGTTTGATTTTGATTGATATTTGGTAAAGGGGGAAGCCATAAGCCAAGAAGTGTTGTGGATGATGATGGAAATGGTGGAAGTGGTGAAATCATGAGGGATGTGATCTCTTGAGGAAATGGTGTAGTTTTGAAAATGCCCCCTAGTCTGAACATGCAACCTTCTCCTTGCGAGATTATGGAGAGATAGGTTTGGGGTGTTGTGTGAAAGGATGATGATGATGGATCATTGGGATCATGGAAAGTGAGAGGGACATATGTGTGTAATGGATTTTGGGGTACGTTTTTCCCCAAAATGGTGTTTGCATCCAAGTCTTGATTATTGACAAGGGGGTGTGTTTGTATGGCATTGACAAATGCACTTCCCTTGTTAACACTAGGTTGAGTTGGAGCAATGGATGTTGTTATTTGTGGAATGTTTTGAGTAATACTTTGGGATGGAGGTTTAGATGAGATGGGGGGTGTGGATGAAATTGGAGGCATGACCTCTAAGGATGGTTCCACTATAGAGCTCACATCGAAATCAAAAGGTAATTTAGCCCCTTGCTTTGCTAATTTGTGCATGTATAGTGAATGGTTGAGTCTCATCATGATATTGATAATCTTATGGTTCTCCAGATTTTGAATCATTTCGATGATTTCCTCGTGTGACATTCCAAAGGATTATTGGTAAGATCCTCTACTTCCTCTTGAGGGTTTTGTGATGATGTAGGAAAGTTGATTAGAGGGTTGCTTGATTCAATAGGATTTGTTTTAGAATTTTTTTGACTTAGGTTAGTTTTAGCGGAGTTTTTTTTGTTGGCTTCCATGTTCCTCTTGTGTTGAGATCTAGTTTGCACCATAAAATAGGGATCAATTTTCAAAGAATATGAGAGATGAATCTCTAATTATTTGGATTGATCTAATATTAGGCACAAAAAGAGAAATTTAGGATGTTTTTCAAGGATCAAAGGTGATATGATGGGGATGATGTGGATGTTTGAACTTTTGAGAAATCTTGAGGGGATGCTATACTTTTTAAGGACCATTTGGATTTTTTTTGGATTTTGGATTGACCTTGATTTGATTTTTTTTGGTTTGCTTTTCTTTTTAATTTTATGAACAAATAGACCCTAAGATGTTGGATGATTATCTAAGAGGTAGATTTTCTCAAAGGGTGATAATTTGAATATGTGTAGGGAGAAGGATGTATCTACCTAAACCTATTCAAACATGATGATAATTTAACCAAGAATATGAAGAAGGATGCATCTACATATACCTAGCTAAACAAGATGGTTTGATAATTTGACTAAGTATATGCAAAAGGATGCATCTACACATACCTAGGCAAAGATGAGTTGATGTTTTGATTCAAAGATTTCAAGGATTTTGCTTGATGAATTTGATTTTTGCCAAAAATCCTAGCATGGAGGATAATATCAAGATTTTTCAAAAGATGATGGTGAGGTGATTTGGCTTTGATGTTCAAGGATGGCTGAAAAGTTTTGATTTTTTTGATCCTAGGATGTACCTAAAAAGACACTTGTTTACTAGCCCTCAGTATTGAAGAACATATGATACTTCTAAGGACCTCTATAACTAAGAAGTGGTTCAAACTGAGCATACATTTCTGAAATGTTTAAAGGAATGAGTCTATAGAACCTTGTGAATTTTTTTCTTATTTTGATATGTTGCTTTTGATTGCACTTCCTAATGTGTTTCTTGATGACCTTTCGAGTGTGACTCCTAAATTTTGAACTTTTTCTCAAGGACTTTTGTTTTGGGATTTTGAATTTCTTGGAAATCATGAGGAACTAACACATGTGTGAGAGAAAATTTTGTTATCTTTGCTTAATGATTTTGTTTCACCACAAACACTCCTTTGATTAGTTTTTTCAAACTAGATGTCCAATGTCCTAATTTCTTCAAGTCCCACAAATTATGTTATGTGGAATTTTGATGAAATCAGGGAAAGGGTTACCTATTGTTTAAATTTAGTAGGAAAATTGAGATGTAAATCCAAGTGTTTAGAAACCTCTAAGGATAAAATCCCAAGGGAAAGCAATAAAACATGAATTTGGTCAATTGTATTTTCCTCCTAAAGGGTTTGGAATTTTGATGATGATGTTAAAGGTTTGTTTCCAAATGTCTTCGAACAAGCAAAGCATTTTGTAACCAAGAACAAGCACAACCTTATGGATATGAAAGACAATATTTGTTGAGTCCCCACTTGGACAAGTCCAGCTACACTTCTCTTTAGTGAAAGGTTAGATGCTTGACCCCACTAGCTCCCCTCCATGACACTCACTTATATGGGGCAGCCAAGCATCAACACCCATGAAACTCCCATGGAATGCTTTCCATTTCTGCTAAAGACCGTAAAATTGTGGGGCGGCTTTAGAACAACCGTTCTTGCACCAGCAAATAGATACGGATTTTTGGCCTTTCTACAACAAGGGTTTTAATTTGGACTTTCCATTCGTAGGAGTTGACCCAACGTGGTGAGAGACCATTTTTTCCCTTCTCATCAGAGCCAATTGCATGATACTGGCGTTTATTCCAATACCCGCATTTATATCCCGGTTGGAAATACTCTTGGCTTTAGAGTGTTATTGGTTGAGTCATTCCCTTGGGTGAGTACTTCTTCCCCAAGGCAGGCCCTCTAAGATAAAAAATAGCAAGTAAACACATTCATAGTTTGATCAACCTTTGTTTAGGTTTACTCACATTTGCACAATGTTTTGTTCAATTTTAATCCCCAAAATGAAATGTGGAGGTGATCAATTTATCCCACCCTAAGACCATCAAAAAGCCTTTTGATTCTCAAGATTGCCGTGAGATGCGAGAGAAGTGCATACATCTTTTCGATGGCATTAGTTTGAGTAAGTAATCACAAAACAAAGTTGCACATGTTCTTTTTTAATCCAACAAAATCAATAATGATTTCCTTTTATATCACCAAATGAAATGTGAGAATTTTCCTTGTTCAATTATTAGCCCCAAACAAAATCTAGTGAGTTTGTGTCCTAAAGTTCATTTTAAGCCCCTTTTCTAATAAGAATTTAAAAAGTTCTTTTTAGAGCCCAAAATGAAACTAGTAAGTGCTAAGTGTGAAAAATAGCAAAATTTTCCTTAAGAGGAATAGTGAATCCTCTAAGAGTGTTGAACAAACACTAGAGTGTTTAAAAACACTTGGTATCATGAGACAAGATCATCATGCTTACTTTCCTCTTCACCTCTTGATTAATCTAAGCTACAAGAAAATTAGTTAGATTCTACAAAAATAGAGGTCAAGAAAGCATAAAATAGACCAAATAACCATAATTTGATAAAAAGAACGTGTTAGAAATGAATTTTCACTTTTTACTTCCCTCTAGTGGTGCAATCCATGAAGGTGTCATAGTTTGAAGTCACCAGCGGTGCTGTATAGCACTGCTTACTAGTCAGCATCGCTCTGCAACTAGACCAGTGAGCATGAAGGCATCGCTATTTTGATCAATGGTGCAGTTTGGATTTTGAAAAGATTCTAGTGAGCCGGAAAGATTCAGTAGTTATGTTTGAAAATTTGAATTTTAGGCGAGAAATATGGAGCATCGCAGTTTAAACTTTGTAGTGGTGTTATATGGTGATGTTGGGTTCTCAGTGGTGCTAAATAGTGACACAGCTTCCAGCAGTGGAGTTTTCTGTAAACACCCAAAAAACACAAAATTTTCTCAAAAAATGTGATTTGATCTTCTGTTGGGCCCCTCCTGCTAGTGCCAAAATGTGAACCACTATCCTATACCTGCAAGAACACAACAAATAAACACATTAATGAGATCAAATGCAAGCTATAATAGAGATTCCTCAAGAAATCCATTTGAATGTAAGAGAAAAGGAAGGAAATGAAGAACACCATAAACTCAAAACAAAGATATTAAATCATATTCTAAAACAAAGCAAACTGTTGATCTCTTGAGGGAGTTGGTGCCAATTTGATGTGAAAATTGGCCCTTTCCGAAATCCAATGGTGTGATGAAGATGATTTTATGAAGATTGTGATCCACTTTGTTGAAGATTGATGAATTCTCCAAGACAAAATCTACATAACCTAGCTATAAAACTCAATAAGATGGATGAAGGTTGCTATGAATTTGAGTATAGTAAGTTTACTCAAGTTGTGGATGATAGAAATGAAAGATGAGCCTCTTATATATAGAATTTCTAGTTGAAGAGATGTCTAAAATGGAGGAATGTGGGACTAAAGATCAACCAATGGCAAGATGCCACTTGCCAACATGTGAATGGATGGAGGATGTGCAAGTTTTGAAGGATGTGTCAATAAATGCATATATTTGAATTTTGAAATTGTTGAAATGACATGTAAGAGGGAAAGAACATGCATTGAATGCCACTTAGCTCAAAGAAAAATGACTTTCTAGGTGGAGTAAATCCCTTGTTGGAAGAACAAGTTCCACTTCGATTTTGAATTCAAATTTGAGGAATATTCCTTTATTATGCCTTTTGAGAGAAAATAGAGATAAATTAAATCTATTTTCATGTGCAAGTTGCAAAAGCTAGAGGATGGGACATGAGAAGAGATTAAATTTATCAAGGTTAATTAATTTAATGAGAGATCAAAATGATGTGACATATTGATTTAGATTTATGGATTGATTTAAATCAAAATACGAGAAGAATGTGGTTTCAAGATTAATTAAATAAAGATTTTTGTTTTATTTAACCAAGGAGATGAAGCTAGATTAAACTAAATAAGGTTTTAATTTATTTAATTTTAATGGATGGACTTTAAAGATTTAATCAAATAAAATTGATTATTTAATTAAATAGGGATAATTAGATCAGACTAATTGATTTAATTAACAAGAAAGGATGACTTAATTAGATAAATTATGATTTATTTAATTAAGAGAGGAATATTGATGAATTTAATCAAATGAAGGTATTCAATTAAATAGTTAGACCGAAGGATGATTTAGGATGAAATGGTGTTAGTGGTCAAGATCAGATGTGTAATGTCAATCAGTACATTTTATGTGTCTACACAACCATTATCATCTTTTGACAAGAGATATGTTGCTTGTGTGACATGTTTTGCAGTGAATCTTTCATTTTGATCTATCATTTATCCATGGTTTCATTACCCCTATTATGGGGCATCTTGTTCCTTCAATCAGTCATATCATCTCATTTCATCTTAAATATCTTGAAAAATCCAAAAAAAATAATTAAAAAAAAGGTGCAAAATCAAAAAAAAGTGAAAAAGTAAAAAATTTTTAAAAAAATCATAAAATCTGAAAAAGTACAATAAAATCTCATGTACATATCCTGGCAATGTGGTCATGTCTCACCCTAGGTTGGGGGAAAAATCTTGAACTCACTGGGGGCAATAAACTTTGAGCTTAATCAAATGGACAAAAACAATATGACAACAAAGCAAAACACAATTATCATAGAGAAACTCAACATTGAACATACATCAAACATTAAAACATTTCAGAAAATAAACCATCTGCATCAAACAACTGAAATCAAATGAATTAGAACAAATTTAGATGAATGGTATCCTTTTGAATCATGATTTTATCGCTTTAGATTGAATGTTCAAATGTTGTACTTTGATTATTGTTATCATTTCTTTGGAGCAACTCAATGATGTGTTGAACTAGAGAAGTTAGGAAGGAGAATGATATTTTCTTTGTCTACTATATGTGAGTTGATCATTATTATTGTGTGAGTTTTCATGAGACGTGCTCTACAAAGTATCACTGATGACATTCTGAATTCACATAACAAAATGATTGATTCTTCCCTGTTTACACAAGAAATGCTCAGGTCATCTTGGTTTAATTATACCTAGATGTTTGTGTTCACTTGCAATATCAATAATCATGAAAGTAGTACTCAAGTCATCATGGTCTGACTCATACCATTGATGCTTGTAATCACTTTCAACATTTTAAAGTCTCAATGATGATAAAAGCACACTAAATGGAATATTAAGATGACATCATTTTCATATGTAGATTTGCATGGTTAAATTAGATTGCATTCATATTAGTTTTGCATTTGCATTATAGATTTTCCAAGGCTAGTGAATCAATAACATGATAGAGCAATCATAAAATCTCTGACTGAATAAGTGTACATCATCAAGTTTCAGTACATTAATCAATCCTATACTGAGGCATATCAATCAAAGCTGATAAACCACATCGACTGATGATATCTATATCACCCTGCATTGGATGCAAAATCATGTCCCATGTCTTTGGGAAGAACTCTAAAATCCTCCTATGATCATAACATATCACAAATCAATAATATTATCAATCAATCAATCTATCAATGAACCTCGCCTATCATGAGGGCAATCAATCAATCTATCATTGATCCTTTCCTATCATGAGGTCAAACATCAATCTATTATTGATCCTCACCTATCATGAGGTCAATCAATCTATCTATCAATGAACCTCGCCTATCATGAGGTCAATCAATCAATCTATCAATGAACCTTGCCTATCATGAGGTTAATCAATTAATCAATCAATGAACCTCACCTATCATGAGGTTGATCAACAATCTATCATTGATCCTCTCCTATCATGAGGTCAATCAATCAATCAATAATTGAATCTCACCTATCGTGAGATCAATAATCTTCTAATCTATCAGGATCATCAATCAACATCAAATCAAAGGATGACATGATAAAAAATCATCAAACACAAGGAGGCAAAGAAGGGAAACATTTAATCATCTGGTGGAGTAAACACCATTTTTTAGGAGATAAATCAATTTTGCATCATTGAAATTGAAAATCTTTATGAAATCATAAAAAAATTAAAAAAATTCCAAAAATTTCATCGATTTATCTTCCGAGGGGGCATATATCCATCATCACTTGAAAATCAATGCCTGGGGCATACTGATTTTTTTTTGTCAATATTGGTAGCAGCAACAAATTTTTCTTTGAAGTAATGCATAAACACATCACTTCAAAGAGGGGAAAAATGTATACACCTAAAAATGGTCTAGATAATCTAATTAAATAAATATGAATTATTTGATTAATTGACTCCCTTCTATTCCCATCTACTTATAAATAAATAGAAATATTTATTTATATAGTTTACATTTAATTCTTCTATCTTTATTATATTATTTAATCTTAATTAAATAAACAAATCACATACTTTATATTATTAATTAATTATTATCAATTTTTTCTATAATTATATATTTATTTTATCTTAATCACATCATCCCATCTTAATTAAATAAAAAAATTCAAATACCTTGTTTTATTTCATTATCTATTTTCTTTCATCTAAATTAAATAAATAAGTTCACATACTTTGTTTTATTTTATTACCACATTTCTTGCATGTTTATTTAATAAACAAATTTCTATAGTTTGTTTTATTAAATTAAATATCCTCTTTTGCTATTTTGAATAAATCCAAATATTCAAATAAAAGCATATTTCTATAGCTATTTCCTCTTTTCACTCATCATATCCACCTACCAAATTAGATATTTTATATTTAATTAATTCAACTCAGCCTTCACAGACAAATTTGGAGACAAATTATAGGAAAAATTCTTCATATTCTTCCATTGATCATTCCTATCCTTTGGCTGAATGTTATTGTGGGGAGGAACAATCTCCATAATCTTCTCAGGATTCTTCGCCTTTCACCATTGAATCCTTCAAATCAAATACATACCCTTACTTGTTGCCACATCACAAATATGCAGTCAGGAATCTATAAATACAACTTCAAGATTCTACAGGAAAAGGATCCCAAATTTTTGCAATCTTACTCTGTAGAAATAGCATTAGAGAAATTAAGCATTTGAGCAATTAGGCAATAGTAATTAGCAAATCATTTTAGATATAGAAATCATGGATTTTCATTTAGTTGCATCTTAGTTTACAATAGTTTGTTTTATCATTTTTATGTCAATTTCATCTATAGTATCATCACCATATCATTTAGCAATCATTACATAGGATTAGTTTCCTACATTTAACATCTCATTCTCTAGATTATCATTTTAACAGTTATAGTGCTTAACAATCTGAGAGACATAGTGATTTAATAAATCTTTGGAGATAGAGAGCAATAGAATGCTTTTAAGAGATTTCCTTCTTTAATTAGATTAATTTTTTGTTTAAATATCTTGATATAATGTCATATTAGGTGTGTTTTTCATTCATTTACACATATTTTACTCACACAATATGTAATTGATGATACCTTGGATGTTGTCTCAGAGTACAAATCTGTGCAGGACTAACATGAAGTAGCCATGAAGAATGTAGATCTTGATCCTTGAATAAGATGCGAAACAATGCTTGCAAGTAGATCTTCAATGATACATCAACTATCTTAGCTCAACGACATGCATGAATTCACTATGCCTTAGACATGATGATATGATCTTGAATTGCTGCAATAAACTCTTGATAATCTACCTTGAAATTCCTTTGAAATGCTCTTGTAAATGCTTGTGAACTCAAACTTTCTATAAGGCATGAATGCTTGGAAGTCTAGGTCCATGTCTTGTAAATTTGCTAGGATGAAACTAGGTGAATTATCCCTCTATTTATCCTAAATGTAGAGATTAACCCTGAAATTCAAATACTTAAAGCTGACACTAGACCTAGAAATAAAAATTATTAAAATCCCACTAGAATTAAATTCAAAAAGGGGGTCCTTATTAAGGGAGGACCCATTTGCCACCTAGGGTGAATGGATTCTAGCACAAGTTTCCAGGACCTTGCCTTGAGGGGGTGAAATAACATCAAAAACCCATATCAAATATGTAAAGAAAGTGGGGTCCTATTAGTGGTGAATGGGTCCTAGCACCAATTTCTAGGTCCTCAAATTCACCAAATTAAATGTTTTACAATTTGAATATTAGGTGTTGGGATAGATCCTTTGGAAGTTGTCATAAATAAGGCTTAAATTTGAATTAAAAGGGCTAATTAACTCTAATTAACCATAATTAATTAAGGAGACCCTAGGTAAGGGTGAAAGTATCTTAAAACACTTTACAATAGTTTAACAAGGTACAATTTAAGTACATTTAGTTTAAAAAGGGGTCCTAGATTAATGTGAATGTGTACAACAAATTACAACATTAACCCAAGACACAATCAAGTCAATTATTAGGTTAATTATATGTCAATTATTTCCAAATATAGTAGGGAAAATGGATACTTTGTCTATTACTATATTTTTCCCCCACTTTAGTGAGATGATGACCCCATGTCAAACTTAGAATAAATTAGAAATTCAAGACTCTTAAGTATGTAGCAATAAAAAAGATACATAATCATATCCTATCAAAGGCCAAGAAAATTAAAGAAAAACAAAAAGGATCAAGCACAACCATTTCAACATGATGTGGAATGAGGCTATTTTTCTATAACATGCAATGCTCACTCTGGGGTAGTGGAACCTCAGTCTTTCCACTAGGTGAGTTATCCCAAAATATGTGTATGCTCACTTTGGGGTAGCAGAACCTCAGTCTATCCACTGTGTGAGTTATCCCAATGAGGTGGTTTAGTGAGAAAGTCATGCCAATGTGTCGGCTTCTCACTGTACAATGAGAAATTCATGCCAGTGTGTCATCTTCTCATCATACTAACCATACCAAAGTTGTCCTCTTGATAACATTAATAAGGCACCACAATGTAATGCTTTTGAATGTATGTAATTTTTTTCTAAAGGGTATTTTTCTTTGTTCGTGTAAGGTCTTCTTCTTAGGGAACATTGTTCCTAATGTCTCCAAGAGAGTAAAAATAAAGGATATCATATCTCCACTTATGAGATGCCTTGTTCACATCATGCCATGATGGGAGATCACATGCTTAGAAATATAACACTCTTGGAGGACATCAAACCCAATGAAAGCACCAAGAAAAGAACACGTCACAAGAAAAAAGAAAATAATTCCATCAAATATTCCTAAATATGTATCGATGTATACCCCCACTTTAAAGTGGTTGCTACACCATCACTATGAGAAATTGCTTTAAATTAGCCAATGTTTTCTCCTAAGACATGAGAGTTTTCCTTAAAAATCCCTATGCCAAGTCATATGTTTCTGAAAAAAGTTGCACCATGAAATAGAAGGGAATGTTTTCCCCCACAAATACATAAGGGATCTATGGATTCAGGGTTAGTATGTCTTTTCTACAATATTTTTTTAGAGCATGGAACTATCATCATTCCCCAAATACTCATAGAACTAGAAGAATGGCACAAAGAGAGTGAAAACAAGGTAAAAGCCTTTCGGATCAACATGGAAGAGAGCTAAATGTCTCGACACCTTGCATCATCCACAAAAGGAAAACAAAAGACAGGTGAAAAATGCTTATGACATAAAGAAGAATGTAGATACATATAGAGGAATGCACAAAAAGAGAGAGATACATCAAATGAAACATCACGGGGGATCACATTACACACATGCAATCACATAAAGAAACATGAAAAAACAAGACTCATAAGGAATATGCGAGTCAACCTAAAGTAGGTCGTCCACATCCCAATCTTGGTCTGTATAAGTGGAAGGAAGACAACTAGCTTGAGGGACAATGAAAAATGCATTACTAGGACAAAGCTATCAAATTCTTGTCCCTACTTAGTGCAAGACAAGAATGAGCTAAGGTAGGTGATGAGAATGAGTTCCTTGAAATAAAGAAATTGATTTGAAATGAATGTTTAACATGTAATAGTTAGAATATTTTAAAATCCTACAACTATTACATGGTAAGGAGCGAAATACATGCTTTAAGGGACAATTTCTATGATATCAAGTTGTTTAAATATTTATTGTAAAGCACAACAATCATTCACACTATGTCCAAGAGTTTTATGGTATCAACAATGTGAAACATTTTTCATCTTTAGGATATAGTTTTGGCATTTCTCGCACGGGTGGTAATGTTATAAGTCCATGGTGTAGAAATATCTATAGATTCCTTTCAATTGCAGTTGGTGGATAAGGAAATTGTAACTTCTTTAATTTGTAAGTGTGAAGCAATTTTTCCTTAATCTCTTTTGATTTTTGGCTTTTATACCTTTTTGGCTTTGGATGAATCCACACTTAAAGTAAAGTCATTCTGAAAGGTACACAATGGCCACATGGTGGATGCACTTATTTTATTTATTGTCTTCCTTTTAGGAGAGAACCAATGCATGTGTCAGCTCAGCGAAGATTTTCTCAAAACCAATTTTCATAATTCTAAGAATCCTCGCCCACTTGACACATCATCTCTTTCGTTGCAAGAAGTTTGCGCTTTTAGGGAGCAATCTCTTTTGGAATTTTTCAGACCATGGTGGGTCTTTCTTGTTTTCAAGATGGAAACTTTGAGTTGGTTCCATCAAGCTACATGATTGGTCAAGAAAATTTTTGTCAAGCTATTTTCTAGGATATGATTGTTTTTAGATAACAATCTTTGTTAAATATCTAAAATGACATAAATGAGGCAGTTGAGAATTAATGAGTAAAGATTGTCCTAACCTAACAAGAGATCTAAGATCAAATCATGAGCTATCAAATGCTAGCATATGGGGCATATGGTAGTATTTACTTTTGGGGATTGGCAGCGGTTATCCATTTTTAACTATAAATAGGAAGAGGTGGCAGAAACAAAATAGTTTTTCCATTTTGGAAAAAGTTCTAAGTTTTCTTAGTTATAGAGACATTTTCAGAAGCAAAAATCTTATGGAACACTACTTCTCTCTAACATGTTATATTGTTTTTACTCAAACTATTATTGGATTGGAATTGGACCTTTTTTTTAAGTTCATTTGATATTTAAGTAAAAAAAAATTTAGAATAAATCCTTGAAACTGTGCATGTTATGACCTTTGTCAAGTTCCTTCTTTATTTTTTCGTTCAGAATAAAACATTGTGTTAAGCTTAATTCAATTTTTTTGAGTAGTTTATTTCCATTATGTAGGCTTATATGATATAGTAATAACCTGTGGGAATTGTATTATGTGTTTTGAACTTCTCCAGCTTCTTTACGGGTTATTTTTTCTTCATATTATGCTATAAAAAGAGGAAGGGTTTATGCAATTTTATGAATTTTTGTCTGTTAACTTTTATAAATTTTATGGTTGATCAAACCTTAATGAACACTTCTTGTGGGGAGATTTGAAAGACTGCATTGTGCTTGTATTTAGCCTTTGTTGCTTATTCTCTTCCCAAAAATGAAGTGTTGTGGCATTCTGTGTCTAATATGTCATTCATCGAAAAATAATTGGAATTAAAATGTTGAAAAACCTTTGGTGCATTGCCATTTTTATGTTTTATGTTTACATTTCTTTCTTTCTTTTTCTCCAAACATAGAGAAGAGCTGGATTTCTATAAAAATATCAGAGGTACATTCAATGAGGAAAAAATTGGTCCCCCACTCACTAAATTTCCCATAAGGCTAACGGAGAGGCGCAAGCTTTGATGAACAACAATTCTTTTTCTGGCATGCCTAGTTGGACCCGAAGTTTTCTGAACATCTGAATGGAAGTCTGAAATATTTTTTAAATCAAGCCAAGGGAAGAAGCTAGAAATTTCATGCCCAAAGTCCAAACAAGAGCATCCTCAAGAGGCCATTTCCAGTGTTCCTAGTTACCCACCTAGGTATATAGGAGCAGAATACTTATAGGTTTTGTATCACCTATAAGGAGTAATAGAGTGAGAAGTGAGAGCCCACAATTTAGAGCCTTATCTACCCCACCTGGAGGCCGAACTTTCCAAATCAGAATACCCATATACTTGATTCATAGGAATCTATTCGCCATGGCTCACGTAGCTGCCTCAACTCCTAGAATTTTTGTAACCTAGGATAGTGGTAGTCCATTATTGTTGGAACATAATGATCTACTGAGAGGGAGGTGAATTAGTAGATATTAAAAATTTTGGTTCTTAAAGACTTTTGTAGATTCAATCCTAAACTCAGTTGTGTAGATTGAAACATGAACAAATATAATAACCACAAGCACAAGAGAGATCAACACATAACACTAGATATATGTGGAAAACCCAAGATGGGAAAAACCATAGTGAGAAATACTGCTAGGATCTACTCTCCTAATCCAACCTCACAAGCATCAAAGTTTAGTTACAAGTTTTAAGGGCTACAACCCAAAGGAAGCTTCAATTCTTTGTTTCAAAAGCAACAACTTCAAGGATTTTACAACACCGTGAGCTGAGCTACAACTTAGTACAAATGGAGGCTGCAAACTCTTGCATAATTACAAGTTTGGATATGCATATGAGTGGTTCTACATAAACTTAACATGCATCAATACACACAATAGAATGTTGCACTTATTGCAACTTACACTCTATTGTTGTAGTTGCACTCTCAGAAACACATACTTTTGTTCTTCACTCTCCTCTACTCTACTCTCTCTTCTCTACTATATTCTTATCTGTACATCTCTCTGTTCAACACTCTATGCACTACCAAACTTCACACTTCTCCTCACATCTAGATTCGACACATCACACATGGCTACTTCAACACTTCTACAACTTTCCAAATTATCTTTTATCACCGACCTGCATTCAATGCTGCAAGATTCTCACACATGATCAAATTTTCTAAAATCCTCTGCTAGGTTTTCCTTAGCTTGCAAACCTCACCAGAAAGCTACTTCTGTATCAAGCAAAAACATTTATTTCTAATACAAAATTTTTTCCTTTGTTTTCTCTGTCAAATCTTGAAATCAGATTGTGCATTCAATGCTCTCTTCTAAACCTTTGATCTAATTTTGATTTTAATCACTTTTGCAGTCTATTTCATTGCCTTGAAGATCAAATCTTCATTCAATTGGTCACTTGGTATAGCTAGACCAATAAATTCCTTCCTTAGTATTGGTTACCAGTCAAGAAACCATGTTCGCATTGTAAAACTATTATAGATCTCTACTTTTGAATTTTGGTCATCAATCTTCCTCTTTCGTGCCCTGATCCTACAATCCTCATTCACTGTCGTGCCTTTAAATCCTGACTATTGGATAATCAGTCGATCAAATCACCATCATCGATCTAGTAGTATTCCCTTAACATCATGTATTGCTTTATCGAAGAGACATTCACTAAAGTCTCATCGAGGTTCACCTTTCTCTTCAATATGAATCACCTTCAAGTACATGAGAAGAAACATAGTCCCATATGCCACACAATTCACAACGAGGATGTGAATTTCCTATTGAGAAATCACTGGTCACCATTTGTTAGCATACATCACCATCCAACATCGTCACCTTGTTATCGAGTCCCACTTAGTAATATCCATGTATCACTGTTTCGAGGAGACATGCTTCAGTGTCCTGCCAATACACCAAAGTCACAATGATGAGATAACCATTATGATATCAAAGATACATTCAATCCACTCTCATCGATATGGTATTGTCACATTGATACCATTTGCTGCTACAAACAAGTGGTCCCCACACCATCGTGTCACCACACATCACCATCCAATATCACTTTCTACCATGTTTCCTTCTGTCATTCATTCTCTATTGTACCATCAATGCATGTCAACCTTATTGGGTTCCGCAGTCAGCATCACGTTCACATGCCATTTCAAAGAGACATTGACAAAGGTCTCACCAACACCATATAGTCTCATCAACAACACTTCCATACTCCTTTTCACTCCATCAAGGAGACTTCTCCTAGACTTTCTGATGAATTAATGTCTCACTAATAAGATAGGTATCAGTCTATCGAAGAGACATAGATGAAACTCTTCCTAACACCATAATGTCTCATCAATAAATCTCCATAGTGCCGCCATCACTATGTCAAAGAGACACAACCCATTCTCTCACCGACCATACACTGTCATGCTGACAAGAAGAAAATTTACCCATCAAAGACACAACTCTCAATATCTTTCCAATCATGTACTATAACTCTGATAAAGTTCTCCTTACTCCTTATCGATCCATCGGTAAGTCACTAAAAATTGAACTTCAGAACCTCTAGTGAAGGTTGTGAACTTTTGCAAGCCTGACATGCTGACATACATGATCATTAAGCTATCGAAAAGACTCCAATGTGAGTCCCACCGAAAAGTTCTTTTCACGACGATAGAGTGACCATCTGACCATCGAAGAGACTCCAATGCAAGTCTCATCGAACAATGTTTGTCACTCTGATGAACCTTCATCAAGTCATCGATGAGACTTCCACTTGACTCCTATCAATGTTGAATTTTCTCATTGATCTACTAGAGATGTATAACCTTGAAGCGCTAGGCATAGGGGTTGATCAACCTCATGACTTCAATGAAATAGGTGATAACTTATGTGACTAGTTACCTATTGTTGACAATTAACATCGAAATAGAACTTTTGAAAACACCATGACTATAATTTCTGCACATGTAGGGTTTAACTGATAAACCCTAGACCAAGAGCATGAAAAATGAATGTTGACATCTCCATTGACATCAAGACCTGAAAAATACCTTCTTGGAAAGCTCTCGAGAAACCTAGATCAAATTTTCCATCAGATCTACTACTCTCACATTCATGTCCTTTGTCATCATGCCAACGATCTCCTTTTCCAAATTTTCCTTTTTGACATCAATGACAACTATATGCCAACAACTATAACTACCCATGCCCCCGAATGTATGGCCTTCCATACCCAGTAACACCTTCAAGGCTATTCCAAAATTTTCTAGAGAAGACTTGAAAAATCCCTCCAAACACCTCCAAGATATAGTGGAGGTATGTAGGGTACATAACATAGTGGAGTAAAATATTTCTCTTAGGCTGTTGGTCATTTCGTTCAAAGGAAAAGCTTAAGATTGGTATCAATATTTAGCTTATGGTTCTATCCACTCCTGGGAGCATCTAGGAGAAAGGTTGTTCAAAAAATTATCAAAGAAGGGAGATCACTCTTCATTACTACATCAACTAATCACTATCAAAAGAGCCCTACAAGAGGCCATGAGTGACTTCAACACTAGGTTTCACAAAACCTAGAAAAAAATCATTGTGATTTCTTGACCCCCAACTACGATGGAATTTAAGTTCTACCTGAAGGCTTTCAATTCAGATATCATAGTTATGATAACCTCTATGGGAGGGGATATCTTAACTTGACGCATACAAGTTGGTTGTGCATGCAAAGAATGGTTTGATTGACACTGGAAAGCTTCCAACGTGACCTCCAATGCTTGTATTTATAGAAATCTCTAGTGGTCCTTGAGAAGAAGCTACTCAAAGCACTTCTGCTAGATAGTTGGTGACATCAGTTGCATCACAGTCGATGTATGTTTACCCTGCTGTGCAGCCAAGCACATCAGGCTCTTTCGCTTTAGTAACAGACATCAATGATATGAAGAGTCTCATGTAGTCTTTTGTTAATGATTTATTTCTCATGAAAAGAAAACAAGCAACACCTCTGAAGCAAGAAACTTAGACCTATCAGGGTGGAAGGCCATCTTATCAATAGAATGTGTACGAAGGACCTGCAAGAGGAGGAGGTCAATAAATGACTTCTACAAACTAGATAGTTCTGGTCACTACACCGCTACAAACAATCAAGAAAGCCAAAGTAAAGAGTTAATCATAGGCCAAACAACTTGGTGGAAGATGAGAACATGTGGTGCTTGCCATATAGTGATAGTCACATGCCTTGAAATTGTCTAAGGGGAAATATGCAACAAAAGATAGTGGAACAAAGAAACAAGGGCACACTCCTAAATGAAGAAGAAATGAGTCCCCCAAAATGGAAAACACATGCTTTAGAGCACAAATGAAAGGAATTTATTTAGACTAGGAGCTAGATAGGGCGCCTGACCAAGCACTATTTTCATGGATGAAGGAAGAAGATGTGGTATTCACAAATGAAGCTTTGATGACTAGTGATCCACAAGTACAGTTAGACTACAACAAAAGATCCAAAAGGAGGCTCATGAGAGGATACACACAACAATATCCACTACGTCCTTAGCTACATCAACTACCATCATAAGAAAAGTAGGCTCCGTAGTCCACTGGTCGACCAACTCAGCAGTCACAAAATTTTCCATTGCAGAGAAGGAGATAGACAAGGTTCTAAGCCCATTCATGACATATCATTTTCCTCCAAAGACAAGAGAGATACCTCCATTTAAGCCCAAGGTCCAACCAGTTGGAATGCTCAATGTGGTGGAACAATTGAAGAAGGCACCCACTAACATATCTCTGTGGGATGTCATATCCATTCCCGAACAAAAGACATTACTTCAGGAAGCATTAAAGAAGGGAGAACAAATATTGCAGGCGTATGCGACTCCATCATGCAATGAAGATAAAGATAAGAAACTCATGTCAAATCCTTAGGCTTCGAAGGTTGTAGCTTTTTTGAATGATGCAGACAATGCAAAAGAGAAAGAGGTAAGAAATCCAAAGCCCACACCTTTATTTTTAACACTCATTGTGGGAGATAAAATTTTGCATAATAACATGATTTATTCAGGAGCTAGTACGATGGTCATGCTAAAGCAAGTGGTCGATGCCCTGAAACTTAAGTATGAGACCCTTGAGAAGGGAATTATGCAATTGGACAGGAAGAAGGTTTTGACTATTGGTCATATTAAATATATTTCTCTAACCCTCTTCTCATGTCCAATCCAAATGGTCACACAGGAAATAGTGGTGATATACATTCCCCCAGTCTTTGGAATTTTTCTTTCAGGAGATTGCACTATAAAGCTTGGTGGATATTTGGTGCTTGATTGGTCTCACCTAATATTGAGGACCAAGCATGGGGTGAAGATGACACTATTGTCTGAATCTTTGCATCTAGAATATGTAGATGACAATGTAGTCCTATGTTTTGAAGCAACACATATCTCTTTCTCGTAAAGGGAGAGCTATTGTGTAGAGATTCTAGACTTGATGAAGAAGACACGAGTGATCAAACTCCTAAAGAAGAGGTGCTCCTCAACCAATTCATCAACTCTAACCCATTCAAAAACTTTCATGTGAGAGGACTAGGAACCTATGTGATCTTCGATGATGATCAAGTTTTTCAAAAATTGATAAAGGATCAGGAGGAATGTGATGATCTGGGTGAAAACCACCTTTGGACCTTATATTTTGATGTCACCAAATGCAAAATCGATTCTAGAGTGGGTGTTTGAATAGTGTCCTCGATAGGATCGAAAACCCTCAAAGATTTTCATATTTAGTTCGCGTGTTCAAATAGTGATGCAAAATATGAAGCCTTAGTTCATGGTCTAATTCTTGTAGAGTGAATGAGCGTAAAGAGAATACAAGAATTTAGAGATTTAGAGTTAGTTGTGAGACAGGTTTGTGGGCAAGTAGCTATGAAGAATATAAGAATGAAGTTGTACATACATCAGATATGAGATCTGATAAAGAGTTCTAAAGCTTTTAATATAAAAGTCATTCCCCAATCTCAAAATAGTGTCACCGATTGGATGGATTCAATCAGTTCACAATTTGAACCATTTTCCAATTCAACAAAGTAGAATACAGTATAGATCATCATCTGACCAACAATTCCCAACAATGATCAAAACTGAAAAGTATTTGAGGATTATTTTTAGATCGCTACTATTTTATAGAAATCAGGAAGAGTTTTCAACTATGCACAACCTGAAGAAAAATCTCCCAAAGAGTAGGTTATCCAGTTAAAAGGAAATAAGCTTCCTCAAGGTTTAATCTCCCTTGAATTTTTTCTTGACTATGATGACATAAAAAATAGAAAATAGAGGTTCACTACAGATGTGAGTGATTATGAAGAGCTTGATGTCAGAAGCGATAGAAAGTTAAAGGTTGGAAGCGATGTTCTGGAAAAGGATAAGGAGAGGCTAAGGGATCTATGTTCTAGATATGATGGGGTCGTAGCCTGGACCTATGATGATCTTAGAAGGTATGATGTTAGAAACCAAGATTAGACATGCAAGCCAAAAAATACCTTCCACATAAGAGAAAATCAGAAAAAGCAAAGCTATTGCAAAAAGATGTGCAAATAATATTATTCAAGAATTCATAATTACATGAGATGATTTTCTTTATAAAAGAAAAGTATGCATAACCCTAATCTTATCTTGAGAAACAAGATAGCTCAACAAGATAAGGATGAGAATAATTAACCTAAGAATTAAAATATTACTTAAGTAAAGTTATGCAAGTGTAATTAAATATTAATTACACTAACACCCCCCCATAAGTGCAACTTAGGGAGACTAAAAAAGCATGCACCTAAAACAAAGATGAATGCAAGAAAGCATGAATGGGTCCTGACAACAAGGCCTGATCAAGTACCCATGTACAAATGCAATAATGAGGTAGAGAAGGAAAGCCAGTGGGACAAAACCCCCTACAATGAGATGACCTGCTGCAAAGAAACACTGGAAGAACACTATGGAGTAACATTGGAACCACAATCCAACAAGCAAGGAATGATACTTCTATCTACAAGAAACCAAAGAAGAATAATAATAATGCGACAATAGAACCGATGCCATGAAACACTGGAAAACTCATAAACTGGAACAACCCTGGAATCTGTGAAGCAACAATAGATGAAATTATGACATTATCTAAAAATTGTGTATCTTGATGTCTATGCCAAACTGAGACTAAAAATATTCCATGGGAACAAATACCATAAAGATTCTGGAACATTAACCATAAAAACATGACCCTCAAATTGAGAAGGATCCAATGCAGATCATTAACCATAGGCTCTCAATCTAAAGTGTGAACTGATGTGAATCTAATATGTGTCAAGCAAGAGCAAGATGATGACAAAAGAAACTAAGAAACTAGATATAACCCATGCAAGTTTTCATCAAAAAAAGATGAAGATCAAAGTGCATGCACACTCTAATCAGATTATTATGCAAGAAACCCCCTTGATGGAACTTTATCTCAGTTAATTTATTACAATAACCCAATGATTGTAAAAGGAGAGTTCAATGTTGACATTAATAAATAGAAAATACAAATAGACCTTAGATCTGTGTAGAGGACTGAACCATATTTCCAATGCCGCAAGAATGGAGAAAAAAGGATAAGCGAGTTAAAAGATATGTCTCCTAGAGAAAAAACAACATGCAACTTCCAAGGCTAAAAAAGGCATCAAAAAGAAAAGCCAAAAAATCACACCTATACTATTGTGTAGAGCTCAGAACTGGCTTTCTAATGATATCTCATTTGCAAAAAAACAATGCTGTATACAAAATTTATGCCCATTTCCATAAAAGTGCTCCATAGAGGCCCAATAAACCCTTATGCAGCTCTCAGGGGCTAAAAAATTAAAGCCCTTGGTCGCCTGGGCAGACTAGGGTGTTGTTAGTCTAGGTACTGAGTGTGGCCCCTAGTCATCCACATGAGCAAGGTGGGTGCTTTGGGTGGCGTGGGCTGGAGCCTGGGGCTCCCAGTTCCTAATACAACCACCGCTAAGTAGAAGGAGCCCAAAGGCCGAGTGACAGATCATTGGTGGGGACTGGCAGTGGTGGCAGACCAGTGGCCGCCTGGTGGCCATCTAGTGGCAGCCGAGCAGTGGTGGTGATTTGTGTAGGAGGCACCAGATTTTTCCACCTTTTTAATTTTTTAAATTTTTTTTTAAATTTTTTTCAAAAAATGTGCCTTGATCTGCGTGTTGGGAAGACCATATGGCCTCCTTGTGAATTTTTTTTACCTCTCTAGATGACTTTGTCCAAAATGGAAAAAATTTATATGAAAATAGGGGTTTTTGGGTGCTGAGAATCCAACAACGAGGTTTGTTTTGGCCCAAAATGCCCAAAAAATTAGGCGATCCCCAGATCTTCCAAAAAAATCATTGACCTTGAAACCCTCATAGATTCCTTCAACAATGACCAAAATGAATGCAATAAAAGCCATTTATGAATTTTCAAGTGCTCTGAATCCAATGGAAAACCCCAAACTGATCCAAGATGCACAATAAATATACTCAAGGAATGAAACAGTGGAGGAACCCCGAACATGCTCTGTAATGTATTTCTCCAAAAAAGTTGAGAAGGGGCTGGAAAATCAAGGCTTTGATACCATATTAGAAACCAAGATCAGACATGCAAGCCAAAAAACCTTCCATAGAAGATAAAATCAGAAAAATCAAAGCTATTGCAAAAAGATGTGCAAATAATATTATTCAGGAATTCATAATTACATGAGATGATTTGCTTTATAAAAGAAAAGTATGCATAACCCTAATCTTATCTTGAACAACAAGATAGGTCAACAAGATAAGGATGAGAATAATTAACCTAGGAATTAAAATATTACCTAAGTGAAGTTATGCAAGTGTAATTAAATATTAATTACAGTAACATATGATCCAGGCATAATTCAACATACTATCCACTTGGACGAAGGACCAAAGCCAATTCAACAAAAATAAAGGCCATTCAATCTAAAGGTCAAAGCATTGATGGAACAAGAGCTTACCAAATTGGTCGAATCAAAGATCATATATCCAATTAAGCATTCCACCTGGGTGTCTAATCTGGTTCCAGTTTAGAAAAAGAATGGTAATATTAGGCTCTATTTTGATTTTAGAGATTTGTATAAAGCCTCACTAAAAGACCACTACCCTTTTCCATCAATGGAGTAGGTCTTGCAGAACATGTCCGGATCAGAGATGTTTTCATTGCTTGATGGTTTTTCAGGTTATAACCATGCATATGTAAAGGAAGGTGACAAACATAAAATAAAGTTTACCACTAAGTGGGGAAATTTTGCATACTCAAAAATGCCACTTGTACTTTCAAATGTTGGTGAGAATTTTCAGCGAGCAATGGATATTTCCTCCAGAGGATTAATTAATCTGATTATCTTAATATATCTGGATGAACTAATAGTCTTCTCAAAGTAAAAGGATGATCACTTTGATCATCTGGAAAAGGTTTTCTAGAAATTTTAATAGTTCAGGATTTCCTTGAATCCCAAAAAATGTGTTTTTGGAGTGCCCCAAGGTAAGCTACTCAGTTTTGTAATGTCAAAGGAGGGAACATCAATAGACCCTGGAAGGGTGAGATCTATAATGAGATGCCCCCTACCAATAAATCAGAAGGGACTGCAGTCTTTTCTAGGGAAGATCAACTTTGTCAGCAGGTTCACTTCAGATTTCGTAGGTATCATTAGACCTATCATGTTGATGCTAAAAAAGAACCTAATGTTCAAATGGAACCCCAAAGGATAAGCAGCTTATGAGTAGATAAATATAGCTATCTTCCCCACTCCAGTGTTGGCCAACCCAGACTTTTCCAAATATTTTCTACTCTATGTATACAATGGAAAATATAACATAGCTTTGGTACTCACTCAGAAAGATGAAGGAAATAGCATAGAGCATCCTATCACATTTCACTCAAGAACTCTTAAAGGATATGAATCCAGGTATAATTTTGTTGAAAATAAATCTTTTTCCATTGTGAAAATCTTAAAGAAGTTTTGACACTTAGTGTCGGCCAATAGAATCACCATTCTCATCGCACATCCCAGTGTGCGAGAGTATATCACCGAAGGCGAGATAACTGAGAAGAGGGCCAACTAGATCACCAAGATCCTAGAGTATGATGTCGACATCTGACCAACCAAGCTAGTTCAAGGAAGAGGTATGCGTGAATATCTTGCATAGTAATCAAGTTCTGTAGCTGAGAAGGAGGCTGATCAAGTCCACACAAAATAGCTTGAGTTCGACAAGTCCTGGGTGATGGATCGAATGTAGTATATGCAAAAGGGATAGTACCTGACCAACCTTCAATCTTATAAGAGGTGATACTATTGACTGCAAGACACCAGGTATGTATTAAATGAAGGTATCTTATTCAAAAGGAATTATGATGGTGTCATGCCCTGATGCTTGGATAAAACACGAGCAAAAAGAGTTCTTAATGAATTTCATAGTAGTCCTGAGGGTAGAAATTTCTCTGCCAAGACTACCACCTTAAAGATAATGCGAGTAGGATATTATTATCCCTCTATGTTTTTTGAAGCAAAAAATCTAGTGAAAAAGTGTACTCAGTACCAATATTTTATTTGCATAAGTAAGAATTTTGCCTTACCTTTGAGCGCAATTGTAATTGAAGAACCTATTGATGATGTTTTCTACACAACAACAACTCAAATAGAATATAATATCCTATCTCTTTTAAAAGGTAAATCTCTATCACCAAGCCTCAAGAGATAACCCCAAGGTCTCTAATGTCAGGTCTTGACAATGCATAAACAACTCAGTGATAAATGTGAAAATGCTGGTAATCACAAGGGGACCTTACTACAAGCAAAGATTGAATCTTCAATTTATCAGATCTAGCAATATGATGATACTTTGATCCTAAATCTAACTCAAAAAATGAAAGAAATAACAAAATATTAGGGTTCAAAGAGATTACTAAGACTAATGCTACTCTAAGATTAACAATGCAAACAATGAAATACTTGACTTGGACCAATCCCTCATAAACTAATCCTTGCTTAACCTAGATGAATATGCAATTTCACAAGAATAGTACAATCTTCTAAGGTATTAAAGATTTTCAAATACTGAACATTCATCCAAAACAATCCCAAAGAAATTGAAATTAATAAAACTTCACAATTGAACTAAGCACAATAGATATATGGTCCAGGCTAACTTTGCAAAGCAACCAACAATTAGCTAGTTGCAAAAAGTATGGACCAGGGATCACTGCAACACTCCAAGCATTAAACCATAAACATCATTAAATCAAATCTAATTCTAAATACCAATTTTCCTCAAAGAAATTCTAAAGATAGAATAACTAGAATCATGCAAGATAAGAACACAAGTATGGAAAAAAATCACAATGTCATTACTTGCATCAAATTATCCACTATAGCAAAAATTCCAGCTTTTTGTTACAATATTTTCTTGAGATCTACTACTTGCTAACTCTTGCTCTACTTAATTCACTTCTATGCTAGCTATCTCTCTATTCGTCTATGTCTATTTTCTAGCCCTTACAAATGAGGAAAAGTGCCATATTTATAGAGAATCCACAAAACATTTCGGCCAATCCAGGTTTTACAAAAATATTTGGCCACAAAACAAGTTGGCCAAGAGAAATTGAAAATAAAATAAAATATGCATTAAATGCATGAACTTCATCTAGGTCGGCCTAGGATCTTCAACGTAGCTTGGACCAATGCAAGAAAAATAATAGGGAAGCACAAATATTGATGTATCCCAACATTAATTAACTTCCCTCTTTATCTTTATTTCTATCAATCATCTCATTCACCTTCAAAAGGACCCTGTCAAGGTTGGCTGTGGGTGGAAAAGGAATTTTTTTAAGTCCGCTCTCAATTGAAGCAATGTTTTCCTAGGACCGCTCTACCGATTTATCCCAATCTACCTTGTATGTTAGATATTTATCAATCACTGCAATATAAGTGGCCACATCATCTAATTGGAATTCACTGACAGAATCACCACTAACTGGAGCATAAACATCTTGCCACCATCCCCTATACTACTCTAAACTCAAATACTTAGGCACAAATTTCCTTCTCCCCATCATTATCTCAAAGAAAGCAATGCATCCATTATAGACACCAGTCAGGGTATCATCAATCTGCCTCCTTTACTTATAGATCTTCTTTAGAACCTTCTGCCAAATTTGCAAAGCTTCAAACCATTACCAAGGTTTAGCAACTCTCGAGGAAGGGATAATTCCATCACTTATAATCTTATGCTTGGTATACTCCATGATGGTTTTAGTTTTCTGTAGCAAGAGATCTGTATCTTCCTTATCTTGAGCTAATACCTCCTTCAACTGATCAATTTCCCTCATAGCATCCTTCCCAAATGATAGAATTTCCTTGATAGCATCATTTCCTTTGGTTCACACCCCTTGCAACCAATTTTCTGTGGAAAGAGTGGAAGTCTTCATTCTTTCAATTTCAATGATGGTCTCCTAGGGTAAGGGATTGCAAGGGTTTCATCAAATATTCTAAGCATTTCTTGAGTTTCTCATTCTCTTTCTTTAGCTCCTATTTAGTTTGAACATCCTTCCTCAATCTCCCCAGGATGACTGTACTAGAACCCTGGTAATCTTCAATGTCTTGCTCGATAGAAGTGGGTCCTAGATTGATAGTCTACAGGTTGTAATCTTTTGTAGTTACATTGTCTCTGTTCTTGTCCAGGGTAGGAGTTGCAATGTGGACCACCCTATTACTTTCCTTGTCTCTTTCAATCCTAGAAATAATCCTAGCCTTCTTTTTTCGTTTATCTTTCCCAATCTTTGCTAGTAACTCATCTCAATTAGGTGGAGTATCTTTCACAACAACCTTCTTTCTCTTTATTTCCTTGTCCAACCAATCTAGAATAGTGGACTCCAACTGCACTTCACTCCATCCTATTTCCTCCTGCTGGTCTCTAGGAACTTGCTCATTCAAATCCTATTTCAGATATGGAGGATCCCTCCATGTCACCCTTAGCTTTCCCAACTACTACCTTGTTAGATTCAACATGCACTTAACAAAGGAAACATGATAAAGATCACACCAAAAAAGGTTAATCAATACAAATCATCATTAAACCTTATTAAACCTCAAATAGAATGATCATGTTAAACTTTGGGCTTTAGGACCATCCACAAAATCCAAGCCAGGGAGGAATTTTAGAGAATTTCGGGCTAGACAGATTCCAACGGAATAAACATGAAAACACCCATTGGAAATTCAATATGATCATTATTAATCAATAAACAGTATGTGTGATCTCATAATAGCATAAATTAATCATAAAATGCACCATCATTCATTAACAAATCAAGTTATTCCATATTTCCTCATATTTCAATAGATTCTGGGAAAATCCGTGCGAAACGAATTTTCACGAAGGAGGAGGCATTACGTGAACTTCAGAAAATCAAAGGAGCACAGGATTTCAGGAAAATCCAGGCAAGAAGGAAATCTGTGAAGAAGGATGAAATTTTGAAAACATGTGGATTTCGAGAAAATGAAGGAGATCAGGAAAATCCACCATAGCTAGAAAATCCTGAAATGGGTCCAAAACCTGGATTTCGGCATTGAATCACGATTTTGCCTAGATCAATGGATTTACCATGAATTTCAAGAATCTAGGCTTGAGACAAGTTTGAAATGGGCCTTTTATAGATTTTCTTAGAATTCTAGGCCAATTTGAAAGCAGACTAAAGTTAAATGGTGATGCCCTAAGTCAAATTGTACAAATCCGCCATTAACACACTAGTAAGCTCAAGATTTAATCATTTCAATTGCTAATTCTTTACTAGGGGAGGAATCAGGGCTCACAAATAGGTTATCTCCTGATGTAAATGAAAGGGTGAATTTGAAACTTGCTTGGGAAACCTGAAATTAAACAATATCATGCAACCCTAGCATCAAACTCTCAAATCATGTAGAAATTTGAACCCTTAATAGACCCAAAACGCCAAAGCAACACTAAATTTCATCAATCAAAAGTAGGGAAATCATATACATACCATTGATGAAGCATAAATCAATCTTAGAAATAAAAAACATGAATTTAATGGCGCTCCACAAAGAACAACAATAAAATGTACAGAAAATCACCACCAAAACCCAGATTTTGCAAACTCAATGCTTCAAATCAAATAGAATACTTCCAAGAATGCACTCCTCAGCTTAACTGATGACAAAAAAAAAATCATAATGGCACAAAAGACCTCAAAGATCGGTTAAATGCACCCCTTACCAATCGTACAAATGCCATTAATGCCACCGACAAGACAACCAGGAAAATTTGGGAACCCGACGATAGGATGAAATTTAGACAAATCCAGCCCACACGAAATTCTACAAAGACCAAAAATCTCTGAACCATAGTGTTCAGCTAGAATTTGAGCAAGATCCAAGAAAATCCAGCTGAGGTGAAAAATCTCGAATCGAGGTAAAAACCCAAAATTCACCCAGAACTTAAGGTTTTCAATGAATAACTTAGGGGAATCACTTAGGCAATCAAAATAAACATTTAAGCACATGCCAAAGCAAGATAAATCCTCAAAATGAAAGGGACAAGACACCAAAAACCAAAGCGAAAGAGGGTCCCTTCTTTCAGTGGAGTGTGTGTGCGAAATCTACACAACAAATGGCGACTCCACTGGGAAAATGCTCGAGAGCATTTGATGACGGACATGAATCAAGAACCCAGAATATCTTATTTCAGTCTCACTATCAGACAAACAAATCAAAATACAAAGATTAAAGAATTAGAACCAAAGGGTAGACTGAACCTTCCATAAACTAAAAATCCATGTGTGTGCATATGAGTTCATTTCCTTCCTTGAGCTACTATAGAAACCAAGTTCAATTAGGATAGGCTACGTAAAGATTCTAACTTCAAAAGCATTCTGGATAGAGCCTCACTGCCATTTAGGCATCTATAGCCTCGATGAGGTTATCATTGTGACTCTCCCGAACATAGCTCTATTTCCAGTCAGGCGTCCATAGCCTCGATAGAGATATTTGGATACCCCTGATAAGTTGAATTCATTCTTTCGATTTTTCAACATTTTTCTTTTTTTTCTTTTTCCACTTTTCTTTCTTTTAATATTCTTTTCTGTGTCATTTTCCATTTCAACCTGTCAACAATGAAGTTCACACTCAGGGCTGAGAACCACAATGGTGCTGAAGCAAAAAATAGGATTTTTCACCTGACAAAACTTTACAAGGATCCTACGGTAACATCAGGATTCTTCAGATATATGAAAGACATAAGATTTTAGAATATTTCATATTCAAATTAGGACTAGTGACCCATCTTATATAAGTCAAAAATTTAGACTACTTGATGATAACAAAGACTTCAACCATCCTTTCAGGATACAAGACTAAAGTCCACCAAAAAAATACTTAGAACAATCCTAGATAATGATATATTTGTTATGCAAGTGCAACACATCCAGGAAAACAAAATAAGAGAACCTCCAAAGCAAAAGCAAAGCAAAGACAAACCAAACCAGAAGCAAACCTACACTAACCAAAACAAACAAAAGCAAAGTAGAAAGGGAAACTTAATCTAACCAAAGCAAACAAAACAAACAAAACAAAAAGAAAACTTAATCTAACTATGTAAAGGAAAAGAGCTGAAAACAACTCAAGACTGGAAATAATGCTTCAAATACTGCCCATTGATAGGTAGTGGGATGTCCTCCCCAGTGAGAGTTTTCAAACAGAAAGCATTATCTCCCAGGATTTCTAAAATTTGGTAATGGCCAAGCCAAAGTTTGTCAAATTTTCCATGCTCCCCCTTACAATCATGGGCTTTATCCCAGTAAAAACCAAGTCAGAAATCCTAAAATATTTTACCTTGGCTCTTCTTTCAAACCATATTTTAACTACACCCTGATGTTTAGCAAAGTTTTCAAGGGTTGCGTCTCTTTTTTCTTCAAGGTGTAACAGTTCTTGTAGATGGGCTTCCCGCCTGCTTTCTTCATCATAGTACTCATTAATAAATACAAAGTAGGGATTCTCAATTGGATGGGAAATAATGGTTCTAGGCCATACACCAGGTGATAAGGAGAAGTCCCTAAAGAAGCCTTTTGTCTAGTATGATTTTCCCATAGAGAAAATCTAAGTTGAGTGTGCCAATCCTTAGGATTTTTCTCTAGTAACTTATAGATGACTGTTAAGAGGTTTTTATTGGAAGACTTAGCCAACCCATTACCTTATGGATAGTAATTGGATGCAAAATTGATTATGATCCCATGATCAAAGGCCCAATTGGAAAATTTAAAAGATGCAAATGCAGGACCATTATCACAAACTAAAGATAAAGGACATCCAAAGCGATTGATAATACCTGATTCGGGGAACTCAATTAGTACCTCAGAGGTACACTGTTTGCATGCAAGATCTTTAGTCCATCATGTAAAGTAATTTGTAATGGTGAGGATATACCTATGACTAGCAAAAGAAGGTGGATTGATAGGACCAATGAAGTCCATACCCCACTATGCAAATGGCTTTACCTCGAAGACTGGCTGGAGAGGAAGGGCTGCATACTTCTCCCTAGCTGCTATAGTCTGGCATACATGGTAGGTTCTAACATGACTGTGTGTATCCTTGTATAGTGTGGGCCAATAATAACCAGCCCCCAGAATCTTATTCATAGTAGAATGTGTAGATCCATGGCCAGTACCATATTTATAATTAAATTCAGTCATGACCCTTTGAACCTCCTATTGTCCTAGGCACCTTACGTATATGCCTTCATGATTTCTTTTATATAAAACAGTTCCTTTCAACATGAAACCATCACTCTTTAAATCTAACGCTCTCCTTTGTACTGCATTGAGGTGATCAGGACACCTTTGCTTCAGCAGATAGTAAATGATGTCATCATACCAGCCTCCTGTGGAAACATCTTCAACGTTGTAATGCTAGACTGTAAGATCAGGACCCATCTCTGCCATTGTTCTTGTAAGCCCTTGTCCTCTTATTAATCTCATAGGTTGAATTTCAATGTCATATTCCTACAACATCATTACCCATTTGGCTCTGCATTCTCCAAGTTCATTTTGCATCAATAGCAGTTTGACTACAAGATCAGGAACTATAGAAAACATTTTATTTCTGAGAATATAATGTCTAAACTTCTTTACAGCTCTAACCAAGGCATAGGCCTGTTTCTCCACACTTGGATATCTCAATTCTACATCTTTCAGTTGTGCACTCATAAAGGCTATAGGGTGCTCATTTCCTTGGTTAGACCTTTGGGTCAACATGCCAGCATAGGAATGATCAGAAGCAAATGAATATATATAAAAGGGCTTCCCATAATCAGGACTTACCAAAACTAGAGCCTCAACAATAACTCTTTTAATTTTTGTAAATGCCTCTTTTTCCTTTGTACTCCACTCAACCTTGGCCTCCTACTTCAACTTTGCATTCAATGGCTTAACTATTTCTGCGAACCCGGTAATAAACTTCCTTACAAAGTTAATCTTGCCAAAGAATGATTTCATTTCTTTCTTACTAGTAGGTGGTGGGATCTTGAGTATGGCTTCCACTCATTCTAGATCAATGGGAATTCCCTTTTCAGAGATAACATGCCCTAACAACTTTCCCTCTGTCACTCCAAAGATGCATTTTTTTGGATTAAGGGATATTCCAAACTCCCTGCACTTTTGGAACACCTTACATAAGTCTGCTATGTGGTCTCCTCTCTTCTTCGAAAAGACCGTCAGATCATCCATATAAATGATTATGCATTTTCCAATAATCTCTTTGAAAGCAATGTCCATAGTTCTCTAAAATGTAGCTCCTACGTTGATCAAACCAAAGGGAATTCTTCTATAGGAAAAAGTAACCCACTTTGTGGTGAAATTAGTCTTATGCCTATCTTCATATTTCACCATGACCTAGTTGTACCCAGAGTAACCATGCAAGAAAGACATCATTTGAGAACCATTGAAAATATGAAGTACTTCATCCAGTGAAGGTACTGGATAATTATCCTTTTCTAATGCTCTATTAAGATTCCAAAAATATACACAACTTGATTTTACCATTTTTCTTTCATACTAGAACCAAGTTTGCAACTGAAGTTGAGTTTCAGAATAGAAAAATGATTCTTGCAAATAGCAATTTATGTACCTCCTTCTGAATTATTGGTTCCAGTAGAGCATTGATTGGCCTTTGCCTCTATCTGAAAGGTTTTGTTCCTAGCCTCAGAGGGATAGTATGAGTTATAATTGATGTATCATAAGTCTTCAAGTCTTCATAACTCCATGCTATCACATTTGGATATCTATGTAACATGTCAATTATTCGTTTCCTTTCTTCTGGAGTGCACACCTTGCCAATGAGAACATTCTTGACATCCTCATTAGTTCCCATGTTGTATGTTTCACACTATTCACTGATGGACTTCTTAGTATCCTGTTCCTAATCTCTGACTTTGTCTAAATAAAAAATCATCTCTAACTATACTATTCCTCTGGGAATAGTATTCACCTTCAAATTGATTATGCCTTCCAAATCCATTTCTTCCTCTTGGGGTTCAGTTTCATCAATGATTTGAGAAGCAAAGACATCTGTACTTGTGATAAATTCTAAGATATGCTTGCCATCTTCAAATACCTAGAAGTTGGTGACATTATCAGGTAATAAAGGCACTGAAGTTAACTTGACTGTAAACTTCTTCAACCCAAATAGAGATAGAGGTTGCAATGTACTGGTCGCCTAGGCAAGGGAGTTAGCTATCTGATTCTTGCTTCATGGTATCAACTGAATATTGAAGGCATCGAATCCTTCAATGAGGTTCCATACTTTGTGTCTATAGTTGGTCATTCTTCTATCATGACAAGAGTATTGTCTTCTAACTTGCTTGACCACCAATTCAGAATCCCCAAAAACTTGCAAGATCTTAACCTTTTTCTTTAATGCCATTAATAGTCCATGAACCAAAGCCTCATATTCTGCTACATTATTCATACAATGAAATTGAAGCCTATGAGCAACAAAGAAATTTTTACCTCTTGTACTGATTAGCTCAAATCCCACTGCAACTCCTTGCTTCGATTTGGATCCATCAAACCTTAAAGTCCAACAACTAGCATCAGCTAATTTCCTAGATGTATCTCTTGCACTGTTGTTCGAAGGTTCTTCTGAAAACATCACTTTCTTTCCCTTTAGGTCTTCTTGAATATTCTGGATATCAACTTTGACTACAGGAGTGGGGTTAACACATTTCTGCACTTGTTCCACTGCAGTTGGCACATGCAACAATCTAGTTGGGAGTGAGAGGCATTATGGACCCTGCACCAATTTGGTAGAAGCAAATCTTGGTAATTCATCTTCCTTTCCAACTGAACCTGATCCTCAATGCACTTCTGAATGAATTCCTGGAAATTATCTAGTAAACTGAGTTGATTATCTTCAAGATCATCTTCACTATTGTCAACTGGTTCAACGAAGGCTTTGGTACTACTCGTAAGATCGATAGGTGCTGTGTGGAACATTAGAACTTCCTCCACCTCTGATTCTACAAAAGAAGCTACAAGTACATAATTACCCATACTTACTTTTGATATCAGAACTTCATTGGAAGTATTTTGATATTCTGTGATCATGTACTTTATTCTGGGTTCTCTTTCAATTCTAATCTAGCTTGGCACTCCTTTCCAAGGAAGCCACATATGAGAGTTGTCAGTTGATATATATCCATTCAAGGCCCTAGTAAAGTCTCTCCCTAATATCAAACCATAAGCATCAAGTATAATTGCCACTTGTGTATTGATCACCTGTTGAATTCTAGGGTCGAAAGCAACCTACATATGAATCTTGTTTAATTCTCCTACAACATTAACTTTAGTTCTATCCAATTAAATAACCTTCTTCTAGGAATCAGTAGGGGTAATGCCCAAAGCTCTATAGATTCCATACAACATCACATTGGTGGAAGCACCAGAATCTAACAAATAATTATGCAAGTGCTTACCAAATATACAAACAGAAATCATGAACGAAGGGGTCTCTGCTTTCCCTTGAAATAGAGTTAAGGGAGTATCCACTTGGGAAACCTGGGTTTTATCTTTCTCTTTTCCCTTATCTCCAAGAGGCACATGAGCTTGATTGGGAGTCTACTTTTTCCTCCCCACTATTTGAGAGCTAGATGCTCTATAGACACAGGTATGTGCAGGATCATGATGGGCCAAAAAGTGGCAATATGATGGGTATGTGGCTGGCGACATTTTTTTTACCCATAATTGATGAAACGGAAAGGGTTTTTAAAGAAGGTTCTCAGATTTCAAAAAATATAAATTATGCTTTACTTTGAATTTAATAAGTAATTATTATTCATTTTCTATTCAAATTACAACTAAATTCTTGATTGATAGACTGATTGAAACATCTATAGATTTCAAGCGGTATCACATTTTTGAATCAAACATGCATCACATTATATGCTTCACATTATCGGATTAAGAAAGAAAAAATGAATTTCATGAATTTTTGACCAAGTTAAGGTGGTCGGACATCTGAGTTTTATATTTTTTAAAAGTTGTGATAAAAATTCATAATTATTACTTGGGAAAAATTACAAAAATATGCATCACACATGATACATTTTGGTATTTTTTTGACGATGGTCGTCGAATTCCAGAATCGGTTAATTTCGACGTTTCAAATGTCATCGAAATTAAACGCTAATAACGGCGAATATATGAATTGACGACCATAAATATCGTGACATGGGACATGAGTCCTCTACTTATCGAAAATCTTATAGAAAATTATTATCATTTTATTGTGGTTAGGGTGGTCAGACAGATAGCTACTTCTTATTTTTCCCCTGAAATTTAAGTACTATTGCATTGAAATTTTAAATTTTCACCAAATAGATATTTAAAAAAAAAAAAACCCTAGTATTTTAGAAACTACATTCAATTTTCTACAAATTCTATTCTTACATATTTTTGATATAATATAGATCACTTATTGAAATTTTACATCAAGTTGTCTAACTCTGATTGTTTTGATTTTTTTCCACTTAAGTGCCTATTTTTTCCATGATGATCCTGCACATACCCGCACTTTCACTACTTGGTTTCTCTTATGATATAGAGTTTGCATTATAAGCCCCTAGGACTGCACTCCTAATGGATGGAACTCTCAATAACTCAAATGAAGAGAGACTTACCTTAAGTTTTTTGAGTTCTTCTATAACGTATATGGATAATTGTTCTTCATTTAAATCAGCAAGAGCCTCCTTCAGATTGTCCATCACCTTGTCCTTTCTTGCTTCAACATTTCTCCATTTGACATGTCTACCTGTGTCTATTCTTCCTTTGATAGATACTACTTTGACACCTGAGGATATGAAGGGTTATTGCTAGCATTAGGATTTGGAGGTATGGTGAAGTTGTTTGGAGGGATGGAAGTGGTGAAGGGGCCTCCAGCCTGCAGACCTCTATGTAGGATGTCTCTTAAATCATACTTCTTGGTAGGCCTATGGAAGGTCTACACTTCTTCAATATAAGCTTCCTCCTTTTCCAAGGGGCCATTGTCATTCACTGGGCTCTCATTAAATAACTATGAAATCTCATCTCCATTACATACCTGATCTATTTCTTCCTTGAGCTGGTCTGATTCATCCTTAGGTATATTATCTTTTCTCTATGGAAAAGGAGCATAATTCAGGACTAAAACTGAAGAATCATAAGGAGTAGAGGGTACCATTTTCTATCCACTTGAATTGTTCTGCACTTCATACTGAAAGATTGAGGCTGCTGTTTGGAACTCTGGACAATCCAATTCATAATGTTGACTGCTTTTGTGAAGCCTACACCATCCCGAGAGAGTAGCTTCTACCAAAAACACACCACTAGGAGGCTTCTCTTGATTAACTGGTAGATTAACTAATTGGTTGACTGGTTGATCCAATGGGGTAGGGACTCCCCCATTATTAGGTCTCGTGTTCCAAGTCCTTTTTTGTCTAGGCGGCTATCTTCTATCGAAACCCTATCTGCCAACTTGACTTCTATCAAAATTCTGGCCTGAGGATTGTCCCTTATCATAATTCTGCCCCCTATCATTATTATAACCCCTTTCGTTCTTATATCCTCTGTCATTTATATATACTCTATCATTATAATGCTATCCCTATGGATTTTCTTGACTTTCTCTGTTTTGATTAGACTGCATATTTCTCTGAGTAGCTTGCAACTGACTGTTCTGGTTCCTCAAGTAAGTCACCTCCATATTTAGCTTTTTTATTTGCTCAATCAATTCATCTAGTCTTTCTTGATCAGGACTTCTATATGGAGGTTGATTGGCACCATTATGATAATATCCCATCGTAGTACTAGTATTTAATGATTGGTTCAAAACTTTGGAATTTTGTAGATATGGGGGATAACTGGTATGAGATTGTGGATGAAGAGGCTGATTCACACTTTGATGGGGATAATTGATTGGAGGTGGAATTTGACTCACTGGAGGCCCTGGGTGAGGGAGTATAGGTAACTAAGGGAGTATATTCATGATTGGGGTATGATTAGCGAGAGCATGGTTAAGTGCTAGGATCTGTCCAGGATGGGAAGTGAGTCCTAAATATGGAAAAGGTCTAGAAAAATGTTGTCTTAGAGTAGTACTAACTTTCACAGCCTTCGCATATGCCTCAAGAAAAGTGGTAGGAGGGTTGTTTCTCCACTTCTTGAATGTAGCAGTGAGGCTATCCAGACCTTTGTAATAAACTTCTAAAGCAGTAGCTTGGTCAACAACATAGGGGGCCTGTAGTCTGGCATAGGCGTGATGAAATCTGTTATTAAAGGACCCTATAAGCTCATTGACCTCTCTCTTAACATTAGTGAACTAATGATAGAGCTCCCTAGGACTAATGGGAATCCTAAACTTCTGCAAAAATGTAGTCTCCAATTCATTCCAATCTCGGATAGATTCAGTAGGCAAGTGATTGTACCAATAGAATGCATCTTCTCCTAAAGAATAAGGGAAGATCTAACATGCTACATCTTCATGAGTGATCCCTCTATCCTTGAGGCAAGTTTGGAAATTCCTAATGTGTTCCTCAGTAGTTCTATTGGGGTCATTAACATGGAACTTAGAACAAAAATGTACTGGGTTCTTGGGCATGACATTGTAATTGGCAAAGGTCAATGGGGATGGATTGTTGGCTAGGAAAGCCATTGGTGGAGGTGGTAATGGTTGATTTAGGACTGGCTGTGGTTGTGGAATGGAGATCTCCTTGGACTTAGATGAAAGTGAACCTAACGAAGATGGAGATGATGTAAGTGGTTGGGTGGATGATGATTCTCCCCTTATACTATTCCTTCTTGACCTAGTAGGGACTGGAAATTCTTGAAATTCCTCCTCTCCTGGAGTAGATCTGGTTCATCTTCTGAATCTTTTAAGAGATATAGCATATAGAAACTGATCCAACTTAGCTTATTCAAGCCCTCCTTTTAGCGCCAATCTGTTGATGATGTTTTCTACACAACAACTCAGGCATAATATAATATCCTATCTCTCTTAAAAGGTGAATCTCTATCAGCAAGACTCAAGAGATAACCCCAAGGTCTCTAATGTCAGGTCTCAACAATGCATAAACAACTCAGTGATAAATATGAAAATGCTGGTAATCACAATGGGACCTTACTACAAGCAAATACTGTATCTTCAATTTATCAGTTCTAGCAATATGATGATACTTTGATCCTAAATCTAACTCAACTAATGAAAGAACAACAAAAGATTAGGTTTCAAAGAGATTACTAAGACTAATGCTACTCTAAGATTAACAATTCAAATAATGAAATACTTGAATTGGACCAATCCCTCATAAACTAATCCTTGCTTAACCTAGATGAATATGCAATTTCACAAGAATAGTGCAATCCTTTAAGGTATTAAATATTTTCAAATACTGAACATTCATCCAAAACAATCCCAAAGAAATTGAAATGAATAAAACTTCACAATTGAACTAAGCACAATAGATATATCGTCTAGGCTAACTTTGCAAAGCAACTAACAATTAGTTAGTTACAAAAAGTATGGACTAGGGATCGCTGCAACACTCCAAGCATTAAACCATAAACATCATTAAATCAAATCTAATTCTAAATACCAATTTTCCTCAAAGAAATTCTAAAGATAGAATAACAAGAACCATACAAGATAAGAAGAACACAAGTATGACACCAAATCACAATGTCATTACTTGCATCAAATTATCCACTGTAGCAATAGTTCCAGCTTTCTGTTACAATATTTGCTTGAGATCTACTACTCTCTAACTCTTTCTCTACTTAGATTGCTTCTATGCTAGCTATCTCTCTATTCATCTATGTCTATTTTCTAGCCCTTACAAATGAGGAAAAGTGCCATATTTATAGAGAATCCCCAAAACATGTTGGCCAAGCCAGGTTTTACAAAAATATTTGGCCACAAACAAGTTGGCAAAGAGAAATTGAAAATAAAATAAAATATGCATTAAATGCATGAACTTCATCTAGGTTGGCCTGAGATCTTCAACGTAGCTTGGAACAATGCAAGCAAAATAATAGGGAAGCACAAATCTTGATGTAGCCTAACATTAATTAACTTCCCTCTTTATCTTTATTTCGATCAATCATCTCATGCACCTTCAAAAGGACCCTATCAGGGTTAGCCGTGGGTGGCAAAGGAAAAATCTTAAGTCTGCTCTCAATTGAAGCATTGTTTTCCTTGGACTGCTCTACCGATTTATCCCAATCTACCTTGTATGTTAGATATTTATCAATCACTACAATGTAAGTGGCCACATCATCTAATTGGTGTTCACTGATAGAATCACCACTGACTGGAGCATAAACATCTTGCCGCCATCCCCTGAACTACTCTAAACTCAAATACTTAGGTGCAATCTTCCTTCTCCCCATCATTATCTCAAAGAAATCAATGAATCCATTATAGACACTAGTCAGGGTATCATCAATCTGCCTCCTCTACCTGTAGATCTTCTTTAGAACCTTTTGCCAAATTTTCACAACTTCAAACCATTCCCAAGGTTCAGCAGCTCTAGAGGAAGGGAGAATTCCATCACTTATAATCTTATCCTTGGTATACTCCATGATGGTTTTAGTTTTCTACAACAAGAGGTCTGTATCTTCCTTATCTTGAGCTAATACCTCCTTCAACCGATCAATATCCCTCATAGCATCCTTCCCAGATGATAGAATGTCCTTGATAGCATCATTTCCTTTGGTTCCCACCCCTTGCAGCCAATTTGCAGTGGCAAGAGTGGAAGTATTCATTCTTTCAAGCTCAGTGATGGTCTCCTAGGGTAAGGGATTTGCAGCAGAGGATGAGGGGTTAATGGATTGCAAGGGTTTCATCAAATATTCTAAGCATTTCCTAAGTTTCTCATTCTCTTTCTTTAGCTCCTGTTTAGTTTGAAATTCCTTCCTCAATCTCCCTAGGATGATTGTGCGAGAACCCTGGTAATCTTCAATGTCTTGCTCAATAGAAGTGGGTCCTAGATTGATAGTCTGGAGGTTGTAATCTTTTGTAGTTACATTGTCTCTATTCTTGTTTGGGGTAGGAGTTGCAATGTGGACCACCCTATTACTTGCCTCATCTCTTTCAATCCTGGAAATGACCCTAGCCTTCTTTTTTCCTTTATATTTCCCAGTCTTTGCCAACAACTCATCTCAATTAGGTGGAGTATCTTTCACAACAACCTTCTTTCTCTTTATTTCCTTGTCCAACCAATCTAGAATAGTGGACTCCAACTGCACTTCACTCCATCCTATTTCCCCCTACTAGTCTCTGGGAACTTCCTCATTCAAACCCTACTTCAAATGTGGAGGATCCCTCCATGTCACCCTTAGCTTTCCCAGCTACTACCTTGCTAGATTTAGCCAGCACTTAACAAAGGAAACATAATAAAGATCACACCAAAAAAGGTTAATCAATCAAAATCATCATTAAACCTTATTAAACCTCAAATATAATGATCATGTTAAACTTTGAGCTTTAGGACCATCTGCGGAATCCAAGCCAGGGAGGAATTTCAGAGAATTCTAGGCCAGACACGTTCTAATAGAATAAACATCAAAACACCCATTGGAAATTCAATCTGATCATTATTAATCAATAAACAGTATGTGAGATCTCAGAATAGCATAAATTAATCATAAAATGCACCATCATTTATTAACAAATCAAGTTATTCCATATTTCCTCATATTTCAACAGATTCTGCAAAAATCTATGTAGAACGGATTTTCATGAAGGAGGAGGCATTACGTGAACTTCAGAAAATCAAAGGAGCACAAGATTTCAGGAAAATCTAGATGAGAAGGAAATCCGTGAAGAAGGATGAAATTTCGAAAACATGTGGATTTTGGGAAAATGAAGGAGATCAGGAAAATCTGCCAAAGCCGGAAAATCCTGAAATGGGTCTAAAACCCGGATTTCGGCATTGAATCATGATTTCACCCAGATCAATGGATTGATCATGAATTTCAAGAATCTAGGCCTGAGACAAGTTTGAAATGGGCCTTCTATAGATTTTCTTAGAATTCTAGGCCAATTCAAAAGCAGACTAAAGTTAAATGGTGATGCCCTAAGTCAAATTCTACAAATCCGCCATTAATGCACTGGTAAGCTCAAGATTTAATCATTTCAACTGCTAATTCTTTACTAGGGGAGGAATCATGGCTCACAAACAAGTTATCTCCTAATGCGAATGAAAGGGTGAACTCAAAACTTGCTTGGGAAACCCAAAATTAAACAATATCATGCAACCGGTAGCATCATACTCTCAAATCATGCAGAAATTCAAACCCTGAATAAACCCAAAACACCAAAGCAATTCTAACTTTCATCAATCAAAAGTAGGGCAATCATATACATACCATTGATGAAGCATAAATCGATCTTAGAAATAACAAACATGAATTTAATGGTGCTCCGCAAAGAACATCAATAAAATGTATAGGAAATCACCACCAAAACTAACAATCTACAAACTCAATGCTTCAAATCAAATCGAATACTTCCAAGAATGCACTCCTTAACTTAATTGATGACAAACATCAAAGCATAATGGGACATAATACCTCAAAGATCAGTTAAATGCATCCCTCGCCAATCGTACAAATGACATTAATGTCGCTAACAAGACAACCAGGAAAATCCAGGAACCCGATGACATGATGAAATTTAGAAAAATCCAGCCCATGCGGAATTTCGTGAAGACCAAAAATCTCCGAACCATAGCATTCAGCCGAAATCTTAGTAGGATCCGGGAAAATCCGGTCTAGGTGGAAAATCCCGAATCGAGGTAAAAACTCAAAATTCACCCAGAACTTAAGGTTTTCAATGAATAACTTAGGGGAATCACTTAGGCAATCAAAATAAACATTTAAGCACATGCCAAAGCAAGATAAACCCTCAAAATGGAAGGGCCAAGACACCAAAAACCAAAGCGAAAGAGGGTCCCTGCTTTCTGTGGGCGTGTGTGGGAAAACTACGTGCAACAAAACCCTTTGCTCAATGGGGTTTGGATTTTTTGGAATGATAAATCATATTTCTAGTGCTGAACATAAGTGGATCCTTATGGAAACTAACTACTTCACAAGGTGGATTGAAGTCGTCACCAAAAAAAATGCTACAGAAGGCAAGATCATCAATTTCCTTGAAGAGTTGGTAACCAGATTTGGTTTGCAAAAAACCATCATATCCGACAATGCTCAGGATTATGTAGGATTGAGGATGTAAAATTTTACTATCAAACATAGGGTTTACCTTAAAACATCATCAAATTACAACCCACAAGGAAATGGGTTAGAGGAGTCGACCAACAAAAACCTAATTAGGTTAATCAAGTGCATCAAGTCAAAGCGACAAAGGGATTGACACAAATGTCTATGAGCTACTTTATGGGCAGATTGGATTACACCCAAGTAGATCTTGAAGGCCTCTCCTTATGAACTAGTATATTGAAAAGAGGTAGTTTTACATGTTTCCATAGACATCCCTGCCTTGCAACTAGTAAAATCCCTGGAGATTGAAGAAAGTAGTGGGATGGAAGTAAGGTTGGTGGAACTCCTCAAACTTGAGGAAGATAGAGCAAAGGCTTATGGAGCCATGATTGACTGCCAATAGACAATAAAATGATGGTTTGATAAAAATACCTCCAACCCAGATTTCAAGGAAGGAAGCCTGGTACTAAAGTACGACGAGTGTACTCCAAAAATAGGACAACATACAATGTTTGAAGCACTATGGAAGGGACCCTTCTAAATTAATGTGTGCAAGGAAAATAATGAATATGAGCTTGAAGATATGGAAGGAAACGCCCTAGATATATAGGTGAACGGTATTTATCTAGAATTGTTCCATTAAAATATTTAGTTCTTTTAAAATTTTCATACTTATGTACCATATGTAATTTTTTTGTAAATATGTTTTAGTTTTGAGAATAAGCTGTGAGAATAACATAGAGGAAGTAGAAAAGTATTATATTATATATTCATTGAAAAAATTACAATGTAATACAAGCCTGAGGCTCAAATTTAAACATGAAGCTCTCTCGAGCAAACCCAAAAGGAGTCACAAAGAAAAAGAAACAAAAAGCAGGAAACGTGCAAAAACTAGTACAAAGCTAGGCCTCTAGCCATTGATTAAGCAGTCAAAGTGGCTCGTCATTGGGTTCTTCTTCTTCTTCTTCTTCTTCTTCTTCTTTTTCATGTTAAAAAATGGGGGTGAACAAACAACACATGTGGGCTCGATGAAATATGGACCTCAGTTCTCATTGTCATGGCTATACACCTGAAACTCGAAGTGTTTCCTCCAGTCAAGACTAGAAACGTGTTCCATGCCATACTACATTAGTAGGAAGGTGGTTGTTGGTGGAGATGATGAGTGATTCCCTTCAAGGTCCTTGGTGTGGAAGTTAGTGAGGAAAGGAAACCAGGCTACGTTTATCCCATAATCAATGTGCCTATGGATATCCATGGCACTCAGAATTTTGACACAAGGGATAGCCACTTGCATGATTTGATTGAGTCCTTCTAACAATATGGAGTCAAACATTCTGGTGACACAATTCAATTATCATAGGCTTGGAAATGTTTAGGTTGAGAAGGGAGGTGACAAAGTAGGAAACAATGTTGTAGTTTCTTCTCAACTGGTTCTCATCTTCAATATATTCCTAGTTGACTACCCACTGAAACACAATGAGAACAAGGTGGTCACACTTCTTCACCATATACTTAATTTTTGGTGACCTCCCCCACAAAGGTGTATTGTAGCCTCCATGGTAGAAGTCAAATGGGAGTGCTTAGGCCAATTTACATTATGATAAAGCAACAAAGAGTAGTGGAATGTGAGATAGTGAGAGAAGCTTGCTAAACTTAAAAAGCTATTTTTCAAATGAATATTGCAAAAGGGTGGCATAGCTATATATAAAAAAGATGTGCTAGAAAACCCAACCAATGGGAAGTCCTTTTTTTACTAGTTGATGACGAAGAAACGCCAAAAGAGCTAGAGTGTAGGAGATGAATCATACACAAAATATGACAAGAGGTCTTAAGAAATAAATTTGGGCATTGAAAGTAAATGCTTGCATACATTGATCATCACCATGTGTCCTTTGCCATCATCAACACCAACTAGCTTGCTTACTTGAAAAGATGGATTAACATGTTAAGTTCTGACAAATTAAATAGGCATGTCTTTTCAAAAGTATCTTGCATTACTTAAGCATGTTTCTCATAGATAAAAGAATGCTTTCCAAAGCAATAGCTTATTTGTGAAAGAGGCAGCATGGAGAATGTACTAATTCCATCATCGTGACATTTTTGGCATTACTGATGGATACATATCCAAAATACATATGTATTGCCTCAGTGGTAGCATTTAATAGACTAGCAATAACAACATAACCTTAACTGCATGTATGTACAAAGGAATTAACTACACCCAAAAACAATTTTTTCTAAGTAATGAAAAAGCAAGTGGCCATTTCAATGAAGAAACTCTCTACAAATTCTCAACATAGCCATGGCAGAAGCATCAATATTTGGTAGAAAGGTTGGAACCTCATCTAAAAGGTTAGGTTACACTGATATCTTTGGGATTAATTCATTCACCAATTCCCTAACACTCGAGGAATGTTAGTTTGATTATTGAAAATTGGTTTAACTAGATAAACATTTTAGGAGAGAGGCGGTGCAAGATTTCATTGATAATTTTTTTAACCCAAATTTGGAAACTAACCCTAAAAGACTTAGGGAGGGGGCATTCTAAAGAATGATGTAGCATTGGTCGTCTAAAATTTTCACATCTCAGCTCTATAATTGTGTTTTTCCATAGTTCATGTTGCCCACCATACACCCATGCCCGGAGTTGATAGACACATGTTCCAAAAGATTCAATAGAGAGACAAGAGTTATTGCTGCCAGCAAGATCAAGGTTATAATTTCTACAGTGGCCATATGAGATATGTAGTGTATCCCTACAACTTGGGGCATTGAATGCTTTGATGAGAAAGAAATGGAAAATTTCTAGGAAGCCATAACTAAGAAGGAAAGCTTTTATGAGGATGAAACAAAGGAAAAAACAGAGAGAGATCACTTTTCTTTTCCTCTTGCACAAAGAAAATTCAAGAAAGACTCATAGTCTATCTTCTCAATGTTGGCCTAGATTTATGGCCTTGATGATGATGAAGATTTGCATCCCTTTTAAATGGGCTTAGCTTTTATGCTTAAAAAGGAGACGAGTTAGAATTATTATGATTTTGCTGATGCAGTAGTTGGAGGGATGCTAGAACAATTGAAGACCTATGATATTGAGTATAAATTTGGATATTCCTCTTTCTTGTTTCACATTATTTTGCTTCAAAATTCAGAGTTTCTGGAGAGAAGTTTTCTAGTGTCTAGGTTCAATGTAAAAGGTTCCTATAAGCTAATTTTTGTATGGACTCATGTGCTTTCAAGAACATGGGATTATTACTAGTTTGTAGATTATTTTATGAGGTTAGTACTTCAAGACTTCTTGCCACACTCTACGGGCCACTTCTCTCCTAAGATCTTGCAATGGATGAAGGTTTCTTCGACCCTAGTGGATTATTTCCTGGTTGAGGATTTCACTTTTATCAGATTCCATGGTTTCATTAGGGATCCTTTTAGACTCGCCATATTTGTAACAGATAGAGTTTTTGCATTGGAGGCATATCATTAGGCAACCCTTGTCGACAACGCCTATGGTGCTGAAAGGCATAAGAAAAGGATTTCCCCAATCCCCTTTAGCATTTCCAATAGTTAAGTAATACTAACAAGGCAGAAGGCAGAGGGTGAGCAAACAAACCAACTGGAGATCCTAGGCTTGGTTCTTATATGTGACACATGGGACTACAATCCATCAAAGCACCTTAGTTTGAAACATGAGAGACAGGAGTATTTTGAGTCAAGGAAAAATCCAACTTAGGAAGGACCAAAAGTATACATTAACTTGGCCTACATACCATTCAAATGACCAACGTGGATGAACTTCTATGTAGTTGAGGTAGAATATAAGAAGAACCTCCCAATGGGTAAATCCAGTGGCACACAATTGAAATGCAAGAGGTGGTTGGAAAGGAAGAAAGCATATTTCTAGAGGTTCTGACAAGATATGGGATGTCTTAATGCCCTATTCAGAGATTTGTGATTGCATAATGAAAGGTTCAAAGAGATTTACAACCAAGAGGCTGATACCGACAATAGCAATCCAAAGACAAGTATGAGGTTGAAAAGGAGGAGCTTTCACATCGTGCTTCCTGCCCTTAGGAATCTGATAGGAGAAGAGGGTCATGTGGCTGAAGGACTCACAAGTCACATCCTCCGTTAGTGTGCGAAGCAAAGGGAAAAGAACCCGACGGTCCCCAAGAATGTATGCCATGGTTATTGAAGGCCAACTTTTGGTGGGATTGAGTGCCAAAGGATTGGAATGTACTATTTCTAGTCGTGCAAAGAGAAGATGAGTCCAGGACCTAGGTGCACTTAGTGCATCAGTCAGAGGAGAAGAAGAAGTGGAGTCTGCTCTGCAAGGTGTTTCAACCACCATAGCCTAAGTAAGTTTTACTCCCTCTTTTCTTTCTACCTTTGCATCTCTAGTTAATCCTTTGTCCCCATCTGTGGAGAAGATTCCTCCATTCACAAACCCTAATATTTTGGTCCTTAATGAACCCCCAACCATTTTCAATAATGAACCTTGTGAAGTAACCCCACACGCTGAACGAGCAACATCTTCTTCAGTCGTTATTAATTCTTTGATCACCCTATCAAGGGCTCCCATTGAAAGAGCTAAAACATCCATGTTGCCCGTCACTCTAGGTCCATCCACTTTTGGGTAAGCATCTGTCCTTCCACCTGTGTCTCTTTTCACCTCAACTATGTTTCCTCTTGCCCAATCTCAATTCGATATCTCATCATTTTCCATGATAACACTCCCATTTCCCTCTTTGCATGATCATACATTTGAGGTTTCTCCTTCCATCACCCTTTTTGTCTCCCTCTAGGTGCTTCAATTGTAGCACAAAGAATTAACACCCCACAAAGTCTTCAAGAGAATTTCGATGCAACCAAGCAGGCTTGACATGCCAGAAAGCATAAATGATAGTTAAATAATGTTGCATTGTTGGCTACCAAGAAGATTGAAGCTTGCTTCAATGAAGAGTGAAATTCTCTACTAATCACTACCATGAATCCGCTCATGTCCAAGCCCAAGGGACAAATGCAGATGGAGGATTACGACATTAGATCCATGGGTCTGGATTTAAATGAAACTTTCCTATGTGAAAAATTGGTCCTAGCTAAGGTCACTTAGAAGGTGGTATATGTGGATTGTGAAAGCCTAGACAAGAAATTGAAGAAGAATGAGGTGAAGTTGATAAATGTAAGGAAAAAAATGAGCAAGCTATAGGCATAAATCAAGGCTAGAGATGTCGAGATGGATCACATAAGACAAATACAAAATTAGAAAGGAGAGGCAACCAAGTTGCTCGAAGAGGCCCAAGGTGAATAGGTTTAGCTGTATGTTGAAATTGAAAAGTTAAGAGTCAAGATTGCTACTGAGCGTTAGACAAACACTGAGTACCAATGTACTCAGGAAAACATACAGAGAGAGTTGGATGATGTTTGATATCAAGATTTTGACAATCTATAAAAAGATAAGGAAGAAGTAGAAAGGTCAAGGCAAGAGAAACAAGAGATAATGTCCCCTCTATAGGCTCGCAACCAAGAGGTTGGAAAGTTGAGCTCCAAACTGACAAACACCCTCTAAGAGAAGAATTTGATGGAGGACAAGATAAGAGAAAGAGAAGCTCGATTCCACTAGGGGTTAACTACTACACAGGGGTCTGGAACCCTCCTATTATTGAAGAGTTTGATATCTACACACTAGGAGAGGATCATAGTTGTGGTCACCATTCTTAGGCTAGCCCTACAGTTCTTAAGGGATGCTTGAGAATTAAACGAAAAGGTTGGCCTTGTGGCTGACCAAATCTTACAGATATATGCTCCCCAAGTAGCATAATTACAAACCATGATTTCTTGATTGTGTGTTGCCACTCACGAGGCCCTAAGAAGTGTAGAGATTCTGAATTGAAGGGTCACCTCAAGCAAAGAAAGAAAATTTTTCAACTACCAAAAAGTCACAACAAAGATCAAGGAACTCGAGGCGATGTTGAACAAAAAGGTTGATGAAATCTAGAAGGATTTTAGTATTCTGCATAGCTATGATTTGCCTCCACTTTTCTCACCAGATGGAGATGTGCCATCAGTTGAGCAGATCATAGATGCAATCAGACATAAGGCCTAGACTTCTATAGAACTCCTAGATTCAGGCACAACACCCACTATTGATGACATCTAGCATGAGATATTTCCCCTTTCCCACCTCTATTACCACCTTGGAGCTATTTCAACAAGATGGGGAGACATTTATTTTATAGAAGTCTTTGAACTAGATCAGGTGTACATGGTATTTTGCGCTCTCATCTAGTCAATTGATTTGGATTGTGAGGTGTAGCAATCTACTTTCCTCAAACTCTAGGAATTTTTAGAGCTCTAGGTTCATGCCTACACAAGTGAAGGCCCCTTGTGAGTCCTAAGAACTATGAATACATTTTACCTTAATATTTTTTGATTTTCGGCTTTTATACCATTCTGGCTTCAGATGAATTCGTGCTTAAAGAAAAATAATTTTGAAAGGCACAAAATGTGCCATGTGGTGGGTGTGTGGGTTTTGTTTATCGTCTTCCTTTTGGGAGAGAGCTAGGGCACATGTCAGCTCAGCGAAGATTTTCTTAAAAGCAATTTTCATAAATCTGAGAATCCTCGCATGCTTGATACATCATCCCTTCACTCTAAGAAGTTTTTACTTTTAGGGAGAAATCTCTTTTGGAATTTTTTTGGAGCATGTTGGGTATTTCTTTTTTTTAGGATGGAAACTTTGAGTTAGTGCCATCGAGAAATGTGATTGGTCAACCATATTTTTGCTAGGCTATTTTCTAGGATCTGATTATTTTTAGATAGTAATCTTTGCTAAACATCTAAATTGACATAAATAAAGTAGTTGAGAATTAATGAGCAAATATTGGCATGGCCTAACAAGAGATCTAAGATCAGATCATGAGCTATCAAATTCTAGTATCTAGCAGTATTTAATTCTAGGGCATTGGTGGAAGCTCTCCCTTTTTAGCTATAAATAGGAAGTAGCAGGAGAAGAAAAAAATATTTTCCCTTATGGAAAAATAAGTTATTTTAAGTTAGTTATAGAGATATTTTTAGAAGAAAAAATCTTGCAGAACACTGCTTCTCTCTGGCATCTTATATTGTTTTTATTCAAACTATTATTGGATTGGAATCCAACCTTTGTTTTAAGTTTATTTGATATTTAAGTACGAAATTGTTTAGAAGAAATCCTTGAAACTATGCATGTTATGGCCTTTGTCAAGTTCCTTCTTTATGTTTTCGTTTAGAATAAAGCACTATGTTAAGCTTGATTCAAATTGTTTGAGTAGTTGATTTCCTTGTTGTAGGCTTATATGATATATTAATAACTTATGAGAATTGGATTATGTCTATTGAAATTTTCCAACTTCTTTACGAGTTATTGTTTCTTCATATTATGTTGTAAAAAGAGGAAGGGTTTATGCAATTTTATGAATTTTTTTTTGTTAACTTTTGGAACTTTTATGCTTGATCAAACCTTAATAAACATTACCTAGAGGGAGATTTGAAAGACTGCACTGTGCTTGTATTTAACCTTTGTTGCTTGTTCTCTTCCCAATAATGAAGGGTTGTGGCATTTTGTGTCTAATATGTCATTCATAGAAACACAATTGGATTTAAAATGTTGTAAAACCTTTGGCGCATCGACATTTTTATGTTTTATGTTTACATTTATTTCTACCTTTTTCTCCAAACTTAGAGAAGAGTTGGATTTCTATAAAAATCCCAGAGGTGTTCAATGAGGTGCAAATTGGTCCCCCACTTGCTGAATTTCCCATAAGGCTTTTGGAGAGGCACAAGCTTTTATGATACCTTGGATGTTGTTAGCTTGGAGTACAAATCTGTAAACTAACATGAAGTGGCCATGAAGAATGAAGATCTTGATCCTTGAATAAGATGTGAAACAATGCTTGCAAGTAGATCTTCAATGCTAAATCGACTAACTTAGCTCAACAAAATGCATGAATGCATTATGACTTAGACATGATATGATCTTGGATTGCTGCAATAAACTCTTGATAATTTTTGTTGAAATTCTCTTGTAAACTCTTGTGAACTCAAACTTGCTATAAGGCATGAATGCTTAGAATTCTAGGATATCTTGTAAACTTTCTAGGATGAAACTAGGTGAATTGAACAATTATTTATAGTAAATCTAAAGATTAACCCCAAAATTCAAATAATTAAAGTCGACACCAGATTTGGAAATGAAAATTATTAAAATACCGCAAGAATTAAATTCAAAAAGGGGATCCTTATTAAGGGAGAACCTATTCGCCACCTAGGGTGAATGTGCCTTGGCACAAGTTCCTAGGACCTTACCTTTGGGGGGTGAAATAACATCAGAAACCCATGTCAAATACCCAAAGAAAGGGGGTCCTATTGAGGGAGGACCCATTCGCCACTAAAGGTGAATGGGTCCTAGCACCAATTTCAAGGACCTCAAATTTTCCAAATTAAATGCTTTACAATTTGAATTTTGGGTGTCGGGATAGATCCTTTGGAAGGTGTCATAAATAAGGTTTAAATTTGAATTAAAGGGGCCAATTAACTCTAATTAACCATAATTAATTAATGAGACTCTAGGTAAGGGTGAAAGTGTGATACAAAACTTTACAATACCTTAAATAGGGCACAATTTAGGTACATTGTATTTGAAAAAGGGGCCCATTAGGCTCCATTAATTAAAGAAACCCTAGAAAAGTGTGAAAATGTGTTACAACACTTTAGAACACTTTAACTAGGTACAATTTAAGTACATTTAGTTTAAAAAGGGGTCCTAGATTAATGCAAATGTGTACAACACATTACAACATTAACCCAAGACACAATCAAGTCAATTATTAGGTTAATTATATGTCAATTATTCCCAAATTAAGGAAAATGGATACTTATCTATTACTACAATAGGGAAAGGAAAAATCAAAATTCTAACTAAGAAGGGGGGGGGGGAAATGTTTATCTCTGATGTATATTTTTTTCTTGGATTGAAACATAATTTTATGACCATTTGGAAACTCATTCAAAATGGGTATAGATTATTTTAAAAAAATAGAGAATGCACAATATTAGATAAATATCCAACTAATCAACTTATTACAAAAGTGAAAATGAAAAACAATAGAGTGTTTCCCCTAAAGATACAAACAAATTTGAAGAAAGAATTTTCTCAAGCCTATCCACTTGTGGATGAAGGAGAAGTTTCAGCAATTACACAATCTTTCAAGCATAAATTAAAGATGAAAACTACTTATGGAATCTATGATTTTGGAACCTAAACTTTGGAGGTCTAAAAATACTTCATATGAAAGGCATGGTAAATGGTCTACCACTCATAGAGAAACTAACAAGATTATGTAAAGGATGAATTTTTCGTAAGCAAATAGAGAATCATTTCTAATTCAGATTTACGTGGTCCAATCGAAATGCACTCAATTGGTGGAGGACATCATTTCATAAAATTCATTGATGATTACATAAGAAAAATATGGGTCTATTTTCTATGGCATAAGGATGAAGCATTTGAGTTCTTTCACCAATTCAAGGTCCTTGTTGAGAAGTAAAGTAGGCACTAAATCAAAGCATTAAGAACATATAGAGGTGGTGAGTATATCTCAAATGAATTCCTAAGATTTTGTAAAGATCATGGTATTCACAAGCAATCCACTACTAGGTACACAACTCAAAAAATGGTGTAGATCTGAAAGAAAAAATAGAACAATCATAGAAATGGCTAGGAGCATGTTAAAAGAAAAATATTTTTCAAATGAATATTGGGTTAAAGCCGTAACATTTTAAATCTAAAGGTTTTGCTTTATTTTTTTGGGATTTTCACTTCTTGTGAACCCCTCATTAGCCTTGATGGCTATTTTGTAATGGGTACTAGCCATTCTAGTTTTCATCTAATCAAAAAATTTCTAATCTATATAATAAATAAATGTCCAACCAAAAGTTTAAAGAATATGATTTTGCAAAAAGCATGGAGTGGAAGAAAACTTAATGTTGCTCATATGAGAGCATTTGGATGTGTGGCATATGGAAATGTCCTAGATGAATTGATAAAGAAATTGGACAACAAAAGATAAAAATACATATTTGTGGGATATAGTGATGAATCAAAGGAACACAAGTTGCACAATCCAATAACAATAATATTTATAATCAGTAGAGATGTGCAATTCATAGAAGAGGAAGCCTGGGATGAAAACTTAGAGAAAATAGTGAATGTTTGTATCAAGCTACACAATATTGGGAGGCCTATGAGGATTGGGATAGAATACCAATTGATAGAATAATCCTTCTTAGGGATGATTTAATCATGTTTCCTGAGATTGTTTCAATGATTAAAGAGGTGACATCAAATAGTATTGAGGCTTCAAAGGAGAGCCCTCCAAAAGTTATGTTGGGAGATAAGGACCAGACAAACATCCAACTAGAAAAATAACTTATTTAGATTTTCCAAAGGTACTAGATTGTGGCAAGGAGATAGAAGGCTCGGTGCAGCTGAACATCATGCTAGAATTACCAAATTTTTAGGCATTAGAAAATGGTAATAGGAATACATAATCTGATAACTTATGATCTCAACTCTAGGGGAAGAGGAATCTGTGACTCAAGATTCTTCCTCAGTAGTCCTAGACATTGGATGGAGACTTGGTTAAGCATTTTGGAGGAATGACCTCCCAAAATTCCTTTATTAAGGTTAAAGAACCAACTAATCCTTCAATTCCTCATAAAGATATGGAAATAGATCTTCCTATTAAAAACCACAACTAGGATATTATAGAATATATTCCCTTGGGCTCTCAAGTTCCCTCCTCAAGGTCTTTGTCAACAATGGTAGAACAATCTTAGTAGAAGTAGGAGGAAAAATCATTGACAAAAAAATGAGGAGGATTTGAATGATTTTGATTACTCTCGGTCACTTTCTATATCTTAGAAAAAAATTTATGTGTCTACCTTGTCTCCTAAAATAAATACAAAGAAAGGAAAAAAGTATAAGAAAATACAAGAAGAGATCACAGTAGGTTTACAAACTACCCTGGAACAAGAATATGAATGTGAGACTGAGGAGGTCCTATCGCTCTCCTTTAGACCAATTAAGGTCCTTTCATGGAATGTTAGGGGCTGAAAATCCCCTAACAAAATGCACTTGATCAAGATCTAGGTTGATTCAAGTGATGTTGATATTTATTACTACAAGAAACTTAATTTCTAGATGAACAAAACAAAGAAATACTAAAGAAATGATCCAAATTGGAAGTGATTTATACTCTTGCGATAGGGGCATTAGGAGGATTGGTAGTTTTAAGTGACCCACACAAGGTCAAGACAAAATTGATTGCAACCCAACAATGGTGGATGCTTGTTAAGGTTACTTATTTTCAACACACATTTTGGATCTTCAATGTTTATGGTCCAACATCAACTGTCGACAAGAAATAGGTATGGGACTCTTTTCCAGCAACTCTCTTTTTGTTAAGAGAGGAGTTGGTTATCTTAGGAGGGGATTTTAATGCTACTACCTCCTCAAAAAATAAAAAATGGAGGTATCATTCCCCCTCCAAAAGCAATAGAGGACTTTGTTGAATATCCAAGATATCGAGAGGGGGGTGAATCAATATCTTCTTAAACATTTTGAACAAATACCATCCAATTACTTTGATAGATGTAACAATAAAGATAAATAAGAGCATTAAAAGAACATGAAATAACATAACATATGAGCACCAGGATTTTTACATGGAAAACCTAAAATGGGAAAAACCACGGTGAGTGTTAGCTCACAATATATAGTATAACTGGTTATAAGATATTACAAAATCGGGTGGCTCACTGCCAGTCCTGACTCACTGCCTACAGAATTAGAATGAAAAAATGGCTTTCAAATAGAAAATGAATTGATAATGTACACCTCACAAGTGCCGATTCAATTCCTATGAAGCTTAGTAAACTGACTTGGCACACTTCATCATATTCGCACTTCTTCACATTTGCATTCACATCAACTTCTTCATGTTCTCAAATCTTCAAAAACTATCAGGATATATACCTAATCCATCTACAAGCATCAATTAGGTCAGTCTAATAGATGCAACTCTTATTCATCAAAAATACCAACTATCAGCTTCAAGCTTTCACAAAATCTTTTCAAAAATAATTCAAATTCTCAACACGCTACATCATGTTGGAATGGACCTAAGGTAGGTCACATGTATATATTTAAAAAAAAAATTAATTCACCATTACATCATATATCTATTAGGTCGGCCAAAGGTAGACCTAATAGCAAAAATACAACAGAATAATGTCGCTACACCATACGAGCATGTGAATGCATGAAATTTTTAATGTATGTGCTCCAAAAATCCATACATCAACTCCCAAAACTACAAGCTACAATAATCAATAGAAAAAGATTGTAGACCAAAATACCAAAGGATGACAACTACATACCGGTTCAAATACCGATCTAGAATATCAGATCAAATTCAGTCTTAATCTTGCAGTTGCAACTCATATAACATGGTGACATCAACGACAACACAAAACAAAAAAATTAGATGTTCTTATTCATTCTTCCAACAATCTCCCCCTTTGTCATTGATGGTAACATGTGCCAAAAATTTACAAGACCACTTATGTACAACAATTCTCCCCCTATCACCAATATTTTCTTTCTCTATCACTCTTCCACTTATGTACAACACTTCTCCCCCTATCACTAGTATTTTATTTCTCTATCACTCTTCACTCCCTCTTTTACATCAAGGAAAAAGGGCAGCACAACAAAAAATATGAAAACAGGAAAAAAAATTAACCGAGGATGGCAAGCCTTGAAGCTCCTTAAGAATACCTTTCCATGTAGATTTAACATTCTCCCAACTTTTCTTTACCAAAATTATCAACATCCTATTTAGGGATTCCAAATCCATTAGACTTTTTCCTGCTTCATCTAGAGTACCAAAAGTCAGATTTATCTTTCCAAGTTTCTCTGTACATTCCAAAGCATTGGAAACTAGGGTGTACTGCATTCTCACAAGATCACCTAACTGGCCAATTTTTTTGATGATTTCTTCCTTTTTCTTTTGTAAAATAAAGAATTTATCTCTATGAGCTGAGATAGTATTCTAGGTTGATATGTCTCTATACTTTGATGTGTTGTAGGTACCGAAGATAGTAGTCAACTAGAACTCAATGGAGTCCATAAATTTTATAATACTCTATGTGGCATCAAGCCACTTCAAACAAAAATCAAAGACATCATTAGCTTCAATCTCATAGATTTGCATAGATTATAGATTTTTCTCAACATTAGTGTGTGCCAAAGCACACTTGTCATGCAACACCAACAACCTTTTCTCTACCAACTTCTCCTCAACCTCTTGCTTATTCTTCTCAGCAATACCAGAGTCATAATCCTTAAAGGAGTCTAATAACAATCTCATATTTTCTACAAGAGTGAGAGATGTATCAATTGACATACTGGGTGTTGTCTTCTACAATTCCTTAAGAGCATCTTCAATCATTTATGTTCCTTTTTGGTGTGTCTCTAGAATCTCCCTTATACTGGATGCATGCATTGCATCTCCTAGCACCATTTTGTGAATAGGAGATATTTCATCTAGGTCCACATAGCATTGAATCATACGAAGTTGTAAAAGCTCTAGATGAATCACCAGCTGGAATCTAATTTGCTTGGATAGCAATCCCTTCAACACATCATCATCATCGTAGGATTCTCTGGGAAATCTCTGAGATTCTACAACCTACTTTAAATTTTCTTCATTCTTCCCAGTAGATTTCTCATTTTACTCTTCTTCCTTATCTTTCTCTTCTTCCTTCTTTTCTTCTTCCACTTTCTCTTCTTTTTCATCTTCTTTCTCCTTTTTCTTTTTCTTCTTTACCCTTTTCATCTTCATCCTTGTCTTCATCCCTGTTACCTTCTTTATAATTTCCTTCACTTTCACCTTCATCTTTCTCTTCCTCAACATTATCAGTATTATCCTTTTCACCTTCAGTGTGCTCTAAAGGAGCATCATTATGCTTTTCAGGCTCAACTTCACCTTCATTCTCCTTCTCCATTTCTAGAGAATCATTTTCAACACCAATATCTACATCATTTATTTCTATAGAAATACCTGCATCACTTGTACCAGGAGGAATACCTTCCTCAACATTTTCAGCAAAAACTTTTTCACTTGACTTAAGCATGCCATATTTCTTAGCTGTATCCTTTATCACTTTTGCAGATTCCTTCTTTATCTTCTTTATTTTATTTTTATCCCTTGTCATCAAAATATTAACTCTTTTCTTCATCCAGAACATATCTACACATATCCTTTTCAGGGTTTCAAGATCATCTGGGGTCAAAGAAGACCCAATTTTATCAAATGCATCATTCCTAATTTTCTCTTCAAGCTCAACAACCTCTAATCTTATTTTCATCAGGGCTATCCACATTTTCTTAGGCACATCTTTCTTCACATCATCTCACTGAACATCCAATATGATAACATATTGAATGGTAGCTACAATTAATGTTTTCCTATCCTCCTTTCAAACTTGATCATAATATTTTGTTGTAGGCTTTAGCATGTTTTGAAAATGTAGCAAAGAATTGAGAGTTGCCTCTAATTTGAAATGAGATCCAAGACTTATTGGAATATCCTTCTATTCTCCCTAGTTTGGAGAGGATTCTTTAAACACCTTAATTTTCTTCAACTCCGGTTTGGTGTGCACATGGACACAAAACTCATGTTCTTCCTATTCCTCAAAAGATGACACAATATGCACTATTTTAGAACCAATACCAGCTTCCTTAGAAGCACCTTCACCAGAGGATAAACTTCCTTTTCTTTTCCTTACCAATTTTTCTTTAGGATCCTCTTCCTCTTCATCTTGATCATTTGTGACACTAAGGTTTTTCTCCATTATAGATTTTTCTTTATTTCCTCTTTTCCTAGGCACCACCAGAGGAGTTTATTTCCTTTTCCTAGATCTTGTAGTAGGTCTAGAAGAAGATGGGAATTTACCTTTATTATTAGTCCTGGGTTCAACTTTCATTGTAGGGGTTGCTGAGGGTTTAGAAGGAGCATTCTTGTCGGATATCCTTAGATCTAATGATTCTCCCTCCATCTACTCTCTCTTAGCCTTTCCTAGCACAATCTCCTCATCAATGAATCTAGCTTATCTAAGATTCTTTTCCACATTCTTCCTTGTTATTGGCTTCTTGTGCTCCATGTGGAACTCCATATTTTTTTTAGCATAAGTGCCAATTCTAGGTTCATTGGCATCCTTCAGACTTTTCAAAATATTTGTACATAAACCTCAACTTAATTTTTTGTAATTTCATAACCCAATGGTTGAATCCATATGGTTTGGGGTTCAACTACTTTAATCATGCATTCATTAGAGGATACATGAAATATGATATCATTTCTATATTTCTCAACAACTTTCCTCAGAATCCTCTCTCATTCATGTTGCTCTTAAATACAACAAAGAATGCTATTAGAGCATTATCTCTGTTCTTCAAATCACCCAGATTATGTATGTGATAAAAAATATAATGTGCTATAGGTCTGGATGAATCATAGAATACCATATCATCACTTCCAGGAAGTTTCTTCAGAAAATAGAATAATAGACACATAATCAAAGAACCAAATTTAAATGCATACTTTTTTTCTTTGGTCGAATTTAAATTCTCAAGAAACTGTTGTTAGAGAATTTCACACAATTCATATAGTCTACACCATTGATTTCCATATCAAAACTAGTATAAATAGTTGTGGTAGAAACATAGTTCTCTCTGTTTGTGAAGTAAATTTTGTGACCAATCATGATAGTGACATACTTCAAAGCCAGATTAGTGATAGACTTTGTTGTAAGAGCTCTCTTGTCATATTCAACACCAATGAGATCCATTACCACTTCATTCTTCATGAATTTTAGCATGGGTAATGGTTTGGTGTCACAAAGTCCAGTAACAACCCTAATTGCCTCCTTAGTTATCAGACGAGGTCGGTTAGTCCACAAGAATTTATCATGTATTATGCTAAGAACAAGTTTCACATATTTGTCATCAACTATGAAACTAAAATTTGGAAAGTAGTTCCATTTGTCCAATCTCTTTGCAACAAGGTTCAAGTATTCAGGTTTCACCAAGAAATTATCTCTAGTAAGCTCATTCTAGCAAATATCGATCAATTTTTTGTGATTGAATTCATCTTTTTTTACTCAAATGTACATTCTTGTGTCCTTGGTTGGCATAACCCCATGAGGGATTGATGAGAAGGCACCCATAGGGTCGTCTTCGAAGACCTTCATATAATATTTCTTGTACAATGGTCTAGGTCTTTTTGACACTTTAACGACTATAGGGGTTTCCATTCTTCATAATTTCAAACTAAAACAATTCAAAAAGATGATTCACACAAACCCACAACTGCACAAAAAAGTACAATAACTTTTTCTTCATGAAGAACTAGAACTAGGGTTTGTACAACTCAAACTCCAAATCACCTCAAGAACACTCCAAAATTCTCTTCAATTTCTTCAAATGCACAAGTGATGAAAATTCCTTACACATTCACTTTATAAAATAATGATCTGTCCTAATTTGCATTAAATGAGACATATTTCAAAAGGCTACTAAAAACTCTTCTTCTCTACTTAGAAAAACCCTAATTTTCTCTACAAATGATCATGCCTTCACATTATCTTCCAGTTTCTCTTGCATAACCTCTAACTAATCATTTGTTACAACATACCCTCATGCCAAAGACTGACATGCCAGTCATCAGGGGGTTCAAGTAATTTTTTGTTAAAGCTCCCCCTAAGACCTTACTAGGTCTAATTCCTGGAGGATTTTTCTATATCGGATGAGGGCATAAATGCATCTATCATCTTAGGCTCTTCTTTCTTCCTCCAAATCTTATTTATTTCTTTCTTAATCTCATTCTTGTCAACTTTCTTCGTAGGTTCATTATTTTCTACCGGATTAGTCTACTTACCCATTTTGCTTCTGCAAACTCTTGAAATATGTCCTAGTTTGTTGTAATTGTAGCAGATAACATTTTTTTGATTAGATTGTCCTCCATTGACCCTTAACTTGCACTAATTTTCTCTGTGTCCATATTTGTTGCATGTATAGCAGTAACCACTAAAGGATTGATTCATTCTTCCTCCATTAGACCAGTTCACCATTTGAGTTTTGCATTCACTAGCTCTATGTCCAATTCTCTTACATGCAAAACATTGACCAGAGAAGGAAACATGAAATTGATTCATCCTACTCCTACACTTTGTTACATTGTAAAAAAAATTGTTACATGAAAAAAAAACACGATTGAAAGATGGATACCTTTGTGCATTAGGCTATCTCATAGGTGGTCTCCTAGAATTGTTCCTTGGATTTCCTTTCTACTTTCCTTTATTCTAAGTCTTTTGATTATCCTTAGAGTTTTCACCTCCTTCCATTCCTAAGCCACCTTTGTCCTTACTTGGTTTCTACCCTGAAATCAACTCATCAAGCCTATCTAAGCTAGATTTGAAATTGTCTTCACAGAGTTTCACTTTCTCCGGATCTAATTTCAATTTCACCACCTCTTGTTCAAGATTAGTGCATTCATCAGACTTTCTTTGCACCATTTTATTCATAAATTCTTCAATTATTTTCTTCTCCTCTACTTGCACCTTCAAACTTATAATATCTTCATTAGGTTGCTTCAACTACTCACTTACTTCCCTATGTATTTCTTTGAACTTCTTCAATTGCCCTTTACATTTTTAGACACATTCATTTGCATCTTCAAGATTTTCTTTCGATCTTTGTTTGAATCGCTTTCAACTTTTTGAAGATCCTCAAGTGCAGCCTAGAGCTCTTCTTTATCATTCATTTGTTCCATCTTCAGGATCTTCCTCAAGTTGTTAGGCTTCTTGGAGGAACTGAGCTTTGATACCAAGTGTTGAATATCCAAGATACTAAGAGGAGGGGGTGAGTCAATATCTTGAACATCAAGATTTTTATGTGGAAAATCCAAAATGGGAAAAACCACGGTGAGTGTTAGCTCACAATATAGTATAACTGGTTATAAGATATTACAAAATGGGGTGGCTCACCACCAAGACTCATTGTCCAAAAGGAGAGGCTCACTTCCTACATAATTACAATGACAAAATGACTTACAACTAGAAAATGAATTGATAATGTACACCTCATAAGTGTTGATTCAAGTTCATATGAAGCTCAGTAAACTAACTTGACACACTTCATCATATTCACACTTCTTCACATTTTCATTCACATCAACTTCATCATGTTCTCAAATCTTCAAAAACTGTCAACAAATATACCTAATCCATCCACAAGCATCAATTAGGTCAGCCTAATTAGATGCAACTCTTATTCATCAAAAATACCAACTGTTGGCTTTAAGATTTCTCATAATCTTTCCAAAAAAAAAAAATGCTCAACATGATACATCATGTTGGCATGGACCTAAGATATGTCACACATATATTTGTAAAAATAAATTAATTAACCATTACATCATCTATCCATTAGGTCAGCCAAAGATAGACCTAATAGCAAAAATGCAACAACAGAATAATGATGATACACCATAAAAACATCTAAATGCATGAAATTATGAATGTATGTGCTCCCAACATCCATACATCAACTCCCAAAACTGCAAGCAACAAAAATCAACAAAAGATTGCGTACCTAAATACCGAAGGATGCCAACTGCATACTAGTTTAGATACCAATCTAGAATACCAGATCAAATTCAGACTTAATCTTGCAGTTGCAATTCATATAACATGGTGGCATCAATGACAACACAAAACAACAAAATGAATTGTTCTTCTTCATTCTTCCAACCGACTTTACTAATTTCCATCTTGGATAACACATTGATTGATTGTGTACCAACCAATGGTAAATTTACCTAGAAAAATAGATGGAAGCATTTTTGTCTCATTGTAGTGAGACTAGATAGATTTCTCCTTTCTATAATTTGGAAAAGCACTGATTTTAAATATTCCTCTTCCATCCTTTCATTCTTAGGCTTAGACCATTACCCGATCCAGCTATATATTGTCTTGAATTTGGTACCAAATAAATTTAAATATTCCTTTAAATTTGAACACATGTGGTTTAGGGATGGAAATTTCTACTTCATCTTAGAAAATGGTGGGAGAATGCACTATATGTTGTAGGTTCCAAACTTTACCAATTAGGAGAAAAACACCAATTCATAAAAGGTTGGATCAAATAATGGAACCACCTACATTTCAAAAATATTTTTGAATAGAAAAATCTTGTCATTCAACATATTCGAGATCTCAATGAAAAATTTATTCAAAAGGGGATGAACAATGAATCCTTCCACCATCACAACCAGCTTCAAAAAGAACTTGAAGAAGTTCTTCCTAGAGAAGAAATATATTGGAAATAAAAGTCAAGAGAAACTTAGTTAAAAGAGGGGGACAAGAACACCAAGTTTTTTCATAACTTAGCCAAGGTCAGACACAATGCTAACACTATTTTTTTTATAAATTCTACATCTAATGAACTCTTGAAAGATGAGCAATAGATTCAAAATGAGTTCGTTCTATTCTTTTCCAACCTCCAAGTACCAAATCGGTTACTTAGGATCCTCATGTGGCTAGAAAAGAACACTTGAATTTTTAAATTTCATTCCAAAATTACTTAGTCTAGATGATAACAAGTTCCTCTCGGCTCCATTCACCTTGGAAGAGGTCAAATCTATAGTTTTTGCACTTTCCCTAGAAAAAGCTGCCAGACCGAACAATCTCACTACACTATTCTACTAGAAATGTTGGGATTTTGTGGGAAGAGATATTTGGTTGGCTTTAGAAGAATCTCATAAAAATGACACAATGCTAAAAGAGCTCAACACCACTCATATTGCACTCTTAACCAATGTCAAAACTCCCCCCTCATTTGTAGAGTTTAGACCTATTTCCCTCTATAATACCATATATAATTTTTTTTCCAAAGCTATCACCCCCAGGCTTGCCAAAATCATTCTAGGAATAATATTAGATGAAGTACTCAAAATTATTTACTATCCCAAATTATCTAGGGAGATTTACTATGATAAGATCAACATTATCTACCATCCCAAATTATTTCTTATTAGTACTCAAAATACCGAGAGGGATTCATGAGAACATTTTCAAAGCAACTAGGCAGCTCGTGTGGAGAGGCAATTTGGACAACTTGAGGAAAATATGCTTAGTTTCCTAGGAAAAAATATGCAAGGATAAAGTCTTTGGAGGTGTTGGTGTTCAAAATCTAGAATTGAGAAACATGGCCTTAGGTGCGAAGCTAATGTGGAAACTCTATGCAAACCCTTCATCAAAATGGAGCCAAATCATGAGATCTAAGTATCTTGACTCACCAGCTCTAGAAAGAATCTTTACTCTATAAAATCCTTAGGAAGGAAAAAATGTGGAATTTTATTGACACATGTGAGATGTACTCTCACCTTTCCTAAATGGCTCTTTGGTTGGATTTTTCTCTACCTCTTAAGGAGTTAGGCAAGGAGACCCTCTTTCTGATTTTCTCTTCATATTGATGGTGGAGGCATTGAGCCAAACAACTTTATCCTTCCATGCATAAAGTAAATGGAATGGTATAAAAATACCAAGATCAAACATCTACTTCACTAATTTCTTGTTTGTAGATGACATATTACTACTTGATCATCCCTCTATGAGTGAAGCCAAAAACATAAAGTACATGTTGGACAACTACTGTCTAATTTTGGGCCAAATGATTATTTGTGGAAGTCAAAAATCTCTTTTGAGAACACTAGCACTCTAGTAATAGGCTACATCCTCTCTATCTTATAATTCAAATAGAATAATCTACCCTGCACCTATTTGAGCATTCCTTTCTTTGCAAGGGCACAAAAAGCATCATTTTGGGACATGATATTTACTTATATACAGAGAAGAGTACCATCTTGGAAGGGTAAATGGTTATCTCTATTAGGGAAATTTACTATGATAAGATCAACATTATCTACCATCCCAAATTATTTCTTATCAGTACTCAAAATACCAAGAGGGATTCATGAGAACATTTTAAAAGAAACTAGGTAGTTCATGTGGAGAGGCAATTTAGACAACTTGAGGAAAATATATTAGTTTCCTAGGAAAGAATATGCAAGGATAAAGTCTTTGGAGGTGTTGGTGTTCAAAATCTAGAATTGAGAAACCTGGCCTGAGGTGTGAAGCTAATGGGGAAACTCTATGCAAAACCTTCATCAAAATGGAGCCAAATCATGAGATCTAAGTATCTTGAACTTGCTAGCTCTAAAAAGAATCTTTACTTTGTAAAATCCTTAGGAAGGAAAAAATGTGGAATTTTATTGACACATGTTGATATGTACTCTGATATTTCCTATCATGGATTGTCAACAATGGTGAAAAGGTAAACTTTTGGGAAGATTCTTGGAATGGTAACCCCTTGCTAACTTCAGTTCGTGGTCTACAGGAGGCTCAAGATTATTTAAAAGTAGTTTGGGGATCCAAGATTAACTAATTTGTAGTAAGTGTTGGAATTTTATGTTGTCATTGATGTCAATAGATCTTTGTTGTTGCATTAATGTCAACCTATGAAGATGCTTTGATTAGTTGCATTATGTTGTCATTAGTAGTATTACTGATATCAATCTCTAGTCTTACTTTGATGAACATATGTTTGTGGATGTTCAACCTCTTATGTGGTTGAGATGTGGATAGAGTGTTGCAAATGTTGAGATGGTGTTTGTGGTTCTTGGTTTCCAAGTGCTTTTAAGAAAATTTGAATAAAAGAGAAAACAATGTTGAAAAGAGTATTCAGTGTGGCAGAGTAATGTTTAGTGTTTTGCTCCAAATTTCTTCATGGTTGAAGATCTTCTTGTGTGGTTCAAATATGTTAATTAGAGGTGTTCAAAGGCTTTATATCCAGATTTTCATGTTCTTGATCATTTTGCATAAGAAGTTATGTTCACCAGTGTGTGAACTATAATGCAATGTTGTCTGGAAGAAATGGTTTTGCTCCACATTTCTTAGCGTTGTGGTTTCTATTTTTGTAGATATCGAAGTGTGCTTATATTTTTCATATCTATGTTCAGTCTGATTTGTTTGATTTTTGGTACATTTCATATGAAATAAATAAATATATCATCATATCAAGAAATATATTATCTTTCCATACTATCTTGGGGATGGTTATCTTGTATTTTGTAGGTGATTCTTGGGTGTGAGCTTATTTTCAACTCCTACACCCCCTAGTCCTATTTTTCACAATGGTCTTTTCTCCTTTTAACTATATTTTCCTTCCCACTCTATTTTTCATTTATTTTTGTTAGAGTTCTGAACTTATCCATCTTGTCATTCTTGTCATTCTTCTCCCTCTTTTTCCTTTATTTTTTTAAATATTTCAGGCTTCTTTTTACTAGCATGTCGATTGGTCAACCCCTACAATCCCAACCTATGATATTTCCAACTCCCAAACTCTAATATTTTTATATTTGGTTTTATTCTATTTATAATTTGCTAGAACATTTCATAATGTATTTTGATGTTCTATTTTGACATCATAACTTTCTAATTTATTTCTCTCTTAAGCATTCTTCAAGTGGTTTGAAAACATCAAGTTCTCCAATATTGGTAGAAAGGAGAATGCAGTTATTAATTTGGTTTCTGAAAGAGTATTTTATTTGAAAATAAAATATGGTCATACCTCTATTCATTGGTGGAATAATTTTCCTTCTAAGGGATCTTATTTATTCAAAAGGAATCAATGGGGATTTCTCTTGTTAATGGGGTAGATCGATAGTAGATAAAAGATCTATTATGTGGTAGCTTTGTTTGTGGAGTACGTATATGCAAAGTGATGGATGGTATTCACATGTAATTAATCTTGGTTGTACTTGATTAATTCATTCATTCATCCATTTTGTGTGTGTTGGTTGTTGTGGTGTGGTGACTTCTCACGGTGTCTAAAGATGGAGCTCAAAATTTGGGTGGCATAAAAAAGAAATTTTAATATAATAAAAATGAAAATATTTTGAAAGAACTAAACAAAATCAAAACAAACCTAGTCCATGAAATCCACTATAAACCTCAAAAAAGGATTAATGTGAGGTCACTTCACCTTCAGAATGTGGATGCAATTTTAGTAGCATAATACTAGGTATGATTTGAAGATGGATTGAATTTGATGGAATGTGATTATTTAGACATGATTGAATGAACCACAATAGTGAATAAAATGAATAAATTTATAGACTTTTGAGTGAGATAAGGATCAAGGTCAATATGATAACCCATGTTAATTAAAAAATCAGTAGAGCCAACTCAACTAAAAATAAAAAAAGCTGACATTTTGAGATCAAGAGGATAATATTAAATTATTTAATTTGGTTATTAGATACATGAGCACATGTATTTTCCTATTAAATAATAAGTTGACTAAGGGGAGTAGAAGAAGTTTCTACATTTAAGTGAAGTTAACTAAGAATATAAGTTTGAGATACTAAAATGAGGCAGAGTTAACTGGTGATGAAAGAAAGAGGTGATTGAAGAAAAAATAAAGTGAATTGATGAATAAAAATATAAATTAAATGAATAATAGATAAATATATAATTAGTTAATTGAATATTAATTAACAAATGATAGATAAATGTAACCAATGATCATGAATGGTAAACTAATGTGATAAATGGTATTTAATGATGATAGTAATAGTTAATGGTAATAATTAAGATTTGACGATTAGGTGAATTATTTTAGGTGTCTACATGTGGTAAGTTGGTTGGTGGTGGGCATGAACAAGATGAAATGGTGGAAATAGCTCCAAAGAAAAGGAATTGTTCTGGAAGAGGAGGCAACAATCAATTTCATGGTGTTTATAGACAAATAAATTATATACCCAAGGCTCAAGTTGTTGATGGTTCATATTTGGGAGTTGGCTAAGGGAATGGATTGTTCTCCTAGGGTGTGTATTCATTCAATGATGGTAAAATTAATTTTGGACCTTGGTTACATGAGGGGAAGATGTAATACTTTTGATTCATCACAATCTCTTTCTTGTGCTTCCATTCTTTCTTTAGTTGCTAGCTTTCACTTCCTTCATGATAACTTTTGAGATGTGCACTAGACAAAAGCACACTTTGATTATTTTTAGAACATCTACATGTGTAATTAAAAGGAGTCATATTTGTGTTGAGGTTGTTGTGGAGATGATTAATAAGATATTATAGGTCTCTCTCATGGGTTCCTTTGTTCTTTAAGTGTTGTGATGTAGATGAGGATGAGCATGATGGTGCAGAGACTAAGGTTTTAGGTAAGAATATAGTAAATGATAAACATGTGGTAAATATAATTGTATGCTTGAGGATGTCACAAGGCCTATCTAATTTTACTTGGCCCCTCCTCATTGATCATACACTATTAGATATGTTGATAATTAGGGGTTTTTGGTTAGAACTGTATTGTGGCCTCAATGGTTTTGATGAATGATAATTGAGTTTAAAACTCTATGTTATTTTTCCCTACTTGGTTTATCTTCTTGTTGACCAACTAGAATATGTGATGGATTTTGCATAACTATGTGGTCTCCCTAATTTTGATGGTTCCTAGACCTAAACTATGCAATATTATCAATAAAAGAATGTGTTGATTGTGGATTAATTGAAAAGCTAACAACACACCTTTTTACATGTAATGTGTTGTTATTCATGGACTATGTACTTTCAACACATTTTTTGAAACCATTCATGTTTCCACTTGATAGATAATAATAGAAAGCGTGATAATTATAAACAATCCAAAAGATAATGACATACCTATTTATATGTAGTTATCTATAGACTTTGATTTCCACATATTTTCTAAAAGATTGTATATTTTTATACTTAGAGACTAATAACAACTCAATAAATTATCATTGAACCTGAAAAAAAGCTTAATAAATTGTCATCAATTGAATACAAATATTTTACATGATATTTAATCCCAACCCTTTATAAAAGCAATATATTTGATTGTCTCTTAATTAATTTTTAAATATTTCATCATTGACAATTATAATTGAGAGAAAACTCTAGTATTGACACTAATTACTGATATTAAAATATAATAATAAAAAACTTAATTTACATAAGTTTAAAAAATCTCTCCGTTATTTATTATTTTAAAAGTCAAACTTCTTTTAAATTTCAACAAACAAACAACATAAAAACTATTTAATTTTAATAGAAAGACAGATTTCAACAGCAGAAATGCAACCTCTGTGATCTTAAAATTATTTAATTATTTAACTGTCTCCATACAACATTTTCGAGAATACGATGAAGAAATGTATACAGTTGAGAAAGGTGAAAATAATCTTATTATATATAAAAAAAAGAATAAGTGAAGGTCAGCGATATCACCCAACTCATCTGCATTTGAAATTGTATAGTTGACACCTCACTGCAATTATGATTATTGAAATTGTTAAGCTTACTTTAAACCAATCACTGCAATTATGATTATTGAAATTGTATATTTGACACCTCACTGCAATTATGATTATTTGAAATTGTATATTTGACACCTCACTGCAATGAGTTGACAGAAGGTTATGATATTTCTCAGTTGTCCACTGAATGAATTCGAAAAGGAATAAACCAATCACACAGTGTTTGTGTTATTCAACCTAAATTAGGTGGGAGGCGTCGAAACAGTGATCCAACCCTATTTCATCTTTACCAAATATCAAACTTTAAAACATCTCTGAGCAATGGCATTGCGTACAAGTTATTGAAACATGGCGGGGAGCTTCAGGAGGAGGTTATGCAAATTATTAGGAGCTCTTACGATGGAGAAACGCAGCAGCACCAACTATGCCTTGCTAGGCATGAGTGGAAGTAAGGAAGATAAAGATAGGAATTCCATTCGCAAAGGCTGTTTTTCTGTGTGTGTTGGGATAGAGAAACAACGTTTCTCTGTGCCCATAAATTATTTGAAGCATCCGCTGATACGTGCTCTTCTGGACATGTCTGCCAATGAAAATGGATTTCAACAGGTGGGAGCGCTCAATATTCCCTGCGACGTGCACAGCTTTCGCCTTGTGTTACGTACTGTTCAATCTGATCGTTTTTAAGCCATTATTGTTGCAGCTTATAAACAGTACTGCAACTTTACAACTACAGTATGGGTAAATATCGTGTATGCAGTAAAGAGATCCTGTTTGATGTAGTAGATGTCTATTCAGGTTAAGAATATGATTACGGAAATAGCTGAAGAACTGCTGGACTTTTGGACGCTCTTTAGGGTTAGACTTGTATCATCGTACCTTCTAATGTTTGCATGGAGTATGTTTGCAGGTCTTACAGTGTAGGATAGATGGGGGTTTGTCATACCTTCTGCGTAGGCTAATCCCCATTCGAGCAGTATCAGCCTCCTTGCTGAAGTAGTGATGTGTTGTTTCCAAGCTTTATAAGCTTTTGCTCTTCTACTTTAGTATATATAAACATTATAGGAGTCATTTTATATATTTCTTAAAAATTATAATATTTTAGATTTTTTTGGAGTTTTGATATAAATGTTATTATAAGTTATAAAGGGTTTTATTGGTTTAGTAGAAGTGGTGAGGGTAAGGTTCTTTCATTATCTCATCTATCAAGATTCAAACATTGAAAAAAGTACTAACATAGATATATGTTCTCATATTTAAATAGAAAAACAAACTTGTGAATGACATAAAATCTTACATTAAAAATAAAAAATTATATAAATTAGTTTGTTTTTTTAATTAGATATAATTTTGAAAAATTTAAAGATAATAAATTCCTTAAAAAAATTAAATCTCTTTCAATTTATTCTTTAATAATTTTTTTTTTTTCATTTCAAAGATTTTAAAATTATATATATATTTTAAAATTAACTAATATTTATCATATTTAACATAATTATTTTATATTTTGATTTATATTAGATATAAAAATATCAACAATCATATATGGATTTCTATTTTTTAATATGCACCCAGCCTTTCACAATAGTTAAAAGATTAAATAATATTTTTATTTTATTTCAATTTCAAATTTCTAACATCTTTATAATAGCTTTCCAAGACTTTTCACCTTTTATGATTTCTTTTTCAATATTAAAGATCTAAATTTATTCACAATTAAAACTGATATCAATATTTATAAAAATGACTTAATCATAAAAGTGATTTTATAAATTCTATAATCACAAACTATTTTTTTTTATCCCTAATTATAACCAAAAAATATTGATTTCGATAGATTCTAAGTTTGAATGGTATCTCAATAAATAAAAAATTCCATCATTTTTCATCAATACAATATTCAATTCATCAAGAAGTAATCAAATTATATTTATTGAGATTAATTATCTTTTAAAATTAATATTAATAATATTATATAATTACATATTTTAGTATTGTAAAGAAAAATATAATTTTACGAAATGTAATATAGGCTAAATTAATAAAGAATGAGATTGATATTTTAAATTCTTGGATTTTCTTTTTTTTAGACTCTTCCTCTACTTTAAGCTTCTTCTTTCGTTTTACATGGTCTTTCTTCTCTCCTTGTCCAAAGGCCATGATAAATTTAGTTCTTTGAAGCATCACCTAAAACAACATTCAATTCTCAGCAATAACAAGCTATACAAGACATGTCTATGCCAAGCTACCTACGTAACATAAGTGATAGTGATAATAATAGATCATCATTGAGGCATCAATGTTGAGTGTGCCATGACCTTGAGACCTACTTTCTCATGATTATAATGTATAACTAGCACCTAGTTGCATCTAAAACCAATATCTAATATGTACTTAGCTCTCATTTCTTTTCATTGTATCATCATTTCAATCATGCCTCTTATTAAGTAAATATAATTCTTGGGATAAATAATTGATTAAAAATATATACACACTACTTGGAGAGGTTCACATTACCTTTTATTCATGGTATTAAATATCAAACTTGAGACCCCATTAATAGTAAGTTTATCTACAAAACCATTTCCCATATCATCTTCCAAACAATTAAATAAGATTTTCTCTTCTACCACATTGTTTAAAACTGACCTAAATTCTCATTTGAACACTCACACTAGTTTCCCCAAAAAAATTAAAAAAATGCACTTCCCTCTTATAGGACTTAGGTTTCCCTTGGCTAACCCATTGAAGTTCATTTTAGTCCAACTATAACTTGGAGGGTATCATTTTATCTTTTGCATAATGGACATAATCTCTTTAAGAATTAGTTTCTATAAATACTCAATCCTTGGCCAAGATTTGACCTAATATAAGTACTCCATCACACTCTAATTATTTGAATGTTTTTAATCTCCTAATTCTTGGATGTAGGAGATCATATTGTGCAATATATATATCAATATACCCTTATTCTTGAAAGATTCTTCTATTTTAATTGAACCATAAATTTCATATAATAAAAACTATTAAAATATATAAAATCAATTTTAGGCCAATGCTCTAGATTCCTAATTTTCATCTTGATAAAATTTCAATAATAAAAAATTAGCAACCCCTAGGCTCTATTCTATTTCTCAATTTTCTACTTCCACACTTCCTTAATAAGGCGACCAGAGATACAAATATTCTCACTTGATTCTTAATTTTCCTCACATATCATACATTGGGATGGCCCCAACCATCCATAGGTTACCATCCAATCCTATGTCAACACCATACTCTTTGTGAAAAACCATAAGGAATTAATTTGGTTATAATTTTCTTGCAATAGATCTTCCAAATCAAGAAGGAAGAATAGTAAAAAAAAGGTTTAGTGGAAAGTGATGCATAATCCCATCTTATACAAACATGACCCAAATTATTGCCTTTCCAAATGTTTAAATATTCACACGAGTTTAAATAAATATGCCAACTACTCAATAAATTAAAATTATAATTTTTCCACAACTAAAAATAAGTCTAGAGAGGGGTAGGGAAGAAGTACCCATACCCTAATACCATTATAATTCACTAAGTAATTTTTTTTCAACTTCCAATACTTTCTATAAAGTTATTTGGAAGAGGTCAAAACTTCTCCAAGCTTTTTAATTGTTTGTCAAAGATCCACACCATTTCCTAAAAGGATAAGTTTTCACACTCCACTATTCATCTAATATTATCCATAACCAAGGATATATATATACTCTCAAGAAATTTTAAATCCCTAAATTTCATGTGATGGTAGTACTAGTAAAAATTCTATGAAAATCTTCATTTTCTACATATTTAGAGTGGAAACCATGGCTCATTACTCTATTAGTTTTCATGTGTATTTTTACAATTAATTTATTCTAGAAAATGATTTATTTATCCTCCTACAATTCTAGATCCCTATACCACTATCCTTTGATTCCCTCCAAATATGGTCTCACATAACAAGTTTGAATATCATTATTTCTCTAGTATCACTTCAAAGGAAATTCCTCTATCTATTATTAATGGCCTTAGTAAACCTCCATATGACACATTAATGAGTTAACATTATATATAAGGATGTTAGAAAGACTGGTATTGATTAGCATAATTCTCCTAGCTAAAGAAATCCACTTACCTTTTCCATGAATCTAGCTTATTCTACACCAATTTTATTAGATACTTCCAATCTTAGAAAATAGTCTTCCTATCCAAACTTGAGACATCCCCAAATGGGTGCTCAAAAACTTTAATATTTTATTTAGAATATTATCTATGATCTTTCAAGTCAATAAATCTTTGATTTAATCTCATTAATCTTTATTCCATCACACATTAATAGGTTCTAAACACTCCCAATATATTTAACCTCCTTAGTTGAGGCCTTTCCTAACAACAAGGTGCCATCTATAAATTATAAGAGTAATAATTTCTATGCTCGTCAAAAATTATAACTTAGTTGAATTACCCTTTCTAAACTGTACTTTGACCATATGCCTCAAAGATTCTAACATAATAAAAAATGAAGAAGGGAAATGGGGTCACCTTGTTAAAAATATCTTTATGCCTCAAATAACCCTATGAGGATTCTATGGGTAAGAATGAAGAAGAGTCCATTTGGATAAAAATTATCAACCATATTTTCCATCCCTATACTAATTTGAGTCGTTCAAGGATACAATCAAAAAATATTATTCAACATGGTTGTTAACTTTATACATTTCTAGTTTTAAGATCATACCTTCCTTTTTATTATATTTGATAAAAATATATCATCTCATGAGCAACAATTATTCCATACAAGATCTACCTAACTACCAAAACCCACCATGCTCATTTGACATAACTTTTTTTGTATACACTATTTCAACTCCATGAAATGACCTTGGTAATAGTTATAAATAGTGTTGTATAATAAATTAGATGACATGAATCAAAATAACCTATAGATTATAACTTTGAAATTAAGAAAAGGAAGGTAACATTCCAAGCTTTTAACATTTCCATCTCAATCCTACACTCTTTTACAAAAAGAACAATATCCTAACCTCAAATATGCTAAAATATTTGGAAAGAATATATTAGAAATCACATAGTCCTAGAGCCTTCACAATTTCCAAATAAAAGGTTGTAGCACAAAATTACTCTAGTAAAATTTGCTTACAAAAAAGTTACATTGAGATAATCTATCACTAGATAGAAAATATTATTAAAAAGGAAGTCATGTGTCTATTTTTCCTCCATCCCCCTAAGGATTGGCCAAGACCTCGTTAGAGAAATAGTTTCCTTTGTTGTGGATGATCCCTATATTAATTATGACTAGTCCCCTCAAGGATTCAATATGTACTATCTTGTAGGATTATCCTCTAATGTTGGTATAGTGGTGATTATTTTGTGTGTTACATTATCAACTCTTCAACAATTTTACCCTTAAAGTTTACTTCCAATAATATCTTCCATCATAATAGTGTTATCAATGTATTCCAATAAAATTGGCTTTATTATTATTATTAAATATTTTTTCAATCAATACAAGATAATTTCATCTTACACAAATTCAATATTAGCTTCCACCTTAATCTTATGTGTCAACCACCTCATTATTCCACTTATGTGCCTCTACCTTAACATGCTATAAATATTCTAGGGGATGAATTACATACGTCCTTTTACCTCCAACATCTACTGTTTCAATAGATTTTCTTGAAATTTAGGAATATCAAACCAAATAAAATCCATTTTGTAGTGTAAGAAAATTTATCCCTTTTACATTTTCATACTTGTTTAGGCCCTCCTTGTTAAAATTGGGTTCATTTATGCCTTAATTGGTCCTATTTTGCGTCCACAAGCCTAATGACATAAATTTTCCTAAGGATAATCCCAACATTTAACAAATGGAAAATCATAATTTAATGTTTTTGGTTATGTGTTCCAGATCTTGGGATTTGTGACTTATAAGCCCCTCTGGGTGTATATGTCCCACCTAGGTCTTGAGACTAGATTTTAAATGTTATATTGATCACAATACTTATTGAAATCTATGTCCCAAGTTTAAGCCACTAGGACTCATACACACAACCTGGTGTATGAGTCTCGCTTTAACCTGGACCTATTTTAATTCAAATTCTTGGTGAGGTTTTATTATCCTAGATCTGATGTCATCTTGTAGTTTTGTAATTTTAGGAAATTAGGCATAAACACGTATAAATAAAAGGTTATTGCACATAATTTCTCCTAACAATCTAAGTAATTTTAAGGAGAACAAGCTAGAAACTTTGATTCAAGCATCCTAAGATTTCACAAGAGCATTATAGAGTATTCAAGAGCATTCAAGAATAAATTCAAGGGCATATTTGGAGAAGCTTATTGTAGATATCAAGATCCATTTCATCATGTCAAAGATTTACTGCATCATGTATGTTGTTGAGCTAATGTGATGATGTAGCATTGGTGATCAAGATCAAGCATTCAAATCCATTATCTTATTCAAGTTTCATGATCAAGATCTATACTCATTGAGGCCACTTCATGCTAGTTTTCATATTTGCAATCCAAAGTTTCAACTAGGTTTGGTGAGTCATTACATACATTTGTTCATTCATCATTCCTTCATGCTTTTCTATTTCATTTCAAGGTTTAATTACTGGAAAATGAGGTTTGAAGAAGGAAAACCCCCATCCTCTAACAAAATAACATTTTTCTCTCTTTTGATGTTTGTTTTACAGATTTATGTGAATGAAACTCATTTTCACAACCTGGTGATTTAGTGCTTGATATAGCCTTTCGATAGTGTTCAATAGTGCCAAATCTAGGTTCAAAAGATTTGGAAAGATCCTAAAAAAACCTGTAGTAGGACTCATACACCCAACTTGGTGTATTAGTCCCAAGGTAATATTTTATCACCAATCAGTAGATCCTGATCAACTTTTAGAGAATCCTAGATCTTGCACTAAAAACCTTAGTGTGGGACTAAATTGCCCAACCTAGTGTATTAGTCCCGGTGCAATATGAAATAGCAATTTCTAGGGTTTATAGACCTTTTTTGGGCCTCTCCACTCCTTTAGGTACTTTTTTGTTTCATTCCATTTATCAATTTTATTTCATGCTTTCAAGTTTCTAGGGTTTGTGCATAAGTGTTTGAATTTCTCCTTTTGATGCTTCATTTAATGGTGAACCCCTATCCAATTTCAATAGAAATCTACTAACCATCCCTCAATTGAGTCACTTGGTTGAGGGAACTCTAGATGCCTAATGAAATAAAATGTGAAATAGGTCCAAGTTCCATCTCCTAAATGGTGGGCACCCATTTCCCATTTGTTCACATTTTAAATGGAAATATAATAGGTTTGGGGTCTCAAAAAAAATCTAACCATACCATCAACTAATTATTGAATCATAACATTATAAAATTTATAAAGTTTCTTAGTCCCAAACCCAATTTGAATAAACCAAAAATATGTCAAGCTTGACTTAAATATCATCCAAACCTATCCTTCAACTATTGATGCAAGAGCATCCAGTGGTGTGAGAGGAATCTTGCATCACCCAAAAAATGCTTTCCATTTATGTTCCTGTTGTTTTCTTTTTGTAGATGTTTTTGCATTTTTGGATACCCTTTTTGTCGAATAAGAGTTTACAACTTTTAGAACTACTTTTCTGCTTTTTCTGCTCAAATGTTATTTTTAGCAGGTTTCAATTTAAAGTCGTGGGAAGAAAAAAATTTATGGGAAGGTTCAGGATGGAAAAATACACAATTTGGTGAAAGAATTAAGTCAAGATTATTCACGATTTGAAAGTTATTCAAGTTCCAGTTTCTGCTTTTTGCCTTGAAAAACCTTCCGATTTCAGTTTGAGGCACTAAACGATCCCGGATGGGCCTGAAAATTTGCAAAAACACCATAGTAGTCTGCCAAAGGCCTATTTTGTGGAAATTGTCTTTTCGAGAGCTTTCCCAAAAGGTATTATCATTGAAGATCTGACAGTTGGATTAAAAGTTATGGCTACCGGAAGTTGGTGCATATTTTAGAAATGTGCTCATTTTTGAATGTGAATTTAAACTTGAATTTCAAATTGTAATTTTGGTGCCAAACCGCCAAAACACTTATCTTGAATATTATTTTTGGTTCCAAACCAAAATGGGTCTATTTATGGGCTAGTTTCTGATTTTTGAGTAACTTTTTTGGGAAAGAAGTTCACATGCTGCGAAAAGGGGATCTAGGTAATTTTCTGTAAGTCTGTAATTTGCATGTAATACAGAGCTTGGGGATTTGAGATCCTCTGCATGTAAGAGTTCAATATTTTTGAATAAAATATTATTCTATGAGTGTTATTTTGTGTCTCAGGTTTGCTCCCTCGTCAACTGTTTCATGTGACTTGATTTTTATTTTCATAGAATGGATAATTTTAAATTCTTCATCCATCATAAATGGGAATAGAAGAGATCAACTTTCCACTAGAGAGGTCAAGTAAAATTATTATTGTCAGTCATGGATTTGTATGAGTAAGAAGAAAAAAAATGTGTTGACTTAATTATATCAAATAGCAGGTTCCTAGAAGTGAGTAATTTTATCAAACAAAAATAATAAATTATGAAGTCACTCAATAATAATATTTGTTAGTCTTAGAATAAAAAAAAGATATATACAAACCACCATAAAATTGAGAGAATATTTGAGGTGGGAGACATGGTCTTTCTGAGTTTATAGCCTAATAAGAAATCTTCTTTTAAGGAAAGGTCTAAAAATATTAAAATTTATGCCTTAAATTTTTTTGAGAAGGATTGGTGAAGATTCCTATAAGTTAAAGAAGTCAAAGGTAAGTAAAATTCATATTACTTCCCATGTGTATTGTCTCAAATGATCACTTGGGAAATATATTATATGTTTAGATGATTTGCCTCTTATTGATGAAGGAAATTTGATTTTGATTCTTGAAGTAGTCATGGATGTAAGGGAATGGAAGATAAAACATAAAAGAACCTGGAAGGATTATTTGGTTTGATGGAAAGATCTAGTAGAAGATGAAAAAACGAAAGGCCTTTAAATAACTTGGAGCATCCAAATATATGATTCTCAGGGAAATTAATTCTGAGATGGAAAAAATTGTTATATTATATTTTATTCAATTTAAATCTATAGATATTTGGTCTATTCTCTATTTCTTGTCTCCTTAGTTTGTGTCAATATATGGTATTTTACCTAACTATTTCACTAAAAGGTCATATTCACATACTTATGTTTACTTAGGTCATAGGGAATCTTTCTAGAAGCTTGTTAGTTTTCATAAGATCTTATCTTATCTTTTGACATTTAATTCTAGTGTTGTAAGTCTTTTAATAATTTTTGACATAGTTGTCTCATTGTATAGGATTAAGACACATGTTATAATCTTGTTTAATCCTATCATTCAACATTGTATTTTTTGGAAAATATACCTCAATCTCACAGGCTGAAACCTCTGAGAAAGCATAGTCACGTTGACATTTCTATTGTCTGGCCAATTGGCAGTTTGAACTTGTGTATTGCTCATGTCACTGAGACAATACTTCTGTCTTGCCGAATGGACCTATCGCTATGACATGGAGACTTGTGGAGATCTCTTACCGACTGGGAGATATCTGGCTAATAGTTGGTGTCTATCGGATGTTGAGGAGACTCATGGCAACTGATCTTTTTGAGGAGACTTGGCCGAAAGGTTTATGTTTCGGTATGAGGTCTTACCGATATGAATGTCTTGCCAATTTTATAGTCTTCGGGTTCACTATGACTCTTGGTGAAAGACAGTTCAGGATAACAAAAGGATTTGGCAGGAAGTCATGATGACCAGGAGAAGTCTCACTGATAAGCAGTTTTAGGGTGACTTGAACTCTCGGGAAGATCTCTTGGCGACTAAGGAATGTCTCATCGATGGTATACACTCGGGCTAACTCAAGGGTCTCAGTGAGAAGTCTCAGTGACGATAGGAAGTCTTGCTGATATCGACATGACCTTTGGTCTGTCTGGCCAATGAAGAAATCGGTATAACTTGTTCCTATCGGCATGATCTCTTGGTGACTAGGAGATGTCTCAATGACAGTGTTAGGGGTCATCTATATAACATGAAAGCTTCGGTAAGATGTCTTGCTGAAGGTTGATTCTCTCACCGATAGTGGAACACATTGATGTGACTTAAAGGCTTCAGTATGAAATCTTGGTGAAAGCGGTAAGTCTGGCTGACAAGTTTGACTCGAGGTGACTTGGAACTTGTGGGGTGATGTCTTGGCGAAGGGTATTTGTCTTGCCGATAGGAATATGATGGATGTCAGAAGTTTCGGTATGACCTTTACCTAAGTCTTGTTGACAGTGACATCGGTATAACATAAAGGGCTTGATATGATCTCTTAGCAAATGACTAAAGTCTTGGCGACTAAGGAACACTTTAGAATGACTTATGAGCTCGGTGTAATGTCTCATTGAATGGAGATTGTCTTGCCGATGAGAATGCTAATTTTAGTATGACTTTTGGATATTGATAGAACCTCTTGATGATGGAGATGACTCTTGGTGACAACGTGTAATACTTGGACTTGTGGCATTGGGGAGATACTTCTAGTGTCTCATCGACATGTGACACAAGTTGATCACTGTTGAATAAGTAAAGATTGTATGACGTGGTGCAATATGGACAAATCAGAGAAAGTAGGATCTAAACCGTTGTTGAGCTAGATGATTCGACAGTTGTGATCCAACAGTTGGAAACAAACCGTTTCATAGAGCCAAAGTTGAAGAGAAGGAAAAGAGAGCGAATAGATGTGAAGGTAGTGTGGCTAGTTGGAAGGCCAGAGCCATGAGGCTGTAACAGGTGAAGCAGAAGAGCTGATGAGATGTTAAGGCTGAGAGTGGCTGGTTGGAATGCCGAGGCCATGAGGTCGAAACAGAGGAAGTGAGAGGCAGGGTTATGTTGCCAATTTCTCTCCTGATCAAGGATTGAATGCCATGGTTGATCTCTTGTGTTGATCAATATTGTATACTGTGTGAGGGTATTGCAATAGTACGAAGATTGTTTGGTTTGAGAGGTTGATTAGGAAATGTACAGAGGGAGAGTTGATTACCAAATAGTATCCAGAATGAACAAGATGTAAACTTTGAAAAGGCTAAGAGCTTGAATTTGTATTGTAACCATTATGTTGCTGAGTAATACAATGGCTCGATCTTTGGAGTGTGGGGTTTTTTATCCAAAAGGATTTTCCCCATGTAAATCTTTGTGTTTTGTTTTTCTGTTTCATCTTTCATGTATGTTGGTTTGTGTAGTTAATGCTTGCTGTTGAATTTACATGTGTTTCTCTCAGATGGATCAATGTAGGAAATGAACTGTGTCTGTTCCGCATTTGGACATAGTTGTTCGTGTCTTTGAGGCAACCTAATTGAAAATGAAAGTTACCGAAGGCACTACTGTATGGAGTTTTCACTAGATACTCTCCTAAATTTCCTTAGAAGTGGTATCAGAGCCTTCTTTTTGTTGTTGGTTCTGGATATTTCTCCTGTGAATATTTTTTAGTTTGTTGGGCTAGAGGAAATTTGGAGGAATGGACTGATGTATTGATCCTTTGATGAGTTGAAGCCTTGTGGTATTCTGAGACAACATGCAGCTTGAAGGATGGTCAAGATGGAAAAGGGAGTTGATCATGTCGTGATCTGTGTCTCTTGGCTGGTAAAGGTATAACCTTGGAGTATGAGGTGGTTTTTCCTACTTTGTGGCTGTGTAGCAATAAATATTTCATATTGGTGTCTATGTGATAAGCTCCTGGGTGATATGGAGAAGCCTATATTGTTTCTCAGTCATGGAAGAGAGTGCTTATGCTAGGTGGTGTTTCCTGGTGTTGGAAAGAATTGTTTCCTATTAACCTCGAATGCTTGAAGGCTATGAAGTTAATCATTAGATGATTTGCAAGCTTCTGAAATAGCCTCTCTCTCTTTCTCAGATGCATGTACATGGTGGTGGTTTAAAGTTGGCCTAAAAGGGGTCTAGATTCTCTTGAACTACTATTTTCTTTCTAAGGATGATTTGTACTTGCATGGATCTATGGTTTTGTAGGTTTTACATGGTTAAGCAAAACTTGTGATCATGTGGAGTTGCTATTAAGCTATTGTCTAGACATTGGCCTTTTGGGGTGTTGCTGGATGAGATAGTTGCAGGTTTGCATACATGCTTGGTGCATGGTTTAAAGGAGGTATGACTCTTTCTCTACATGCGAGTGTTGGCATGTGTTTTGTCACTCAACATTCTTGTGGTAATGCTTGTGGGTTCATTGATTACGGTGCTTGTTGTGGATATGATTGGAAAATAAGATTTGGTGTGATTTGGTGTTCGAGTTATGTTGTCTATGTAGTTATTCTCTTTGATATCTCAGTGTTGTAGTTTTCAATGTGATAACGGTTTTGCATGTTCAATGTTTGTGATCTACAAGTTATGCGGTTGATGGATTAGCTACCCATTGGCTGTAGTGAGATAACTTGGATGTGGACTGTCTTTATCCATAAGGTTGATTCATTGATGGGGCAGATTTGTTAGTTGGCCTTGTCTGTGGTCACTTGTGCATTGGTGTGATTGTTTTGAGATGAGAGGATGGATATTCTTGAGTACCTAAATAGTTAGTTAAGGGAACCTGTAGTAGGTGGTCATGATGCTTAGAGAGCTCGGGTGTCATGTTCTAGTGGGAGCTCTAGCAGTGACTGTGGATTCATCACATGGTGGTGAATGGTCTTCTTTAGTATTGCAAAAGGGTTCTTTTTCTTTTGCATAAACATTATTTGAAGATGTGCAACATCTTGGAACCATGGAGGATGCTTGGAGTCATTGGCTAAGGTGTTGGTGGTGCTTGATAGGTGATGTTGTTCTTAATTCTATTTGCTTTATGTCACGGTATACTCTTGTTTGTGCACTGGAGTTTTGGCATTGTGCATTGTACTTGAGACATTGGTGGAGTCACTTGAAGCATAGTATCTTCTATGGGGATGTGTAGATCATGGTGTCATGATAAGTTCCTAATTCAGATGATTGGAGATTTGACAGTGATCTGGTAATTCTTTGTGTATTGAGTGCCTTAATTACTTGCTTGATACTTCATGATAGTGCAGTAATGTAGTTGAAGTTTAGCATGATATGATCGGTTGCTAGTACTCATGGATACATGAAGAATAAGGTGAGGATGTACTTCTCTTATGAGAGATGTGTTGCTGCTTGTTACTCTTGTTAAAGTTTTTTAGCAGAAAGTCTGAGAAGCCTACACCTTGGTTGAACGTGAGTTCAATAAGAGATCTATGAGGAGATTGCTCTTGGATTAGTCATGATGACTTGTTTATCTTGAAGGAGTATTCTCATTCACACTCTTGGTCTACTTGGCAGTTTATCTGAGAGGTATCTGGCTCTTTATATCTTTTAGATGTATTTTATGTTCACTTTCATGATATGGATCTTGAATTAGTTTAACTTTTGGTTCTAAAGGATTCATAGTGGAAGTTGTACAATTTGTTTTATCTCCTTGAGCTTTAGTGTTTTGTCATTTACTGATGAGAATTGGTAGGAGATGATGTATGGGCTGATTTCCTGAAATGGGAAATGATTTAGCTTGATCTTCTTTAAGAAGCTTACATCCATATTGATTACATGATATTAGAAGTTGGTTTGATCTTGGTGATTGAATAGATGGATGTTGTTAATGCTTTCTTTTGGGATGTGAAGAAGATAATTCTTGACACAGTTGGCTATTACAAGTGTATGTAGGAGGATGTTCTACAGGAAGATGATGGGATGAGTTTCTCTCTGTGGCTATGAAGGTTTGTAGTGAGAGAAATGTTTCTTGTAGCAGTTTGTTGTAGGTTGTGCATGTCATTGTGGATATTTCCTTGGTACTACATGATTACATTTTCTATGTGTTGTTATTGGTAAACTTGTGATGTCTTTGGATTATTTAGATAGTGGGAGTCACTGTTGTGTTTTGTCTTCTTCAACTGGTTGGCACTTGGAGCTTACATTTGTTGTTGATGAGTTGGTTTTGGAGCAGCATGAGTTTACTAATGCTTATACTTTTGAGGTATGTAAGATTGGATGGTATAGCATGAGCTGTGGATGCTATTTTTAGTTGCATGGGTTTAACAGTTGGATGGAAGTAGTTAGTCTGATTGTTGTTCTAACTGGTGTTGTTTATCTTGTTTCTAGAGAACAACTTTACTGCTGTGTTATGTTTGAAGCTTTGAAGTTGATATTGCTTTTCTATAGCATTTGAGCACAGTGAAGTGGTAGTAGTATCTTGTTGGTGATATCACTGGGATCTTTTGCTTGTGTTTGTTGGAATGGTGCTTATACACCTTGGCTTTGTATCTTTCTTCCACACATGGAAGATGACTTGATTGTTGCTTGAATGGTGGACATCATGGATGTTGGAGCATAATTCTTGATAGAGCATGAGAGCATGTTTGAGGTTTATGTGGTTTCCTAGAAGGCTGGGATCGATTATTTTGTTGGATAGTGAGTTGTAGTTGGTTTCCTAGTCTTTGTTATAGATTGTCTAATGGAATGTTATCTGTGGAATCATGTTGATTGGGTGTCTTAAGTATTGCAGGGTTTGAACTAGTGGAGCTAGTGTGTTCTTAGTTCCTAGTTGCTTTAGAGGTTCTTGTGTGATCTTCATCAAGTGGGAGATTGTTGGAAAATATACCTCAATCTCATAGGCTGAAACCTCTGAGAAAGCATAGTCGTTGTGACATTTCCGTTGTCTGGCTGACTTGTAGTTTGAACTTATGTATTGCTCATGTCACTAAGACAATACTTCTGTCTTGCCAAATGGACCTATCACTATGACATGGAGACTCATGGAGATCTCTTACCAACTTAGAGATTTTTGGCCAATAGTTGGTGTCTATCGGATGCCGAGGAGACTCATGGCGACTGATGTTTTTAGGTAGACCTGACTGAAAGGTTTATGTTTCGGTATGAGATCTTACCGATATGAATGTCTTGCCGATTGTATAGTCTTCAAGTTCACTATGACTCTCAACAAAAGACAGTTTGAGATAACAAAAGGATTTGGTAGGAAGTCATGGCGACCGGGAGAAGTCTCACTGATAAGCAGCTTTGGGGTGACTTGAACTCTTGGGAAGATATCTTGGTGACTGAGGAATGTATCACCGACGGTATACACTTGGGATAACTCAAGGGTCTCGGTGAGAAGTCTTGGTGATGATAGGAAGTCTTGCCGATATCGACATGACCTTCAGTCTTTCTGGCCGATGAAGAAATTGGTATGACTTGTTCCTATCGACATGATCTCTTACCAACCGGGAGATGTCTTGGCAATAGTGTTAGGGGTCATTGGTATAACATGAAAGCCTCGGTAAGATGTCTTGCTGAAGGTTGATTCTCTCACCGACAGTGGAACACATCGATGTGACTTAAAGGCTTCGATATGAAGTCTTGGTGAAAGCGATAAGTCTGGTTGACAAGTTTGACTCGAGATGACTTGGAACTTGTGGGGTGATGTCTTGGCGAAGGGTATTTGTCTTGCCGATAGGAATACAATGGACGTCAGAAGTTTTGGTATGACCTTTGCCTAAGTCTTGCCGACAGTGACATTGGTATAAAATAAAGGGCTTGATATGATCTCTTAGCGAATGAATAAAGTCTTGGTGACTAAGGAACACTTTGGAATGACTTATGAGCTCAGTGTAATGTCTCATCGAATGGCGATTGTCTCACCGATGAGAATGCTGATATCAGTATGACTTTTGGATATCGGTAGAACCTCTTGACGATGGAGATGACTCTTGGTGACAACATGTAATGAGGACTTATGGCATCGAGGAGACACTTCTAGTGTCTCACTAACATGTGACACAAGTTGATCGCTGTTGACTAAGTAAAGATTGTCTGATGTGGTGTGATATGGACAAATTAGAGAAAGTAGGATTTGAACCATTGCTGAGCTGGATGATTCGACAGTTGTGATCCAACAGTTGGAAACAAACCATTTCATAGAGCTGAAGCTGAAGAGAAGGAAAAGAGAGTGAATAGATGTGAAGGTAGTGTGGTTGGCTGGAAGGCCAGAGCCATGAGGTCGTAACAGGTGAAGCAAAAGAGCTCATGAAATGTTAAGGCTGAGAGTGGCTAGCTGGAATGTCGAGGCCATGAGGCCGAAACAGAGGAAGTGGGAGGCAGGGTTATGATGCCGATTTCTCTCCTGATCAAGGATTGAATGCCATGGTTGATCTCTTGTGTTGATCAGTACTATATACTATGTGAGGGTATTGCAACAGTACAAATATTGTTTGGTTTGAGAGGTTGATTAGGAAATGTACAGAGGGAGAGTTGATTACCAGATAGTATCTAGAATGAACAAGATGTAAACTCTGAAAAGGCTAAGAGCCTGAATTTGTATTGTAAAGATTATGTTGCTGAATAATACAATGGCTCAATCTTTGGAGTGGGTTTTTTTATCTAAAAGGATTTTCCCCATGTAAATCTTTGTATTCTAGTTTTTTGTTTCATCTTTCATGTATGTTGGTTCGTGTAGTTAATGCTTGCTGTTGAATTTACATGTGTTTCTCTTAGATGGATCAATGTAGGAAATGAACTGTGTTTGTTCCACATTTGGACATAGTTGTTCATGTCTTTGAGGCAACCTAATTGAAAATTAAATTTACCGAAGGTACTACTACATGGAGTTTTCACTAGATACGCTCCTAAATTTCCTTATAGTATTGATAATCAAGGTATATCATGTAGATTTCATATTCAAGCACTCAATCTAACATCATATCAATAAAGCTATTATTTTTCCATACTCTCTTGTTGAAGGTTATATTTTTTGTTGTAGGTGATTCTAGTGTATGAGCTAATTTTTTTCTCCTACATAGTATTAGAGTTGTAGTGTTGTAGACTCCTCATAGATACAAGGGGAATATTTTGTATTAAAAAAATTAGGTGTATTTTGGGGTTTTGAGGACCTCACGATTAAAAAATAGGGCATCAAAGAAACTTATGATTGGCTTTTGTTTTGTTAAAATTTGACATAGTGGGCCAGATCTACAAGTGTTTCAAGTAGGGTGAAGGTTTCCAAATATAGGAGGTAATTGAATTTTTAGATCATTTTAGGTAAAAATTGACCCTTTCATTATATCCAAAAGGCCATAAAACCTAAAGATTCCTATCAAATTATCAAAAGTAGACACTTTTTCTCAAGGGAATCAAAGTTTTTTTCATCCATCATCATTTTTTATATGGCTATTCGGATCCATATAGATCCATACTCTGACATGTTGTATGACATTGCTATTAGAATCTACAGTCATTAGTATGTGGTTGGTCAGGTGAAATTGAAGATTCTACAAAATATTCTTCTACACTAACAACGATATGAGCTCTTGTGTCAATCTACATCAACATAGGCACAATAGGTATGAGTGATATTTTTTTGAATTTTAGAATCTTTTCTAATTTAAAAATTTATTTACCTTCAATCTATGATTTTAGTAGGAGGTATTTCCCTACTCAGAGAGGCCTTAAAGCCTTGGATGGTACGACCTTTAGCCTACTACTCTCCAACTACTCAGCCCCAACAGTACTACCACCACCAGTGATGTTTAATTTTTTTTCTAAATCTTTTATGCATGATCGTATGGGTACTTGGGGGATGATGGCCTAGAGGCCCAAAATTCCCCCATAATATCGTAATTGGGAATTTTTTCAAGGTAAATAACTTTTCACTATAGTGCTTATGTTTTTTTAAAATGAGACATCATAAAAAATCTAGCTCTATGTACTTTGTAGTGGAAGAGGTTATTTTTCCACTTTTTATTGTGTGTTTTTAATATTTGTTGTTAAAGTCACATCTTCATTTTAGGCTCTCAAGATCACAATTTTTTGGCACAATCTCTTATTTTCAAAATTCTTATGACATTGGAAAGGTATTGAGGAGCTCTATCAAGCCATGTATGTGCTTTTTCTAAATTTATCCCTAGGTACATATTTTATTTCATTTTTCCTTAGGGATATCTTGGAGGACTACTTGCACATCATGTCATTTGGAAAGGTGTTGTTTTAATCCATGCACTTTATTTCATCCGCACATCATACATCAATATCCTATTTCTTCAATTAGATTGTATATTTTTCTCTATAGTGAGAGTTTTCCAGTGCTTATTTATAGTAGCACAATCATCCAATCTTGTATTGGTATATAAAATTCTAAATTTTGTTCCAAAGAGAGCTTCCAACATTATTTATAAGAAGAGCTTCTATCTAGAGTTTTCTCTAATGAAAATTTCCACTATTTCTTTGTAGCAAAACCATTCAACATCTATTGCTTCATCAAATTCAAAAGTTGTTCCAAAGAGAGCTTCCAAAGTTTACTCCAAGGTGAGTTTCTAGAGTTTTATCAATTGACAAATTCTAGTGTTTATTTGTAGTACATCATTACACATAACGGGGTGGCTACATAGTCTTTTTCTTTCCTTCTTATGAGGAGATAATTGATTATATACTTGTGATGGATCTCATCCATGGGGGGTCTTGTGTTCCGCATCCATAACTTGATTTTTTTTGCATCTTTTCTCTCTTTTGGAGAGGAGTTTTGTTTCCTTGGTTTTTTCCCTTTCTCTGTTTGTGAGAGATTGCATTGTAAATGGGTACCTAACATGGCCTAGTTTCTGAGACCCATAATAATATTCATATTTTGCATCATTTTAATAATAATCAAATACACTAAGTTGCACTTAAGGGGGTTTTAGTGTGTATATAGTATTTTCCCTAACTAATTCACTAGTAGGTCCTATTCACTTGCTTAAGTGTACATAGGTCCTAGGGAATATTTCTAGAAGGTTTTTAGTTGTTATAAGATCTTATATTTTCTTTTGACATTTAATTCTACTGTCCTAGGTCATCTAATAATTGTTGAGGTAGTTTTATTTTATAGGATTAAGACAATGCCATAATCTTGTCTATTCTTATCACTCAATTTTTTCTTTATAAGCAAGAAATCTCATGTAAATAAATCTAGCATCATGATATCAAGCAAGATATTATCTTTAAATACTCTCTTGGGGAAGGTTGCCAATGATTTTATAGGTGATTTTGGAGTGTAAACTTATTTTCAACTCCTACACACCCTAGTCCTATTTTTCACTATGTGCTTTCCCCCTTCTAACAATCTTTTTCTCCCACTCTATGTTTCCTTTCTTTATGTTAGAGTTTTAAACTTCTCCATCTTGTAATTCCTAAAAATTCTTCCCCCACTTTTTCCTTTATATATTTTAAAATCGTAGACTTGTATTTACTAGTATGTCAATTGGTCAACCCCTACAATCTCAACCACTAGTATTCCCAACTCTCAAACTTTGATATTTTTGCATTTAGTTTTATTCTATTTATAATTCCAGGCTATAACATGTCATAATGTAGTTTGATGTTCTATTTTGACATCAAATTTTTTAACTGTATTTCTCTTGCATAAGAATTCAAGTGGTTTGAAGACATCAAGTCTCCCATATCAGTAGAAAGGACAATGTAGTTATTAATTTGGTTTCTAAAAGAGGATTTTATTTGAAAAAAAAATATGGCCATACCTCTATTTGTTGGTGGAATCATTTTCCTTCTAAAGGAGTTTATTTTATTGAAAATAAATCAATGGGGATTTCTCTTGTTAATGGGGTAGATTTACAATAGATAAAACATCTTTTATGTGGTGGCATGTTGTGGGGAGTATATATGCAAAGTGATGGATGGTATTCACATGTAAGAAATCTTGGTTGTACTTTGATAAATTCATTGATTCCTCCTCTTTGTGTACATTGGTTGTGGTGTGGTGACTAGTTCTCATGGTGTCTAAAGATGGAGATCAAAATATGAGTGGTATAAACAAATAAAATTTAATATAATAAAAATAAAAATATTTTGAAAGAACTAAACAAAATAAAAAAAACCCAATCTATGAAATCCATTGTAAACCTCAAAAAATGATTAATGTGGATGCAATCTTAGTATCATAACACTAGGTATGATTTGAAGATGGATTGAATTTGATAGAATGCAATTATTTAGATGTGATTAAATAAATCCAAATGGTGAAGAAAATGAATAAATTTATAGACTTCTGAGTGAGATAAGGATGAGGATGAATATGATGACCCAAGTTAACTAGAAAATCAGTAGAGTCAACTCAACTAAAAATTGAAAACCTAATATTTGGAGTCCAAGAGGATAATATTGAATTATTTTATTTGGTAATTAGATACATGAGCACATGTATTTTGATATTGAAGAATAAATTAACTACTTGGAGAGTAGAAGAAGTTTATAAAGTTAAGTGAAGTTAACTAAGGATAGAAGATTGAGATACTAAAGTGAGATGGAGTTAACTAATGATGGAAAAAAGAGGTGATTGAAGATAAAAGAGAAGTGAATTGATGAATGAAAATGTAAATTAAATCTAGATAATGGATATATGTATAATTAGTTAATATACTATTAACTAGTAGTCACATGCACAAGAATCCAACAATTAGCTAATAGGGATCCTCCACGAATGGGTATTTAGTGGGGATGGAGGAAGAAAATTGTTTTTCTAATGCAATGTAAAGTATAAATATGAGAATTATTTGAAATTATTTGAATGAGTCAAAAAAGAAAAAGCATGATAATAATTGAATATGGAATAATGCGAGCTTAGTTTATAGTAGGAGGTGAACGAGGATAAGATTTTTTGAGTACATTGTAATGAACAAAAATGTTTGAAAATCAATTTATATATTTATATGAATAATTAGATGGATAGATCAATTAAAGAAAAGCTATGTGTGCATTAAAAGATATGAATTTGACTTACATTATTTGAAGATGTTGTAAAGCACTTAAATTTGGTGAAGAAATTATTTTATATCTCTATATTTAATTGGAGCATTGTATAACATTTTAAACCCCATGTTATAGTCCACTTCTTTATTGTATAACATTTGCATAAAACGGGGAATTGATTTTTGTATTTCCACATCAATTATTTTTAGTTGGAAATTGATTATGGAAATCTAAAATAAAACTGCAGGTCATCTTCATTATTTGCAATGTATGCATTAATTGCATTCTCAAGCAATTAATTGTCAATAATTTTAATTACAATAATTATTTTAAAATGATTTTAATTAATAATATTAGGAGAATTATTTTGAATAGAATTTAAATTTTCAAATAATTAGTTTTGTTAATAAGAATAATTTCTCTCCAAAATTTAAGGTATGATATAATTTTATATGTATTTTACTCTAATAGTTGTTACGCTTAGATGCACATATATATTTGATGTTTTTGTCTAGGTTAATCAATCAATCAATTATTTATTATTTAATTAACTTAAGATAAGGCAATGCATTATAAGACTAACAACCATTTGGATAAAAGAGGAAATTTATCTTTGATAAATTTTTCTAGGTTAATGAATGAATTGATTGATTATTATATATCTTTAGATAACGCAATGGATGGGACATTATTGAATAAAAAACTATTATTTGAAAAAGTCATTGTTTATTTGAATATTAGTTGCAATGCTCATCACAAATGAATTTTTCAAAAAAGAAACATGTTATAAGTAGTATCTATTCAATAATTTTGGGAATGAAACAATTTTTGGTGCTTGTGATTTATGGGTTAGAAGAAGAATGCAATGAAATGAAACACATATTTTGCATTGTTAGAATAATTGAATTAGAAGGCACAACTTGTTTTGAGGCAACATGAGAAACATATTATTATAAAGTATGACATGAGAAACATATTTTTGCATCCCTACAACTTTATCTAACATGGAAAACATGTTATTATAGAGTATGTTTGTTGAATCTAAATTTACAAAAGGATTTGTGTACACATAAATCTATGTAACAATAAATATATGGCATTAAAAGTAAAACCAAAAAAGCCATGCTCCTTTTCCGCCCTACCATATTGGCATCATGAAGCCCCATGGACTCTAGCCAAACCCCCAAGCAAAAAAAGGATGAAACAACTACAAGAGATTTCATGGAGTTTCATCATACATTACACGATAAAAAACTTGGGAAAACTCTAGTGTTTTCATATATAATATCTGATATTGTTGTGTTTTCTTTGATGTCGTAACGTTAAGGGAAAAAGGTATCCTAGTTTTTGAATCCTCTTACATGCTTAAACCTATCTCCTACAAATGAAATAGAAGGGTATGCTAGTGCACAAGAAATGAAAATAAAAAAAGGAATGATAAAAAATGAGTAAGTATATGGGTAAAATTAATATATACAATGTGAAAATAAAAATAATCAATAATTTTTACAATTAGGTAACCAAATCTATCTATTGAGAGTGGGAAATTTTTGTACTTACATACACTATTGATCGTGTTTAAGAAGGGCAAGTTGCATTAGATCGAGTAGTAGGAGCATTAAATAATTTGAAATAGATAGTGTACAATACACTAATTTTGTTGAATGCCTATTATATTTGTGCAACAATATAAAGGAAATAATATACATATACAATAAAAGAGGTTAGCACTATCTGTTGTAAGTAGAAAGAGATAAAATCGAACATTTTGGATACATGGCATGTTGGTAAAGAATTGTCTATAAGTAATCTATTGGAGAAGTTGAAAAGAGAGTCGTGGAAGTAATAAAAAATGTAATGGTTAGAGTAGAGTATATTTTTGGTAGACAACTGTATGTGATAATTTGTGTGTCCATGTATATAGGCAACAAAAAATATGTGAAGGTGGAAGGTAAAAGCACTAAACCCATGCTCATTGTCCTCCCTACCATCTTGGCATCATGAAGCCTCACGGGCTCTAGCCAAACCCTCGAGCAAGAAATTCAAGTGAGGTCCATGGAAAATCTCATGGAATCTTATCATATGTCACAAAATAACAAAGTTAGTGAAGATAGTTGTTTTCAAACAAGATCTCTAATATTGTAGCCTTTTTTTTTTTGCTATGAGAAGTTGACAAAAAAATGTTTCCCGATAAAGAAGTGGCATCATGGGATTTGAAGATGGCTGGAGGAACATGCATAGATGGAGTATATAGAAGAGTGTATAATAACTAAAAAGGTGCATCTAACTTCAAAAAAATATATCGGTATAGTTTTTTTTTTTTTGCAAGTGCTTGTATTTGCATTGCATGGCTAAGATGTATATGCAAAAAATTGTTTCCAAAACATGGGAAAATCTAACAACCAATAAATAGAAAGGAAAAAATGCAATCATGCACAAAAATAAAATCTACACAACCACGAAATTGTAAATGGTTTAGTTCAATGGAGCAACATACACCACTGCCATGAGCTTCTAGGGATAAACAATGTGATGCATTCAACAAATTGTTTTTCCTCTCAAAAGCATATGACTGTGGTGTTTGATTGTTATCTATAATCACATAAACCCACACTCGTTCTCCTCCCAACCATATTGGCATCATGAAGCCTCATGGGCTCTAGTCAAACCCCCGAGCAAAAAAATAGGTAAGGTCCATGCAAAATCTCATGGACTCTTATCACATACCACTGAATAACAAACTTGGGGAAGGGAAAGTGTTTTGAAACAAGTTGTGTATTATTGTAGTTTTTTTTTTGGTCTGACAAGTTGATGAAAAAGAGATATCGTTGTAAAAAATTAGCATAATATATACATATGTATTCATTTATATATTTATATATATGTATATATCCACACAACTTGCACGAGGGTCAATACATTCTATCATTGTTGTACAATGGGGGTGGATGAAGTAAATGCACACAGATGAAGTAAGTTTAAATCTACCAATATTAAAAATACAACTGCAATCTTAGGAAGAAGATAGTAAAAATGATCATCCAATAGATAGTCCAATTGTTACATAGACTGCCTATTGATACATAATGCACATTTTTCTTTGCGAGACTAGGGAAAATGAATATCATAAAAGATATTGATAGAAAACAAGCAATCTATGTAGCAGTTGGTTTCTTGATTCAAAATTCAAGCTACTAGATAAAATAGAAAAATTGTATAAGAACTATTTGGAAAACACTTTAAGAAATAGAGATAAATTATAGATGATTGAAACCCACATGAAGCATATTGATACAAGACAAACAGTCCATGTAAGAGTCGGCTTGTCTAATCAAAATTGTTTACATGGACAAAAAATTGCCTTCTATTTCTACATATCAAGGCAACTAGTTGTGCCACTGTGAGTGTACCCATGTAGGAAGCTTTGCGATTGTCATAAGCAACCCTGAATAGTTTTTTCTAGGGAGCTTGAAATGAATGAGGGAAAAAGAACATCATGAAACATATTGATATATGATCCAAGCTACATTTTTTTGGTAGTAGATATTGAAGAAAAATATAGGAATTGTATAATAGGTATTAGAATAATACTTGTTTGGTAATAAATATTATACACAAAAAGGAAAATTGTATTGAGTTCCCTCAAACATAGAAAAATACATATGCACATATATATATTTATTCAATTCCATGATTGATATATAAAAATATACATATAGGTAGATATACAAATCCATATATGTAGACGAAGAGCAGTGTGGCCTTTTTGAGAATGCAACAACAATTTATATATACATATGTATATCTAAAATGATTTGTATACTATATTTATTTGTATTTATGTAGAGTGCAATTTTAAATATAGTTCAAAATAGAATGTATAAGTATTTTCGACGTTGTGAGAAAATCACTACAATACAACCATAACATTCAATGATATAACATTGATATGTTGTTAAGAACATAGCATTTTATCGTGCAGTATGTGTAACATATTCATAATGCCACAATGGCTCTTTTGACAATGCAACTGAATCAATATATTTTCTTGCATATTTTGGAGTATACTTTCCCACACCACAACATCAAATATTGCATTTAGTTCCTACTATGTCATCGCCCCACAATGCCAAGATTATATATATATATACATACATATATATACATATATACATGCATATATTCTAAATATGAGCTCCATTATTTGGCACTAAATATTATAGAGAAATAGGTAATTTTTAAAAGAACTATTAGGAAATCACTAAAGAACAACATACTTTTGATTCTTAAGTATTATCCTAATACCTCTTACAACTATTACATAGACTGCTTGTCTTGTACCAATATGTTGCATGATATTCTTTTTGCCTGATCTATTTCAACCTCCTAATAACAAACTATTAATTATCGTTGTTTTGTTGTTTGTATGGGAAGAAAATATATTGATTAAGTTGTATTGTCGAAAGAGCCATTATGATCTTGGTTTGGTATCAAACTATTGTAATAATCATCACCCTCAGATATGTTTTATAGCATATTTGAAATTTGAGCTTCATTGAAGCTCAAATTTCCAATGGAGAAATTGTAGTTAAATATTCTTTCTTTCATATTTACATGGGATGGTAGTGGTGGAGTTAGTGGCCTTGGTACATAGAAGTTGAATGGTAAATGTTTTCTTGCGTGAGGGTTAATGCATCCTAACATTGTTGTACGATAGTGGCAGACAAAGTGAATGCAATATTCAATGTTGCAGTGTGGGAAAGTATACTTTGATTAAGTTGTATTGTGGAAAGATCCATTATGGTGTTGGTTTGATAGCGGGCTATTGTTAAAATCACTGCCATCGGCTCTGTTTTTTTACCATATAATTAGAGGGTTTTAAAACTATTGTGTTGCAGAATATGAAATTTTTTTTACATTGGTATTTTGCATAAATGATTAATTTAGATCTATATACTATGTTTATTCACATTTATGTAGACTACAATTTTAAATAGAGTTTAAAATAGCATGTATAAGTATTTTCTACATTGTAAGAAAATTGCTACAATAAAAACATAGCATTCAATGATGTAGCATTGAGATGTTGTTAAGAACAAAGCATTTAATTGCAGAGTATATGTAACATATTCATAATCTCATAATAGCTCTTCTGGCAATGCAACTAAATCAATATATTTTCTTGCATATTTTGGAGTATACTTTCATAGTAGTAAATATTATAGAGATATAGGTAAATTGTAAGAAAAAATTAGGAAAACACTGAAGAATGACATACATATGATTCTTAAGTATTATCCTAATACCTCTTACAACTGTTACATAGACTACTTGTCTTGTACCAATATGTTGCATGATATATTTTTTCCCTCACTTGTTTGAAGCTGCTTATATAACAAACTATTAATTGTCGTTGTTTTTTTTGTTTCTACGACAAGAAAATATATTGATTAAGTTATATTGTCGAAAGAGCCATTATGGTGTTGGTTCAATATTAGACTATTGTAAGAATCATCACCCTCAAGTCTATTTTATAGTAGGTTTGAGGGTTTTAAAACTGTTGTGCTATGGAATTTGCAAGTCATTTTACATGGGTATTTTTCATAAATGATTTTTCCATAAGTTTGAATACCAAGTAATGTAGCTTGAATTTCTAATTAAGTCTGTGGTGTTATATGCAATTTGGACACATTATTGCATCATATAATTGTTGGCATAACATAGAGACAATAGGTATCATCATAAACAAGTGGGTTTAAATAATTGATTTGGTAGATCATCTGTTGTTTATATCTAATTCTTAAAATGTTTACCTAATACTTATTTTACAATTTCTCTATATCATGAAACATATTGATAGAAGATAAGTAATCTATGTAACAGTTTGCTTGTCAATTCAAAATTCAAGCTACATTGTTTGGCACTAAATGTTATAGACAAATAGGGAAATTGTAAAAGAGATTTTTTTCCCATAAGCTGAAAAGATAATTGTAGAGACATGAACAAATGCAATGAGTAGAATACACTATGGTTATTTTAGTCAAGTGTAAGAATTTTCTTGAAGTTTCCACTGAGATTTTTGTCACCCTAGCTGTGAATTGGATTTTACTAGTGTCGGGGATGCCCCGGCTAGAGAGGACTTGACCGGGTTTTTTTTTGTGGTGATATGGAGCTTGGTAATTATGTGGGCTAGTGGCAATGGAATTCATGTCCTCAATATGTGAAAGATGAATAGCTATGTATATTATTTAGCAACAAATAAGTGTTATTGCAATACCTCTCATACAATTACTCTATTTGTCTTCAATATATATATGCATATATGTATCTGTGTATGTTTCAAAGCATTCATTTTCACATATAGTTGATGGAATATGTTTGTAATGTTCATAAATGTAGGAAAATGAGAATATAGAGGAGGTATTGTTTGAAAGCAAAACCAATTCCATAAATAAAATACAAAGATATAATTAAAGGGAAGAAATCAAAGAAATAGCAATGGTTTTGGTTGAAAGAATACAATATATATAAATACATTTATAAACATACCTAATTTTGGTATGTACTAAAATGTATCTAGCCATGTAAAAAGAAAAGGAGTGAATGAATAAATTTGGTATCTACTGGAGGATATGTAGCTCTGCAAAAACAAAAGGGGTCAATGCATAAGTTAGTAAAATATAAATTTATAAAACAAACCTTGATTATTCTTATAGCTATAGACATCTTTTAGTCATGAATTTTTCCACATATGGGCTTCATATATCCTTGTCCATCCATGCTTGCATCGAAGTAAACATCATATTAATGCAAAGCAACATTTTATTTGAATCTATCAAAATATATATCTATGGTTAGATGTGTATGGAACAACAAAAAAGACAATGGAAAAAAAACTTACAACAACAATATGGGGACGAGATAGTGCAGATTGTAGAGGAAAACACATGTTAAACCATCCAATTTTCCAACCAATGGAGGTGCATGATAGGTTTCCACCATTCTATACCTATTGAGTGAGGAAACCAACTCCACCACCACCAACCCATGTGGTCAACAAAGTCCACCATTGTTGTCAATGGGCCCAAGCAAGGCCTTGTAAATTACATGGGGTGTTATCATATATTAAGCAAAAAATGCAATGTATAATAGACTACATATTTATGAAAGCAATATAGAGGAACAAAAAAAAAGAAAATGCTCAAAATAGAATTCTATAGATCAACATTATACATATACATATGCATCCACATACACATACATATACATATTGATGAGGGCACAGCCCGAGACACATAAAATAACCCACAAACAAGAGAATAATTTTATTATTCGGAAAATGGAGCTTCTTACATGCAGAGGATCTCAATCCCCAAGTTCTACAACACATGCAAATTACAAGAAGCTACAGAATAACCCTTTCGCAATATTCGAGCTTGTCCCCAAAAAGTTACCCAAAAATATTAGAAACCCACCAATAAATAGAGCTCCTCTTTAGTTTGGAGCCAAAACAACATTAAAATTTGAGTTTAGGTGGTTTGGCATCAAAAATTACAACTTGAAGTTAAAATTTCAAAAGAACATTTGCAATTGTATCTTCTAGAAAGTGCGCCAACTTCCCGGGGCCATAACTTTTGATCTGGGGCTCTGATTCGTGAACCGTTTGAACCGTTAGAAACTTCTTGAAGTCATGAACATGTTAAAAATTTGCTATGCTGATTTTGGAAAGTTTTGGGGCAATTCCAAAAGCTCTAAGTGCCTCAAATCCAACTCGGAAGATTTTTAGGTGCAAATATGGGAAACTAAAACTGTAATATCTTTCAACCCAGGAATAGAAAATAAATACCATAAATTGGGAATTTCATTATGACAAAAAGGGTATCCAAAAATGTAAAAACATCTAAAAAATGATAAACTTGAAATTTAACTATTTTTGGGTGATGCAAGATTGCCCTTACACCACTGGATGCTCTTGCATCACATATACATACATACATATGTACATATACATATACATATATATATATACATATACATATATATATGTACATATACATATATATAGATATACATATAGATATACATATATACATAGACATACATATACATACATATATGTATACATGCATACACATATATATATATATACATATACATATACATACGCATATAGTTTCTGCCCTTCGTTTATTGTTTGTAGTTATCTCTGTGCATCGTTGGCATTATACTCATTACTATATGTACAATTGTAGTTTAATTTTCTTTCTTTAAAAAAAAAAAAATGGTTAGGTCTAGTAATTTTTTAATCTATTCTATTCTCCATGTACTTGGCACTAAATATTATAGAGAAATATATAAGACTTGCCCAGGGTTTTAAATGATGATGTGGAGCTTACCTATTCAACAAAGGATGTTCCTAAATGTTGCTCATTGGTCAATAAGGATTGCAAAAAAATTATGAATTTAGAATTGATAAGGGAACTGTTACATAATAAATTTCTTTTTTAAACCTTGGTCTTTTACAATTTCATTATTTGCCTATAATATTTAGTGCCAAATAATGTAGCTTGAATTCTAAATTAACATGCGAACTATTTTATAGATCGATTGAAGTACAATATATTTTTACCTCTATCTTAGTTTTATATTTATAGACCTAGATTCACATCTATATTTGACCTTTTTTTCTAGGCTAATCAATCAATTGGTAGATTATTATTTAATTATTTTAACATACATATGCATAGAAATACATGGCAGATTTGAAGTTATGGATTAAAAAATATTTATGAAAAATATGAAAGATTAAAGGATTGTCCTCTTTTAAAGAGTTGTTAGTCATGTATTTAATTAATAACTTTCAATAAAAAAAGTATTCTTTACAAAAACATCAGTTCATAACTTTAGGTATGACATATTTTTTGCCAATTTTTATATGGCAGTAGAAAATTTATTACTTTGATGTTATTTATTTTCATTTTTTCTTATTTAAGTATTAGTTATGATGGTCAAAGTAATTACACACAAGTTACATATAACCATATATATATATGTATACATGTGGATACAAATGTGTATCTATGAATGATCACAAGAAGAATAACATGGTTTCAACATTGCAATATATTAAAATGTATATACAAGTATTGTATAGATTTCTTTGTTAACTATTTTTAGTATTTGACTATTGTTATATGTTTACCATTGAAGATAATATTACTATTCAATGATTATAAATGGAATAAGTAAATTTAGAATACACATAGAAGAAATAAAAATTCTACCATCTAACATGAATCAAGAATCATAGTAACAATGTAGACTAAAAACAATCTAGGCAGCATGTTAAAATCAAACTTGGATGGGAGGTCAATGAATGTGAAAATATATATCTAAATATAGGAATAAATTATGTTCATATTTGTAAAACATAAGTCTTAGCATCCCATAGTGAGCATTAAAAAGACAAGACTAGGAGAAATGTTGGAAAGTGCAAAAGAGTAGTCAAAGCGATGGCTTGTTAGTGGAGCCTTTTTTTGCAATTCAGGGATAGACATCTTTGCTATCTCTAAAAGCAACAGTTTACACTCTACTTCAAAATCAACTTTTGTTGCTTTCACAATCGTTGTTTTAAGCCAGTCCTCAAAATTGTAAGTATTTGTAATGTTCAAGACAGTAAAGATGTATGCTTTATAATCAAGGCCTTTAATAACAAGAATAGGATCTATTGTAGACTCAGCTGTCCTGCAACATATAAAGGTATTTTTCTAGAATTTGCAGTAAATTAGTGGCAACTTCATTGAAAGTAATAGAACAAATGTTGGTTGAGTGGTCTTGCAACTGCAACTATAGAAGATAACAATAGTTGCATTCCTCGATTTCCATCTAGAAACAATCACAAAACCAAACATCAGCATGGGGATGTGTGCATTTTATTTTGCATTCTTTTCCATTAACCAAGGGGAAAGCATGATAACAAAAAGACTCAGTTTTTGCAATTTGAATGGTTGCTTTAAAAATGGCCTCGACAGTTTTTGGAAAGCCAAGGTAGTTGTTCAAGATGAATGCAATAGTAATTCTATCATTTGAAGGATGGAGCCTATGCAGAGTAGAAGAAGATAAAAAAAATTGTTCTACTTTGATTGGGCCCTTGGATCTAAGAGTGTTTTCCTTAGGAATAGAAGGGTTAATGTCAACAACTGTTGTTGTTGATGTATTGAGAACTTTACCATTATAGTAGCCTACATGGCCACCTTAGATAGCAACTACCACTATATCACCAAAAAGATACATTCACTCCAAGACATCACCTTTTTCTTTCCAACTTGGACCCCACATATTAACATCAATGAACAAAGTAGGGAGATAATATAGTTTAATAGTTCACCAGATTGTTTCAAATCCATTTTTCCTATGAACAGTTGATATGTACCCAACATGCACTACAATGCCAATAATATCAACCAAGCTATTATCACTATAATTTGCTTATGTCACTAATTGGCACAAAAGCAAAGGTTTTTTTTGGCATGAAAATCTCATCTTCACACCGTTTTATTGTTGATTTTTCATCCAAAACAATTTCAATGTTACTATTTAATTTATTGAATTTTTTATTTGCTTCCTTGACCAATCCTTTTGATATTAAATAAGTTGCACCCACCTCAACTCAACCATAATTCAGTTCAACAATATCATCAAAAAAAGTAATATGCATTTTTGTCCCCTCCATATCTATAATGTCAAAACTAAAAAGTTGGTCTTGATCTCTTTTTTTATGGAAATGGTACATCTCTCTAATATGTGTTACACACCCTTTGAATTTCCAAACATTTTGATAAATGTTTAAAGCTTTAATAGCACTGACATTTGGAGGGCTATTTTTTTTAGGGGACAACTACAGACCAAATTTAGGGGTCCGTTTAGAAGGAGAAGGCGAGTTTGGCCCCAACATTTGCTCCTCTTGTTGCTTGAATAGATACCTAGGGGTCCCAATGATTTGAAAAATAGACATAATCATAATTAAGTTGAATATGATTAAGGCCCTAGAAAAATAAGCAAAACAATATATTGGACACATTATATTAGGCACATACGAAGGGAAAAGAGAATTTTTAAAAGTAAACAAGAAAGAATTAAGCCCACCTTGAATCTTGCACATTCCTACAAACGTAGTCTCTTAAACATACAAGGGACCCTATTTTCAAGGCACCTAGAAACAACAAATCATTGCATTTGGAAGGCAGGGTTCCTATTTGCATATGGTGTCCATCAAACAAGACAAC
>VDFB02281492.1:725247997-725270708 GCA_007258455.2 Sequoia sempervirens
AACACTTACCATTTATCTTTTGCATATCCAGGACACCAACTCCACCACCTACCAACCCATGTAATTACCTAGCTCCACATCACCATAAAAAAATCCAGTCAAGTCACTGTTGGGCGGGACATCTTCGACGCTTGCAAAAATACCAATGGTAACTTCAAATAAATAGCCTCCTGGTTGAGACATCTCCAATGCTACATATCATTCTTAAGTGTTTTCCTAATAGTTATTTTGCAATTTCCCTATTTTTCCAATAATATTTCGAGGGAAATAATGTAGCTTGAATTTTGAATTAACAAGCCAACTATCACATAGAGTTCATTGTTACACCTTGTCTAGACAATGATAGAATTTCTGGTAAGTAGGAATATGGTGCAAACTCAAATCTATAAATGCATTTCACTGACCTATTAGAAAAACACTTAACAATAAGAAGAAAATGAGAGATGTTTGAAGACCTACATTAAATAGAATGTTAAAATATGGAGAATAAAATAGGAAAAGTATGATAATGAGTAGTTTTTTATAGGGAACAATGCTATTTCATGTATATGTATCTGTCTATGTCTTAAAGCATTGATTTTCATATATAGTTCACATTGTATATATATATATATCGTGGGGTGCTAATTCATTCTATCATTGTTGTACGGTGGGGGCAGATGAAGTAAATGCAATATTGAGCATTGTAGGTGGAAAATTATACTTTTTTAAAGTTGTATCTATAATATTTAGTGGGAAATAATGTAGCCAAAAGTTTGAATTAACAAGCCAACTATAACATAGAATTTGTTGTTACACCTTGTCTACACAGCGATAGAATTTCTAGTAAGCAGAAAATGATAGACAAGAGGAATTGGAAAAGAGCTATTAGGAAAACACTTAAGAATCAAAGGAAAATGATAGATGCTCTCAAATCCACTTTAAATAGAACTTTAAGATATGGAGAATAGAAGAGGAAAACTATGATAATGAATAGTTTGTTACAGGGAATTGGAAACATGAATATCATGAAGAACAGTTTGTTGTGGGGAACCTAAAATAGACAAGGGAAAAAGAATATAATAAAACATATTCATATAAGAAACTTCCATCCCACATAATTAGCAAGCTCTACCACCCACATAAACAAACCTAAGTAGTTTGTTCCAGGGACCTTCAAGCAGATCAGGGAAGAAAGAACATCATGAAACATATTCATACAAGGTTCAAGCTATGTTCATTGTTAATAAATATTGCGGAGAAGCACAAAAATTGTATAATATCATAAATGAAATATGCAGAATAGAATAGTCAAACTACGATAATCAATAGTTTGTTATGAGCAATTGGAAAAAAAAATATCATGAAGAATAGTTTGTTACGGGGAGCTTCAAACATAGGAGGAAAAAAGAATACCATGAAATATATTCATACAACATAGATGAACACAAATCCACATTAAACAGAACTCCTAAACCCAATAGGTAGCAATAATATGTGCAAAATGAGTATAACCCCACACACTTCATTGAAATTTTGAGCTACATCACTTGGCACCAAATATTATAGAAAAATAGAGAAATTGTAAGAGTTATTAGAATAACACTGAACAACCAAAAATTACTAACGCTAACCATATTTTTTTGACAAAGGTCCAAACAAAATTTAATTGCAATTTTTGCACCCGTAAAGAGCGATAATCTCTTTCAAGTCCCCAAAATGGGTATAACGTCAATGATAGAAACATATAACAAGAAGACATTATCAATAAATTAGTCATCTATGCAAAACACCCATACAAAAATCAGTATAATGCCACAAACTTTATTCAAAATTCCAGCTACATAGCTCACACTAAATATTATAGAAAAATATAGAAATTGTAAAAGAGCTATTAGAATAACACTACACAACCACCAAACTAATTTTATCTCCAATATTTTTATGCTTTTATACTAACTCTCTACATATAAATATAAATATATATATATGCAATCACTCCTATGCTAACTTGCAATTACTTCTATGTTAATGGGTGTAACATCAAAGATGTACAAAGATAACCAAAACAACAAACAAAGGCCGATAAAATTACTAACCCTAACCATATTTTTTGACAAAAGAAATAATATTTAACTAAAATTGCTCCTATGGTAATGGGTGTAATGCCAAAGATACACACAGATAACCAAAAACAATAAAAAAAAGATTCACAGAGATAACATGTAATCAATCCTATGTTAATCTACAATTTCTCATATGTTAATGGGTGTAACGACAAAGATGCACAGAGATAACTAAAAAAAAAAACAAAGGCCGATAAAATTACTAACCCTAACCATATTTTTTGACAAAAGAAAGAAGATTTAACTACCATTGCTCCTATGGTAATGGGTGCAATGCCAAAGATACACATAGATAACCACAAACAATAAACGAAAGATTCACAGAGATAACTAAAACAATAAACAAAGGGTGAAAAAATAATTGCTCCTATATTAATCTGCAATTGCTTCCATGCTAATGGGTATAATGCCAAAAATTCATAGAGATAACTGAAACAATAAACCAATGGAAAAAAAATTACAAACCCTAACCATATTTTTTGATGAAAGAAAGAAGATTTAACTACAATTTCTCCATCCATACAAAGCGATAATCTCTTTCAAATATCCAAAATGGGTATAATGCCAAAGATAGAAACAAATAACAAGAAGACATAAATAATAAATTAATCATCTATGCAAAATACCCATGCAAAATGACTCACCATATATATGCATAGAGATAACTAAAACAATAAACCAACGGAAAAAAATTTACTAACCCTAACCATATTTTTTGATGAAGGTAAGAAGATTTAATTGCAATTTCTCCATACATACAGAGCAATAATCTCTTTCAAATCTCCAAAATGGTTATAATTCCAAATATAGAAACATATAACAAGAAGACATCAGCAATAAATTAATCATCTATGCAAAATACCCATGTAAAATGACTTTAGATTCCGGAGAACAACAGTTCATCGATTTTTGGAATAGTTTGCTATCAAACCATCCATGAAGCCGAAGGTGACAATTTTTACAATAGTCTGCTATGAAACCAACACCACAATGGTTGTATTGACAATATAACTTAAGCAAAGTATACTTTCCCACAATGCAACACTCAATATTGCATTTACTTCATCTACTAGCATTTACTTCGCCCCCTCCATTGTACAACAATGAAAAAATGCATTAACACTCCCATGAGCCAACACTTACGTTTCAACTTCCTCGTATTGAGGATGACAACTCTACCATCAACAACCCATGTAATTGTCAAGCTCCACGTTCCCACAAAAAACTCGGTCAAGTTGCCGCAGGCCAAGACATCTCTGGCACTAGAAAATCTAATTCATGGCTGGGCTGACAAAAATCTTAGTGGAAACTTCAAACAAAAATAGCCCATCGACTAATTAAATAATTTTAAGATTATAGTGGTTGCATTTCTGTTGTTGAAATTTGTCTTTCTACTAAAATTAAATAGTTTGTATGTTGTTTGTTTGTTGAAATTTAAAAGAAGTTTGACTTAAATCTTACAACATTGAATTAAATATATTTTACAACATTGAATTAAAGGAAAGATGGGTCCATTGGATTTAAATTTTTAATAAAAGTCTAGAAAAGTGTGAAAGTATTTTACAACACTTTACAACACCTTTACAAGACATTGATAAATGCATTTTATTCAATTTGCAAGGATCCAAGACCTAATATGGATGTGTAAAATACCTCAAAACACTAGATCAAGGAAAAATTAAGGTAAAATCACAAGGAGGGCCCAAACGAGATAAAAAAAGTAGAAGGGATCTTACTTTTTTGGTGTCCACATTTAGCTTCCACTTTAGTGAGAGGATGAACTTGCTTCAAATTCACACTAAATTAGACATTCAAGAGGGGTCCCATCATGCCAATGTAGATGGTCTAGGATGACAAATATGAAGGAAGCGATCAAGCCCCCAGGATCTAGGATCCTAAGTCAAACCGTCATAAGTACAAAAGGACATGCATAAGGTGAATGATTTGCAGTAAAACAAGATACATGATCATACAATGACAATAACTAGAAGGAAGAGAAGTACAAATGAGCAAAAATAAAAAGGTTGATCAAGCTTCAACCATTTTTCCAACATGATGTGGATTAGATCTAGGTTATTTTTCCAAAAAACACATATTCACTTTGAGGTGACAAAACTCTTGGATATCCACCAGGTGAGAAGTCCTAAAAGGTGAGAAACAGACACTCATGACTAGCATGCACTCACACATAGGCAAGTGGCTATGGGGAAATTCATGCCTCAGAATGTGCTTCCTGCTCAAACTATACCAAATTTCTACCTCCTGATAACTTTGATAAGGAGCCACACAAAAATGATCTCCACGCTCCATGAGGCAAGCAAAACTTCATATGCTTAAAACTCATACACATTGTAAATGCAAAATAATGCAAGGTTTGTTCAAAGGGATTTTTCTTAATTCATACAAGGTCTCTTCTTAGGGAGCATTATGCCTAATGTTTCCAAGAGAGGATGTGTTAAAGAAGTATCACACTCGTAGAGGAAATAAAGCCCAATGTCACCACCAAGAAATAGATGCATCACAAGAAGAAATAAATCACACAGTGAAACATGAGTGTCAGTGTATGTTTGATAGGATGTCATTAAGTCCTATTACTTTAGAAGATGAAATTCAATATGTCAACTGGGTAGTGTTCAAGGCAATTTTCAATAGAAGAATTCTGGACTATCTCCCCTAGATTTTCTAACTTCTTATAGAAACTAATATTAATTCTAACCTAAAGCCATCTAACTAAGAAATTGTAAAACAATTTATCTTAAAGAAAGAAGGAAATATTTAAAATAAAAAGCCTAGAAAAACTAATTTAGAAAGCATGACAACTACATTAATGAGTACATAAACAACTAAACTAATGAACTAGAAAACTACAGAAGTAGAAAAACTTATAAACAATTCATTAAACATCTTCCCTATTCGACAAAGATTCTAATAGTGAACAATGAAAAACTATGGAAGTGAAAGACAACAAGTACTTCAGAACTTAGTTACAACAATAAACTCAACAAATTCTTATAGAATAATAATGTAATAAAAATAACAGAAAAGAAAACACTTATCTACTTAAGTTATCTCCGCTGAAGTGGCCAGCTCATGGGTTATCATGTTTTTCTTAGCTCACATCCACAATTAATTCAAAAATGATTCCATCAACCATAATTATTATCCATAACTCATAGCTCAAATTTTTTATATGATAATCTCTTTATTCATAAGCTCAAAAAATAGATTGACAACATAACATTACTTTTGTCACTGTATATTATACTTCTAGAGATTACGTCTTTAATAGAAAAAATCTAACTAAATCCTATATTTTAGATGGTATAGATAACCATTGAAAAAGTCTATAATAGATTTAAAAATAACTTGTATGTCTTTAAAACCCATTACAACAGTATTAAAGAGGCTCAAGTCAAGTCATGAAGTTTTTGGCTTAAAGCATAATATAAATTAAGACTTAAAGAGTAACTATATCTTCGGTCCATCACCCTAAAGTTTTGGAGCATGTTTCTAGTGCACACCTTCAACCTGTTATGGAGCATGTGATGGCTGAATGCTTCTAATATGCAACTTGATGACCGATTATTATCCTACAAAACACTTAAAATAACCATTTAAATCTGTATTAGAAAAATACTTCAATAAATCAAAAGAAATAAATTTTGTACAATTTCTCTTTAAAAGTTAAGCAATTATTTCTCCTAAAATTTAATTAATTGGTAGAGGATAGGGATTTTGCATATATGAAATAGGTCTTTATGGTATTATTATGATGAGGTTAGTTTTACCTCATCATTTCCTTCCCTACCTAATTCTTGGCAGGTTCTCCTTCCCCTTGATTATAGCTCTGTCCTCTATTCCATTCTTCATATTTTGCACTAATGTCATACAGATCCCTTGCTATTACATCAAATTTTATAGGTGCATGGTGAAAGCCTCTATGGAAAGCAACTCCCCCTTTCCATTCACTGAAAACTCTATCATCTTGATCTATATTAACATGAAAATCAGGGGTTGGATATAGCAACAAGGCAGGTCTATACCTCATTTCCATCCACTTTGTTTTGAGATCTTCCAAGATTTTAGCTAAGGAATTTTCTCTTCTAAAAGACCATATGATGCTAAGAGGAGAAATCACCTCTCTTTTCTTTAAATATATAGATAATGGGGTATATCTTTCTTCAAAAGCATGCCAGACTTTACCAATTAATCTCTACCCTTGATCCATGAAATTATTGTAACAGATTCAAAGGATTTCATCATATCTTCCCTTCATTTTCTCATCCAATAGAAGAGCTACAAATGTTTTCTTGAAAGCTGCAGGTCTACTATTGGGAGATCTCATTTGAAGACCTACACTTTTCTCTACTTGGGCATATTCCCTGTTATGTTCTTGCCAATGTATTTGATTCCTCATGGTGGACAACAAAGATCTCAATTGCACTTTTCCCACAAAAATATTAATAAAGAAATCAGTATGTCTTTCTAATAGAAGATCATGAGTAAAGAATTCATAGAGCATGTCTTGATCTTCAATCTTTGAGTCTACAAATATCTTAACAAAAAAAATTTCATCAAGTTCATGAGGCTGGTCATTATAAATTCTGAGCAATTTCCATCTAAAGCATTGTTCATTTAAAAACATTGAATATAATCTTGATGGTCTTCTACAAGATAAGATAAATTCTGCTGACATGCATCTTGTTTCCCCCTATAGGATTTATGAAATGCTTCTTTTAACAATACCATTTCCATTTTTAATCTGTTATTTTCAATCTATGCATTCCTTAGGAAATAGCACCATTCCATCCATTTCATTAATAATGGAGGAATATGAATTTGGAACCATTCAGTTACTGTTCAAGGTTCAATTTGAACTTCTTTTGATTCCACCATTGGTTACTTGTGCTTTCCTGCAAATCTTGCTCTAGTTCCATAATTCTACTAAGAGAAGCATTTAATTCTTATTTTTGTCTTTTCTTCTCTTCCTCAAAGGCTGAAAACATAAGCATAAAATTTTCTTTTAAATCTTGAATTTCTTTATTTAAACCAGCTATGTGTACCTTGTTTTCCTGATTATAACTCTGAATTTGTACTTGCAATTCACTAATGAATGTATCTTTTCCCTGTACTTGCAATTTGAAATCTTGAATTTCTTGATCCCTTTTGCTTATTGCATACATGTATACCATTATTTCCTCTTATTGCAATTCCATATGTTCCTTATTTTTGTGCAACTGAATTCTTAGCTCTTCAATTTCTTTTTTTAACTTTTCCAATTCTACATTAATGTTTTCATTTTCAACCATTTCAACAACTTTATTGATAATAGGAGACAAAATTCCTAACACACTATCATCAACCTCCATAGGAGGTGGAGATTGTTCATTTTCTATTTTCTATTTTTCTTGGTCAAAGGCTTCTCCTAAGACACTAAATGAGAATGTATTTCTTCAACAAAAATTTCTTTCTCTAAGGATTGGTGAGTCTGTTTTTCAGTTTCCAAGGTTTTATTTTTCTTTTTGGATTTTGATCTACTCCCTCTACTCTACACTAGGGTTTCTATAGATTCAGAGGATAATATTTTTCTTCTCCTTAAAGGAGGAGTATCTTGATAAGTTAAAATTGTTGGAACATTCTAATAAGTAAGATTTGTTCTTTGTTTCCTCTTTTTAAAAGGATTACTGTCTGCATTTGGATTTATTTTCTCAACATCTTCTGATTGGAATGGGGTTTCAAACTACTCATTTTAAAATTTTGGCACTTCTTGACTAGGAATGGTGGGAATTTGGGTTTAAGGAGCCTTGGGGTCCTTGGGGGAAGTTTCTGCAGAAGGTGAAGCAACTTGTTTTGAAGATTCTCCTAGTTCTAATTTCCTTCCTAGCATAGGCTTGTCAAACTTCCCCAAAAAAATTTCCCATTTGCTTCTAGTTTTGTTACAAAACTGATATTTGCAAATTAATTGAATTAACCCATGATGCTTTAGTGGCCTTGAACCAGTTTTATATCTTCTATCGAAGAATTAATAAAATCATTCAAAAAGTGAGGAAAATTAACCCTCAAAGTAGAGTTTTCTTTCCCATGCTGCAAATGTATTAACATGTAGAATGCGGGTCCTACAACAATAGTAAGTTGGCCTTCACAAGTAAAATACTTAATAATCCATGCAACTACAATGCCCCAATGTTCTAATATAGAAGCTCATTGAAACCCCTTATTTTTTCCCCTAGTACTAATAACTATCATGGGCTAAGGGTCCCCTTGTCTAAGAAACAATTCTGATAATTTATGATATGTTATTTGTGTTGTTTCTGATATTCTAATGCCAAAATTTTCTAACCTTAAAAGAGAAGAGATAATTTTTGGACTCACCTTAAAACACTTCCCATGCAGTGTCACCTGACCATTAGAGTAATTTTCTGTGAATGCATTCACCAAATTTTCATTATATCCTTCAAACTTTCTGATAAAATCCAACCAACCCACTTCCTCAAACAACTCAAAAATTTTACTTAACCCCAACATTTTTTTTGCAGAAGCCAACTCAGATTTCTTCTTTATACCGCCTATTTTCTATCTTGTCTCTACCACACTACTGAAAAATTTCAATAGTGTCAGAAACTTGTGCACAATTACTTTTGAAATATGATCAAGCTGTAATTATTTATTTTACCTTTGCCCAAATCTTATTGTGTAATAATGCTAATTTGCATAAAGGGCAGCAAAAAGAGTACCATACTTAGCAAATAATCACCAAGTGGCTCATTTTACTAAATTGGGAAGGGAAACTCGTGCCAGTTAAGTATACTTTATTAAAAAATAACTACTTATTTAAAACAAGATTTTGTACTTATATTCTATGATCGCTCGAAGATCTCATACCTTTACTAACTTTACAGGATGACACAATGGTATTGGTTGAGATAACTAATTATTTATTATGACATGAGTGAGGAAGCTTTGAGAATGATGAAGGAATTAATGAAGATAGACTATCATGGTGGGTTTCTTTTATTTATCATGGAGAAAAACAAAAAGAAAGAAGGCATGTGAACCAATGTATGGTAATCAAAACATCAAAGAAAGTTGAAATTTAATGAAAAGGAGTGGCAGAGTGAAATGATCAATAATTTCTAGAGCATGCAAAAAAGTACATGCTTGGAACTACTAAGCAAGTTCTGGAGCACGCAAAATTACGTGCTTGAGACAAAGAAGGTGAATAAGTTCCTAAGCATCAAAGAAAGATGAAATCAAAATGATGATTGAATTTGAAGGTTTCAGAGCATTGTCAAAAGATGCAACTAGAGCAGCAACTGAATGAAGATTCTAGAGCATCATTGAAAGATGTAAACCTAGAGCAACAACCAAATGAAGATTCTAGAGCATCGTCAAAAGATGTAGTTGGAACAAAAATTGAATGAAGATTCTAGAGCATCATCAAAAGATGCAGCGAAGCAACAATCACATGAAGATTCCAGAGCATCGTCGAAATATGCAGCTGGAGCAGTAACCGAATGAAGATTTTAGAGCATTGTCGAAAGATGCAAAGTCGAAGCAACAACCGAATGAATATTCCAAAGCATCATCGAAAGATGCAGCCGTAGAGAAGAGAAATGGTGGAAATTAATGAACTCTAACTTATGGAGGATAAATCATTATGTGGAGGGTGTTGTCATAATAGTGGTTTACAATTCCTGAGAGGAACAAATTTTAGCTGAAATCACATATTTTTATAAAATATAATGATCTAAGCCTTTAAAAGTTCCATTTTAAGGATTCCAATTGAAGAGGTTCTGATCAAATCACCTTAGATCAAACCCCCTTGGATAGAACCTTGCTAGTTTTAAACCATACCTATAAATGCGTCTCCTTTACACCTATCAAAATGCTGATAAAAAATCACTTTTGATTTAGATTTTGGGGGATCAAATGAATTCATTTAAAATTTATTTCAAATGATTATGGTATTCCTCAGAACAAGCTATCCAATGAATATAATTTTAATATGTTTTGGTTTTGTTATATATTTGTTTTTTAAGTTTTATTAAACATAGGTTTTTCATCGAAAATGAATTTCTTTGTTCTTCACATGTGGAAAAATAGAAGATTATAAAAAAATTTGAAAAATATGAGTGCACCAGATATTGAAGTCCTTGATCCAACAAAAAATTAAATTAAATTTTGACATATACAAAAAAAGTTACGCGTTATAGTTGGTGTGTCCGAATTGTAATTAGTTTGACTTTGAAACTTGATTAAGGAAAAAATATTCAATAAAAACTATCTAACCAAGTGGAAGCACTAGATATCATAGTTACAAATCTAAATTTGAAATAATTAGTATTTATCCTCCATGGAAAAAAAGTTATGCGTTATACGGTGTGCGTCACTTTTTAAAAATGTTATTTTCTGAAAAAAATCTATTTTCGTGGGAGATGGAAAAAGAAGTGCAATTTGATTACAAAAACTTTGAAAAAAATATTTTTAGAATCTACAGACAAAATTTGATGAGACTCTAGTTTGCACCATCTTCAAATTCCTCACAGTTTAGCCGCTATAGGTGCCTGAATGTGAAGATTTAGTTGAAAATAATAATTTCAGTGTCCAATTTGGCCAAAAATTGTAAACCACTATTATGGGATCACACTGGAACAAATTTTTTTAGTGTGATAGGTTGAAGAGAAAATTCCAAAGCATTGGGCATTCAAACCATCAAGTTCTAGAACATCAAGCATGTGAACCAACAAGTTTCGAAGCATCGTTAAAAGATGCTCCAGAAGTTGTCTTCTTCCTTATAATAAGTTCTGCAAAATGGAAAAACATGTAGTTAATTCAAAAATAGATATTATGAGAAATTCTTTGAAAAAAAATTGGTACACAAGTTTTTTATTACAACTTTCCATAATATATATAATATATATTTTATTTTTTATTTTTTGTTTTTTTATATATAATACTTATTGGGTCAAATGGACTCTGCCTTGGAAAAGTCAATACATTGGATCTCTCCCTGTAGTTCTACCAATTTTGCAAATTCTTCTTTATTTAGAGGCTTATGGTAGATACGTAGGCAATGACCATTAACTAAGAGGGTTCGTAGATCACCATCAATAGGTTTCAACTGAACTGTGTCATTTGAGAAAACTTTAAAAAAATTGTATGGCCCCAGCCAATGAGTCTTGAGTTTCCCTTTATTATTTTTATATCTTTAATTGAATAACAAGGCCCAACCACCATTATGGAACTCTCTCTCCTTAATGTGTTTGTCATTCCAAACTTTCCTCTAATGTTGAACTAGTTCAGTTTGATGGATAGTGTCCAAATGAAGCTCATCCAACTCACTTAACTGTAAAAATTGTTCTATTGGAGCTTGTTTCAAATCTAGACCTAGTTCCATAGTTGTTCATAGAGTTTGAAGTTCAAACTCAATGGGGAGAAGAGGTTTCTTCCCAAAAACATGCTCATAGGGGCTAAATCTAGTTGTAGATTTCCATGTTGTATTGTACGCCCAAATAGCTTCAAGCAATTTCCTATCCCAATCTCTTCTTCCTGAAGAAACCATTTTGGTCAATATGTTTTCTAACTCCCTATTAGTCACCTCTACTTGACCATTTTCTTGAGGGTGTTATGGGGATAACTTCTTATGACTTAACTGAATATGGTTTGTAAATGCTAGGAGAACTTTGGACATGAATCAGGGTCCCTGATCTGTAACAATGGTTCGAGGGGCTCCAAATCTTTGAAAAAATTTATTATAGAGAAAGTCTGTGACCTTCTCTTCTCTCGCAACTTGTAAAGCTTGAACTTCTGCCCATTTCGTCAAATAGTCAGTGCAAACTAATATGTATTCTTTCCCTTGAGAGGAAGGATATATGGGCCTAGTAAAATCTAATCCCCATTTTTCAAATAGTTCTAGGGCTACCTGAGGCTGCAAAGGAATTTCTATCGAAGCAGTTGGTCTCCCCACCCTTTGACATTCATCACAACGATGAACATGTTTTTAATGTCTTTATGCATTGAAGGCCAATAATATCCAACACCTAAAATTTTATGAGAAGTTCTTTTTGCAGAGTAATGACCCCCAGAAGGATCATGATGACAAGCCCTTAGGATACTATAAGTTTCATCGGCCCTGACACATCTTCTCAAAACCATATAAGGTTCACAATGAAATAAAATCCCATTAATCCATTTAAATGGAGCACTCTCTTGAATAAGTCCCTTCTTTTGTTTTAGTGTATACCCTAGAGGTATTTTAGAGGTAGCTAAGTAGTTTACAGTATCAACAAATCAAGGGGTCTTTATGGAGATGGAAAACATATTTTTTGTCTAGAAACTCATCTTGTACAGGTGCTCTATCACCGTCATCTTGTTTGATTCGAGACAAAAAGTCTGCTACCTCGTTAAATCTCCCTAGCTTGTCAAGTATTGTCACATTGAACTCCTAAAGTAGTAACCATCTCATTATTTGACCATTAACTATAGGTTTATTCATTAAATACTTTATAGCTGAGTGATCTATATAAACTGTAACTTTATACCCTGTAATATAATGGAGGAACTTTTTAATGGCATGAACCACAACCAAGAATTTTTTTCTGTCATCGTATAGTTCCTTTTAGCAGACGTCAAGTTTTTACTAATCAAATATATGGCATATTTACCCCCATCCTCATATTCTTTCCATAATACTACCCCAATTGCAACATCTGAAGCATTGACAAAAATGTGGAAGGGAAGACTCCAATTTGGCCCACACAATATGAGAGTAGAGACAAGTTTCTCCTTTATTGATTCAAATGATCGTTGACACTGAGATGTCTAATTAAACTCCACATATTTTTGGAGAAGAGAAAACATAGGAGTTGCTATCTTACTAAATCTTTCTATATACCTTCTATAGTATCCAACATGCCCTAGAAAACTTCAAACATCTATCTGTGTTTGAGGAATAGTCAATTGTTGAATTACTTCAATTTCCTTGGGATCAACCTTTATCCCTTCAGAAGAGATATGATGACCTGAGACTATTCCTTGTTCCACCATTATTAAACACTTTTCATTGCTAAGGGACAATAAGTTATCCTCACAAACTTGTAAAACTCTATCCAAGTTTTGAAGGGCTTCTTCATAGGTCGATCTGTAGACTGTGAAATCATCCATATAGACCTCTACACAGTCATTGACAAGTGCTACAAATATAGCCAAAATGGGCCTCTAAAAAGTTGCTAGAGCATTACAAAGCCCAAAAGGAAGGACTTAGTATGCAAATATGCCCCATGGACAAGTAAACGTTGTCTTATCTTGGTCTTCTGGCACCACCTAAATTTGATTGTAACCAATAAATCCATCTAAAAAGGAGAAATATTTCCTTCCAACCAAGTTGTTGAAAACCTGGTCAACAAATGCTAAGGGAAAATAATCTCTAAAAGTGGCTTTATTGAGTTCTCTATAATCCACACAAATTCTCCATTTCCCATTTTTCTTTGGTACAACAACCATAGGTGAAACCCACTTACTATCAAAGATAGGATAAATAAATCCTGCACGGAGGACTTTCTCAATTTTAATTTTAACAAGATCCTTTAACGTAGGATTGAGTCTCCTCTCTAGCTAACATATAGGTCTTATATTATGATCAATATAAATGTGATGTGTACAAAAACTCAGGTGAATTCCCCTCATGTTTGTATAGTCCCAAGAAAAAGCTTTAGACCTTTTTACCAACACATTGAAGAGTTTATCCTCTTGTATTTTTGTCAGCCAACTATTAACAATTAAAGTTTTTCCCAGTAGAAGAATAATTGTTTTCATTTCTATATAGACCAAGGTGACAATATATATTGGTCATAACAAGGTGTTAAGAGGACAACTATGAGGTATAATTCTTGTAATATCCTCAAGGAAATGGCTCATTCTAGGAATCATATTAGCCAAAGGACAAGGCATTCCCATGGTAGCGTAATTTTGTTCCATCCTACTTATATCAATCGGTTGTCCCAAAATTTCTGGTACATCCACCATTTCCTCTTCCTTCGATTCTATAGCAAGGTGTGCCACATAATTTACTAACTCATTCTCTAATTCCTCTCCATATTGTTTAATCACTACCATGGACAAGGAGGCCAAAATGTCCTGACCATTAGATTCTTCTGGTTTATCAACCCAAACTTTATTATGTTCAGTGGGTTTAGCAGGAGGATATAAGAATAAACATTTACTATCTGGACCATGTGAAATGGTCATTCCTCCTTCTCTACAATCAATTTTAGTCATGACAGTAGCCAATCATGGTCTTCCAAGGATTATTGGATAGCTATCTTTGGGTGTTAATGATTGTATTATCTGGAAATCAATTAGATATTCCCATCCATCAACTTTGACAAGAACATGTTTTATAACACCCTTTGGAATAGCTATAGCTTGGTTTGCCATCTATAAGACTATAGTTGTGGGACATAAATCAGTAAGAATTAATTTTTTCATCACATCCATAGTCATTACATTAATAGCTGATCCTAAGTCCACTAATGCATTAGGTATTGCTACCTCATTAATTTTAACAATTATTAGTGGACTCTCAAGATCATAATATTTTGGAGCTATAGTCTTTCTAGACAAAAAGTTAGCTAAATAGCTATCAATGTGCACAATATTTATTTTCTTTGATTTCCTTCCCAGGGTTTTAATACACAGCTATTTGATCAACTGATTCAACTTAGGAATTTCCTTTATTACTTGCAACAAAGGTACCTCTATTTGCAATTGTTTGATTTCTTGAATCAATGTAGTTTCGAAGGTCAAAGTCATTTCTGGAGTATCTTTCAAAATTGTCAGTTTTAGACGCTCTAGAAATGGTACTTGAGTTTTCACTTTTGGAAGGGTATCCTTACTAGATTAAGTCTGAGACTGGCCTTCCTCCTCTTGAGGTAAGTCAACAGCTCCTGTTGCTCAAAGAGGTCTAGTATTATTTATAGGCCCTATATAGTTGGATAGAATATCCTTCTCAAGATTTTGAGAAATAGGTTCATCTACTACTTCTTCAATCGTAGGAAATTGAAGTGTTCAACCTGAACGTAACTAAAAATTTCCACAATGAATTGCATAAAGTCCTATGACACTATCTTGTTCAGTTGTATATACTGGAGTACTCTGTCAATTATTCTTAGGATTGGGAGGTGGTTGCACTGGACGTTGAGGTCAACTAATTTATCTACTCATTCTGAGGAGGATTCTGAGGTGGCAGTAACAGATTTTGTTGTTGGTTCCTCCTAGGACCAGTATAAAACTGATTCTTTCCTTGGTTCCATTGAGGAGTAGTATGTTGTGGGTACCATTGTTGAGTTCCCCATCATTGATTTTCCCATTCAGGAGGTCCCCAATAAGGAGTCCCCCAATTAGGTTGTGGAGGTAAGTGTTGATTCCAAGTTGGAGTCCATTGATTACCAACCCAATTGTTTTGTGGTCTCCATGTAGAATTGGAATTTTTCCCATATGAAAAATTACCTCCTTGACATTGGTTTAGCACCTTTATTTCTTCTTCAACTTGAGTAGTGTTTTTCTTAGTATTATTAAGATTAGTAAGAAGCTCACACTGATTGGTAAGATGATTTTGCTCGTAGAGTTGACAAAAATTGACCTTATCTAAAGGAAACTCACGCAAAAGGTGTTTATTTTGACACCTAGGATAATAGATTGACAAAGTCTCAAAGTTATGTGTCTTTGCTTGTATACCAACCAATGTAGTGTTCAATTGAACAAGTATGCCTGTTTTGAGATTTTCTATTTCTTCTCAGGGCTTACATATTTCGTTAGTCCCTCTGAAAAGATTAGTTTTACAGATTTCTCCATGAGTACGTGAGAAATTTTGACATAAATCACATATGTCCTCAAGGGCTAACTGAGACACGTTACCTTTTCCCATCAGATCAAGACTTCTTCTTGCATCATCATCGAGTCCCTTAAGAAATATAGTCTTGATAATTTCAATACTAATAGTCATTTCTCCACAATGTTTAGACAAGAAAAGAAACCTATCAAGATAGTCTTCTAAGCTCTCATCCTCATTCTACCTAAGTTTAAACAACCCTTCCTTACGATCAATTACCCTATAGTAACTCTAATATTTATGCAGGAAAACCATCTCCATTTCCACCCAAGATGTTATACTTCCAGCTAGTAGTCCCATAAACCAATGCATGGCCAAATCCTTCAAAGTAGAAGGAAATAGGTTTAGTTTCTAGTTATCATTTTTATAGTCGTAGGTTTGAAAAAGGACCTTAAATTCAAAAAGAAATTGGTCTGGATCTTCTGAGGATAAGCCACGGAAGGTTGGAAGGAAGGATAGAGAAATTTTTTTCATCGTGGTATCATCATATGCATCTAGAGTAAAAGGATAAGTGAACATCTGAGGTGGTGGAAGATCATTATTACGATTGGCATCATTCTGGTTAGCTTCAGCCCTACAGTCTCCCATGATGTTTAGAGGAATATGTTCCTCAAGAACAATTTCCACAATAACTAGTTGTTCTATTGTATGATCTTCTAGAAAATAGTGAAAAGCCTCAGGTGGGTTTGGCTCAAGTTGGTCTTCAACGGAGTGGTCATCTAAACCTTGGGCCTCCCTATGTATGATTGGAATGTATTTTGGGGGGGTATTTGGTATAAATCATCCATGAGGGCCTCTTTTCCTAACCATGTAGAAGGGTGTGTGTAGGATCATCATGGAAAAGCAGGCCCTTAAGTGGCAAAAAAATCAAAAAAATCAGAGTTAGGCAACTTGACGTAAAAAAATGAATAAGTTATCTATATTATTTCAAAAATATGTAAGAATAGAATATGTAGCAAATTGAATGTAGTTTCTAAACTACTAGGTTTGTTTAAAAAAAAAAATCTATGTGGTGAAAATTTGAAATTTCAATGTAGTAGTACTTAAATTTCGGGAAAAAATAAGAAGTAGGTGTCTGTCTGACCACCCTAACCATAAAAAAATGATAATATTTTTTTATAAGATTTTAGATATAAGTAGAGGACTCATGTCCTAATGTGATGCATATTTTTTCGGTATTTTTTTCCAAGTAAATAATTAATTATGAATTTTTATTACAACTTTAAAAAAAATTAAAAACTCATATGTTTGACCACCTTAACTTGGCCAAGACTTCATGAAATTCAATTTTTATTTTTTTAATCCTATATTATATGAAGCATAGAATGTGACACATATTTTGGATTTAAAAAATGTGATATCGTTTGAAAGCTATAGATGTTTTCCAATCAACCTATAAATCAGGACTTTAGTTGTGATTCAAATAGAAAATGAATAATAATTACTTATTAAATTCAAATTAAAGCATAATTTATATTGGTGGAAAGCTGAGAATCTCCTTTAAAAACTGTTTTTGTTTCATCAATTTTGGGTAAAAAAATGGTCGTCAGCCACATACCCATCATATTGCCACTTTTTAGCCCATCATGATCTTGCACATACCCAAAAAATGAAGTCAAAGATAATATTTTTGGCCTAAAAGAGGTATTTGAAGCATATTCTATTGACACTTAAGCAAGAAAGCTAAATTTCCCCAGCAACGACACCAAAAAGTGATAGGATGTCATTAAGTTCCATTACTTTAGAAGATAAAATTCAATATGTCAACCAGGTAGTGTTCAGGGAAATTTTCAATAGAAGAAGTCTAGACTATCTCCCCTAGATTTTATAACTTCTTATAGCAACTAATATTAATTCTAACCTAAAGCCGTCTAACTAAGAAACTATAAAATAATTTATCCTAAAGAAAGAATGAAATATTTAAACTAAAAATCATAGAAAAACTAATTTAGAAAGCATGACAACTATGTTAATGAGTATAGAAACAAACTAAACTAAAGAAATGGCAAACTACAAAAGCAAAAAAAATTATAAACTATTCGTTAAACATCTTCCCTATTTGACAAAGAAATTCTAACAATGAACAATGAAAATATATGGAAGTGAAAGACAAGAAGTACTTTGGAAATTAGTTACAACAATAAACTCAACAAATTCTTACAAAATAACAATGTAATAAAAATAATAGAAAAGAAAACACTTATCTACTTAAGTTATCTCCCCTCGAGTGGCCAGCTCGCGGGTTATCACATTTGTTCTCAACTCACATCCACAATTAATTCAGAAATGCTTCCATCAACTATAATTATATCCATAACTTAGAAATTTTATATGATAATCTTTCTATTCATAAGCTCGAAAATATATTGACAACATAACATTACTTTTCTCTTGTATATTCTACTTCTTGAGATTATGCCTTTTATAGAAAAATCTAACTAAATCCTATATTTCAAATGGTATGTCTATAACCATTGAAAAAGTCTATAATAGATTTACAAATAACTTGTATGTCTTTAAAACCCATTACAACAAGATTAAAGAGGCTCAATTTGAGCCATGAAGTTTTATTGAAAGCATAACAAAAATTAAGACTTAAAGAGTAACTATATCTTTGGTCCATCACCCTAAAGTTCGGAGCATGTTTCTAGCACACACCTTCAACCTATTCTAGAGCACATGCTGAATGCTTCTAATCTGCAACTTGATGACTGATACTTATCCTACAAAACACTTAAAATAACCCATTAAATTTGTATTGGAAAAATACTTCAATAAATCAAAATAAATAAAGTTTGTACAATTTCTCTTTAAAAGTGAAGCATTTTTCTCCTAAAATTTAATTAATTGGCAGAGGATAGGGATTTTGCATTTATGAAATAGGTCTTTATGGTATTATTATGATGAGGTTATTTTTACCTCATCAATGCTCCCACTTTAAAGCGTTTCTAACACTATTACTGTGAGAAATTTCTTTAAAGTAGAAGAAGACACGAGCTTATTTGAAAATCCCTATGCCAAGTCATATGCTTCCAATAAGCTACTTCATGAAAAAGGTAGTATGTGAGCCAACTTAAGGCATGCCATCCACATTCCAAGCTTGCTCCTTATGTCCATGAAAGGTTAACGCTAGACAAAAGAGGCAACAAAAAGTGGCATACAAGGACAAGGCTACCTAACCCCTTGCCCCCGCGTAGTGTAGGACAAGGGTGAGCCGAAATGATTGATAAGATCCATGGTGGAGTGAAAATCACTATCAATTTGAGGAATTAGGTGCCCCCACATAAGGAAGAGCACCAAACTCCTTAAGATGTTGGATTTTACTACTCAAAGCCTTACATTGATTAGTAGCATGACCGTGAACTCTATGATATGCACAAAATGAAGTCTTATAATAAAATTTCTTTCAAGTTCTTGGAGGGAGAGATATAAAGTTTGATAAAATTTCTCTTATCTCCTATCATGTGGTTGGAACAACCACTACCAATCATCCCTGAATCAGCCTCATCTTTTGCATGAAAGTAGTACAGACAACACTTGGATCTTTAGCTTTATCTTTAGTCTTCTTAGCAGCCAAGAACAAGAATTCATTTCATTATTCGGACCACTAGATTCATCATCCTTTACAATGTAGAGTCTTCCATGGAGTAAAGAGGGCATGCCTTAGGTCAGAAAGAGGCCAAAACAACAATAATTGATTGAAATGATAAATGAAAATGCTAATATTTCCTTGATGTGAAACCCTTGATGAAGTGATGTCACATAAGTTGACACAAAAGTTGATTGATGAATACCTCGAAATGCTTGATACATAGTGAAAAAGGTTAGCTCCCAAAACATAATAGACTATTGTATAGATAACATGTAGAAGATAACTCAATATGTCTTCATAATTTGGCATGATTGGTCATGATAGATCCTTGCACATAATTTGATTCATTCTTCTTGATGTCTTGCAAGCTTGATCTTGATTGATAAAAGCATTGTAATAATGCTGCTAAATTTTGCCTTGAATTTCCTTGATTGATTTTAGGATCTTCAATTTTTCTCAATAGATTTTCCTTTTCTCCTTAGGATCTCAAATGATGAAAATGATTAGTATTTATATGAAATTCTTCTAATTTCCTGAAAATCAAATGTCAATAGCTGAGAAATGAAATTACAAATTCAAATAATAAAAAACAGACACTGATATATCCAAAAATGGATCCAAAATGGGTTGTTCAAGGGCATGGGGTACCCTAGATCAAACCCATCCTTTTCAAGGTATTAAGTGTTGGGGAAAAATATTAAATGCTTATTTTCATTTCCCATTGTTTTATTTTTTGAAGATATTTATAAAATGGGTAATTAAATGAACAATTAGGTCTAATAACATAGGGGGAGCTAAACCTAGTGTGAAATTATCAAGGGTGACAATCTTTGAATCTAAACCTTTCAAGAGATATAAATTACTTAGTATTTTATCTAAGTTGTGTGCAAAAACACTAATCAACACATGGTTTAATTTATCTTTATTGTAACAAATAATTCTTAATTAGAGGTGAGCTTTATAATTACAAGTATGCATAGGGCACGAGGATCATCATAGAAAAATAGGCCTTAAGTGGCAAAATTCAAAAAATTAGAGTTAGGCAACTTGGATTAAAAAATTGAATAAAGTTATCTATATTATCTCAAAATATGTAAGAATTAGAATTTGTAGAAAATTGAGATGTAGTTTCTAACTACTAGGTTTATTTTAAAAAATAAAAATCTATTTGGTGAAAATTTGAAATTTCAATGCAATGGTATAAATTTCAGGGAAAAAATAAGAAGTAGGTGTTTGTAGACCACCCTAACCACAATAAAATGATAATATTTTTTTATAATATTTTAGATAAGTAGAGGACTCATGTCCCGATGTGATGCATATTTTTTGTAATTTTTTCCAAGGTAAATAATTAATTAGATCTTTTTCTTACAACTTTTGGAAAATATAAAAATTAGGACTTTAGTCATAATCCAAATAGAAAATGAATAATAATTATTTATTAAATTCAAAGTAAAGCATAATTTATATTGGTGGAAAGCTGAGAATCACCTTTAAAAATCCTTTTCATTTCATCAATTTTGGGTTAAAAAAAAGTCATCAGCCACATACCTACACATACCCATTATATAAACCACTTTTTGGCCCATCATGATCCTGCATACCCCATAATTTTATGACACAACCTTCTTTGTCATTAGTGTGGTATATTTTGAGGATGAAACCAATTAAGGAATCAAATACCTTTTATTACCCATTATTACAACTATATTGTGAGGATTTGTGGTATACACACACTTATGAATATGCATCAAGTAGTTTTTTATAAACTTCCATTAGCACTACATCACAATCATGTTGGAATTCCTTAGTTTGGACATGTCAGTAGTATGGAATTCCTTAAGTGTATTTAGGTTGGTACCTATTTTATTTTACCTTCTAATATCTTAATTAGAGATTTTGGTAATGTAATTGTCTAGAGTCTAGAAAATATTTTTCTCCTATTGAGTTTGAACCTACCACCTATTCCACTATGGTCCATGTGATGCCATGGAATATTTTGTATAATGGGGAAAGTTACATCTACTTTGCATCCATACACCAAAATCATTTATGATGGAAATATATTTAGGATTTAATTTTGATCCTAACCCATTATGATATCATCAATATACCAATTCTAGTCTTGAGAAGTTTTCTCCTAGTTCTTATACTCTTTTTCATCTTTTACCTTTGTAGAACCCCAATCCCAATACCTGCAAAACACCATAAACAAACACATTAGAAGATCATATGCAAGTAAGAACAAGGATTCCCCATGAAATCCATTAATAAAACTCAAAATAGGAATGAAAAGAAGAATACAATGAAAGAACAAGAAAATAGATTAAATCCTATTGAAAGTAATGTAAACTCTTGATCCCATGGGGGAATTGGTGCCAATTTGATGTGAAAATTGGCCCTTTCCCAACTCCAATGATGCAATGTTGATTGATGATGAAGATTGATTCACTTGATGAAGACTTCCAATGTGCTCTAAGATAAAAATCTGCATAACCTAGCTAAGATTGGATGAAATTGGATGAAGATTGCTATGGATTTGGATATAGTAAGTTTACTTCATTTGTGGATGATCAAATGAGGAATAAAGCCTCTTATTTATAGAAAATCAAGTTGAAGAGATGTCCAAAATGGAGCAATGTGGGACTAAGAATCAACTAATGGAAAGATGCCACTTGTCAACATGTGGATAGGATGGGAAGGGGGATGTGCAAGTTTTTGAAGGAATGTAATCCAATAAATACAATTAGGTGGATTTTGAAATTATTGAAATGACATGCAAGAGGGAAAGAAAATGTATTGAATGCCACTTGGATCAAGGAAAAAGGACTTATTAGGTGGAGTAAATGCCTTGTTGGAAGGACAAAGTCCACTTGGATTTTGAATTCAAATTTGAGGAATATTCCTTTATTATGCCTTTTGAGAGAAAATAGAGATTTAATAAATGAATTAAATCTATTTTCATGTGCAAGTTACAAAAGCTAGAGGATGGGACATGGATCAAGATTAAATTAATTGAGGATTAATTAATTTAATGAGGATCAAAATGATGTGACATATTGATTTAGATTTTATGGATTTATTTAAATCAAAGGATGAGAAGAATAGGATTTAGAGATAGTTAAA
>VDFB02281492.1:725270808-725345176 GCA_007258455.2 Sequoia sempervirens
TATATATATGTACATATACATATATATAGATATACATATAGATATACATATATACATAGACATACATATACATACATATATGTATACATGCATACACATATATATATATACATATACATATACATACGCATATAGTTTCTGCCCTTCGTTTATTGTTTGTAGTTATCTCTGTGCATCGTTGGCATTATACTCATTACTATATGTACAATTGTAGTTTAATTTTCTTTCTTTAAAAAAAAAAAAATGGTTAGGTCTAGTAATTTTTTAATCTATTCTATTCTCCATGTACTTGGCACTAAATATTATAGAGAAATATATAAGACTTGCCCAGGGTTTTAAATGATGATGTGGAGCTTACCTATTCAACAAAGGATGTTCCTAAATGTTGCTCATTGGTCAATAAGGATTGCAAAAAAATTATGAATTTAGAATTGATAAGGGAACTGTTACATAATAAATTTCTTTTTTAAACCTTGGTCTTTTACAATTTCATTATTTGCCTATAATATTTAGTGCCAAATAATGTAGCTTGAATTCTAAATTAACATGCGAACTATTTTATAGATCGATTGAAGTACAATATATTTTTACCTCTATCTTAGTTTTATATTTATAGACCTAGATTCACATCTATATTTGACCTTTTTTTCTAGGCTAATCAATCAATTGGTAGATTATTATTTAATTATTTTAACATACATATGCATAGAAATACATGGCAGATTTGAAGTTATGGATTAAAAAATATTTATGAAAAATATGAAAGATTAAAGGATTGTCCTCTTTTAAAGAGTTGTTAGTCATGTATTTAATTAATAACTTTCAATAAAAAAAGTATTCTTTACAAAAACATCAGTTCATAACTTTAGGTATGACATATTTTTTGCCAATTTTTATATGGCAGTAGAAAATTTATTACTTTGATGTTATTTATTTTCATTTTTTCTTATTTAAGTATTAGTTATGATGGTCAAAGTAATTACACACAAGTTACATATAACCATATATATATATGTATACATGTGGATACAAATGTGTATCTATGAATGATCACAAGAAGAATAACATGGTTTCAACATTGCAATATATTAAAATGTATATACAAGTATTGTATAGATTTCTTTGTTAACTATTTTTAGTATTTGACTATTGTTATATGTTTACCATTGAAGATAATATTACTATTCAATGATTATAAATGGAATAAGTAAATTTAGAATACACATAGAAGAAATAAAAATTCTACCATCTAACATGAATCAAGAATCATAGTAACAATGTAGACTAAAAACAATCTAGGCAGCATGTTAAAATCAAACTTGGATGGGAGGTCAATGAATGTGAAAATATATATCTAAATATAGGAATAAATTATGTTCATATTTGTAAAACATAAGTCTTAGCATCCCATAGTGAGCATTAAAAAGACAAGACTAGGAGAAATGTTGGAAAGTGCAAAAGAGTAGTCAAAGCGATGGCTTGTTAGTGGAGCCTTTTTTTGCAATTCAGGGATAGACATCTTTGCTATCTCTAAAAGCAACAGTTTACACTCTACTTCAAAATCAACTTTTGTTGCTTTCACAATCGTTGTTTTAAGCCAGTCCTCAAAATTGTAAGTATTTGTAATGTTCAAGACAGTAAAGATGTATGCTTTATAATCAAGGCCTTTAATAACAAGAATAGGATCTATTGTAGACTCAGCTGTCCTGCAACATATAAAGGTATTTTTCTAGAATTTGCAGTAAATTAGTGGCAACTTCATTGAAAGTAATAGAACAAATGTTGGTTGAGTGGTCTTGCAACTGCAACTATAGAAGATAACAATAGTTGCATTCCTCGATTTCCATCTAGAAACAATCACAAAACCAAACATCAGCATGGGGATGTGTGCATTTTATTTTGCATTCTTTTCCATTAACCAAGGGGAAAGCATGATAACAAAAAGACTCAGTTTTTGCAATTTGAATGGTTGCTTTAAAAATGGCCTCGACAGTTTTTGGAAAGCCAAGGTAGTTGTTCAAGATGAATGCAATAGTAATTCTATCATTTGAAGGATGGAGCCTATGCAGAGTAGAAGAAGATAAAAAAAATTGTTCTACTTTGATTGGGCCCTTGGATCTAAGAGTGTTTTCCTTAGGAATAGAAGGGTTAATGTCAACAACTGTTGTTGTTGATGTATTGAGAACTTTACCATTATAGTAGCCTACATGGCCACCTTAGATAGCAACTACCACTATATCACCAAAAAGATACATTCACTCCAAGACATCACCTTTTTCTTTCCAACTTGGACCCCACATATTAACATCAATGAACAAAGTAGGGAGATAATATAGTTTAATAGTTCACCAGATTGTTTCAAATCCATTTTTCCTATGAACAGTTGATATGTACCCAACATGCACTACAATGCCAATAATATCAACCAAGCTATTATCACTATAATTTGCTTATGTCACTAATTGGCACAAAAGCAAAGGTTTTTTTTGGCATGAAAATCTCATCTTCACACCGTTTTATTGTTGATTTTTCATCCAAAACAATTTCAATGTTACTATTTAATTTATTGAATTTTTTATTTGCTTCCTTGACCAATCCTTTTGATATTAAATAAGTTGCACCCACCTCAACTCAACCATAATTCAGTTCAACAATATCATCAAAAAAAGTAATATGCATTTTTGTCCCCTCCATATCTATAATGTCAAAACTAAAAAGTTGGTCTTGATCTCTTTTTTTATGGAAATGGTACATCTCTCTAATATGTGTTACACACCCTTTGAATTTCCAAACATTTTGATAAATGTTTAAAGCTTTAATAGCACTGACATTTGGAGGGCTATTTTTTTTAGGGGACAACTACAGACCAAATTTAGGGGTCCGTTTAGAAGGAGAAGGCGAGTTTGGCCCCAACATTTGCTCCTCTTGTTGCTTGAATAGATACCTAGGGGTCCCAATGATTTGAAAAATAGACATAATCATAATTAAGTTGAATATGATTAAGGCCCTAGAAAAATAAGCAAAACAATATATTGGACACATTATATTAGGCACATACGAAGGGAAAAGAGAATTTTTAAAAGTAAACAAGAAAGAATTAAGCCCACCTTGAATCTTGCACATTCCTACAAACGTAGTCTCTTAAACATACAAGGGACCCTATTTTCAAGGCACCTAGAAACAACAAATCATTGCATTTGGAAGGCAGGGTTCCTATTTGCATATGGTGTCCATCAAACAAGACAACCTTGTATCGTTCAACCTGCCTTTCATCACCACCAAATTTTTTGAAGGAAAAAATTTGAAGGACTAGAGAGGGAATGACATCTCCAACATTGATAGAACAAATTACAAATGGGGTCAATGTTGGTTGTTTCTTTGCAACCTACAAAGACAAGTTCAATCAAGGAAAATGCACATCATCACACAAAATGGATAAAACAAGGAAAACAAATCCTGCAAAGAGATATTTTTATGTTTTGTAAAAGATCAATGGCTATGTACTTCCACATCTATATGTTTTACTAGGGCTAGCCATGTCTATATACACCTAAAGGACAATGAAACTAGAAACATAAATAGTAAAGTGTATGTGTTGTATTTTTTTGTATTTGAGAATCCTAAAATTAAAGGAACTGAAAGGCAATGTTCAAGTTTATTACATAAGAGAGGAAGGAACAACTAAAAAAAAAATCTGTAGTAGGTATAAAGGACTTGAGACCTGATCACATTGACTGACATGATTAGCACCTCTATTTGACAATGAAAATAAAATATTAATGTATTGCAACATCCAATGTCAACTAGTAGAAAATTTAGAAATATTCATAATCCAACAACCATTTTACGTCTATTGTATGCATGCAATTTTTTACTATATTCCTATAAATACATATATGCAAACATTTGTATATGTTGCTACCTACTGCCATCATCTTTTTAAATGCAAAAAATAGAATATACAATAACAAGAACGAAAATGACTAAGTACATATATGCATTGAATTTTCATTTTGTCCACACATTTAAAAAAACACATATAACTAGAAATATATATCCATATGTACTTCTAGTGGGGGGATTTCTAGGGGATGTTTATAACATGGAGCTTGCTAATTACGTGGTTTGGTGATGGTGGAGTTGGTTGCCTCAATACAAAGAAGAAAAATGGTAAGTGTTTGCTCATGTGAGGGTTAATGCATCTTGGCATTGTTGGACCATGTCACTAGAGGAAGTAAATGCAACATTCAATGCTGCAGTATGGGAAAGTATACTCCAAAATGTGTGAGAAAATAAACAGTTTAAGTTGCATTGTCAAAAGAGGCATTATGGTCCTGTGGTATTTTTTACTCTTTTTGAATCAAATTCTACATAAATACGAATAAAGATACCATATAGATCTGCTTCGATATACATGTGTATATATAAATCATTCTTGGATTGTCAAACAAGTCACACTGGTCTTGGTCTATATACATGGATATATATATCTATATATATGTACATTTTTAAATATGAAATAGGGAATTCAATACATATATATATATATATATATATATATATATATATATGTGTGTGTGTGTGTGTGTGTGTGTGTGTGTGTGTGTGTGTGTGTGTCTATGTAAAAGTTGCAAGCATCCCAAAGGCACAAATCAACATCATGCTCGCAGTTTGTAGCAGTGTACAAAATTTTAGAATTTACAAGAGCTAAACCATGACAATCAACACTTTGTTACAAGGAGCTTGAAATAGATGAGGTAAAAAAAAAAAATGAAACATATCGATACAAGACGTATAACATGTTCTGTCCAAATAAAATAACCATGGAAAAAATTATAGAATTCTAAAAATTGAAAACAATTCTTGTTACAAGAACAATAGAATAATTGTTATAGGAAGATTCAAACTCACTTCAAACAGTTAGTAAAAAAGAACATCATGAAACACATTGATACAAGACATATAAAAAGTTCCATCCAAACAAATTAACCATGACAAAAATTCTAGAATTTTAAAAATTGAAAACAATCCTTGTTACAAGAACAATAGAATAATCTATTATAGGAAGCTTCAATTAGATGAGTGGAAAAGAATATCATCAAACATATTGATACTCTAATAAATGAGGGGAAAATAATATCATGAAACAAATTGATACAAGAAAACCAAGCTATGTAACAATTGCCTTGTCAATTCTAAATTCATAATTTTTTTGCAATCCTTATTAATCAATGAGAAACATTTAGGAACATCCTTTTTTGAAAAGGTAAGCTCCACGTTGTCATTTAAAACTCTGGGCAAGTATTCTCTATTTCACTATAATATTTAGTGCCAAGTAATGTATCTCAAATTCCCAATTAACTCAGTGGCCTTATAGCCATTTTGCATAGATTATTGTCACCCATTGCATTTACAAGTTCTATTTAATGTGGTTTTAGTGCCAAAGAATGTAGCTAAAATTTTGAATTCACAAACTAACTCTTACATAGACTGCTTGAATTGTTTGAAAATGTTTAATGTGGACTCTCGATTACTTGTCATTAACCTCTGATTGTTATGAAAAATCTGATAATGAATAGTCTACTGTGGGGAACCAAAAAGAGAATCATGAAGAATAATTTTTTATTGGGAAATTGAAAGAGAGGTGGAGGCAACCATTTTTACAATATTCTGCTATCAAACCAACACCACAATGGCTCTTTTGACAATTCAACCTAATTAATATATTTTCTCACACATTTCACAGTATACTTTCCCATACATACATACATACATACATACATATATATATATATATATATTCACATATATATATAGATATATATGTATACATATATATATACATACATACATACATATAAACACACACACACACACACATACACACACACACACACATACATACATACATATATTCTAAATTGGAGCTGTATTATTTGGGATTAAATATTATATACAAACAAGTAAATCATAAAAGAACTATTAGGAAAACACTAAAGAACCACAGGAAAACGAGAGATGATTGAAACCCAACATTAACTAGAACTTTTAAACAAGAGGAAAGAATATCATAAAACATATTCATACAACACAAGCAATCTATGTAACAATTATCTTATCAATTCTAAATTGAAGCCACATTATCTGGCACTAAATATTATAAACAAAAAGGAAAACTATAATTTTTTTTTTTACAAAAAACATATATACATACATACATACATATATACATATATATATATACATATACGTATATACATATACACATTATTGTATACATATATATATATATATATAAACACACAAAACACACACTGTGATATATATATTTACATATATACATGCATATATATATACATATGTATACATGTATGTATATATATATATATATATATATGGGGGTATGTAGGATCATCATGGAAAAAAAGGCCCTTAAGTGGCAAAAATTTAGAAAAATCAGAGTTAGGCAACTTGACGTAAAAATTTGAATAAGTTATCTATATTATTTCAAAAATATGTAAGAATAGAATTTGTAGCAAATTGAATGTAGTTTCTAAACTACTAGGTTTTTATATATATATTTTTAAATCTATTTGGTGAAATTTTGAAATTTCAATGCAAGACTACTTAAACTTCACAAAGGGAAAAATAAGAAGTAGGAAATTATCTCCGACCACCCTAACCACAATAAAATGATAATAAGGGCTGCAAGCTTACAAAACATAAATTTTAAATGAATTCATTTGATCACCCAAAAGGTAAATTAAAAGTGGTTTTTTATCAGCATTTTGATAGTTGTAGAGGAGACTCGATTATAGGTATGGTTTAAATCTAACAAAGTTCTATCCAAGGGGGTTTGATTTAAGGGGGTTTGATCAATCCCTCTTTAATTAAAATAATTTAAATGAAACCTTTAAAGTCATAAATCATTGTATTTTCTAAAAATATGTGATTTTAGGCAAAAATCAGATGTCCCAAAAAAGTGTGTGTAAACTTCAATTATTGTGGTGTAGCACCCTACTTTTTTCCATCTTTGGTGTTATACACATTTTATATAGTTAGTTCCTTGGTATCATTCTAATTGATTTAACTTAAAAACCTTACAAAGAGGATGGTCTAGATTGTGAACAGTATGTGGAAATCAATGCTTTGATACATACATAGATACATATACACATATATATATTGAAGAAAAATAGAGCAATTGTATAACACGGTTGATAATAACACTTATGAGCCACTAAACTAATATAGAGAAAATTAAATTGAAGAACAAAGGAAGCATACAACTAATTTGGTTGAATGTACATATGCATATTCATTTGTATATAATTACATGCATATCCATATATAAATATATCTATGCATATGTAATGTGTTTTCGATGGAGAGTATAATGAATGGAAAGTACAATGCATTTTTCCCTTCCCCGAAGACTATAATGTTGTTGCTCATGCGTATGCATCATTCCTTCCCTCATTGCACCCACCATTTCAAAGAGTCACTTTTTTTTATTTCATATGCATATATACATATACATATACATATATATATATGTATATACATATGAATATACATATGTATATACATATATCCATACATATATCAAACAATGCCACAAAGTGTAACAAAAAATTTGCATATCTAAGATCCAATGCAATCGATGAACAAACTAACCATGCATCTGAGAAATGCCCAATACAATTTCCCACAACAAAAAGGAAGCAAGCAACACACCTACAGTGTTGATGCCTAGAAGAGTTTGTTATGGAAAACTTCAAGTAGATGTAGAAGAATGAATATCATGAAACATACTAATATAAGACATATAACATGTTCCATACAAACAAAATAACCACAAAAATTAATACTTTATTATAAGTAGGTTCAAACAGACCAGGGAGAAACAAATCCATGAAAAGTATTGCTACAAGATAAGCAGTCTATTAAATAATTGTAAGAGATGTTAGGAAAAAACTTAAGAAGCAGACACAACTAACAAATGAATAGGAAAAAAATATCATGGAGAAAACATGTAAAATAGAAGACCACAATAACCTATGCAAAATGATATGAAACCAACACCTTAATGGTTGTTTCAACAATGTAACCTACTCAAAGTATACTTTCCCAGACTATGACATTCAATATTCAATTTACTATTCCTACACGCATTTACTTCACCCAACCTCACCGCACAACAATGGTAGAATGCATGCACCCTCGCACAAGAAAACTCTTACCATTTAGCTTTCACATATCGAGGACACCAACTCCATGACCACCAACCCATGTAATTACCTAGCTCCACATCACCACAAAAAAACCCCCAGTCAAGTCACCATTGAGAATGACATCACCTATGCCGACAAATCCAAATCACAACTGGCTGACAAAAATATCGATGGAAACTTCAAACAAATAGTCTGTCGGTTGGGACATCTTCATGCTACCTATCATTCTTAAGTGTTTTCCTAATAGTTTTTTTGCAATTTCCCTATTTTTCCTATAATATTTCATGGGAAATAATGTAGCTTGAATTTTGAATTGACAAGCCAACTATCACATAGAGTTCATTGTTACACCTTGTCTAGACAATGGAATTTTTGGTAAGTAGGAATATGGTGCAAACTCAAATCTATACATGCATTTCATTGACCTATTAGAAAAACACTTAACAATAAGAAGAAAATGAGAGATGTTTGAAAACCTACATTAAATAGAATGTTAAAATATGGAGAATAGAATAGGAAAAGTATGATAATGAGTAGTTTTTTATAGGGAACAATGCTATTTCACGTATATGTATCTGTCTATGTCTTAAAGCATTGATTTTCATATATAGTTCACATTGTATATATATATATATCGTGGGGTGCTAATTCATTCTATCATTGTTGTACGGTGGGGGCAGATGAAGTAAATGCAATATTGAGCGTTGCAGGAGGAAAATTATACTTTTTAAAAGTTGTATCTATAATCTTTAGTGAGAAATAATGTAGCCAAAAGTTTGAATTAACAAGCCAACTATAACATAGAATTTGTTGTTACACCTTGTCTACACAGCAATAGAATTTCTAGTAAGCGGAAAATGATAGACAAGAGGAATTGGAAAAGAGCTATTAGGAAAACACTTAAGAATCAAAGGAAAATGACAGATGCTCTCAAATCCACTTTAAATAGAACTTTAAGATATGGAGAATAGAAGAGGAAAACTACAATAATGAATAGTTTGTTACAGGGAATTGGAAACATGAATATCATGAAGAACAGTTTGTTGTGGGGAACCTAAAATAGACAAGGGAAAAAGAATATAATAAAACATATTCATATAAGAAACTTCCATCCCACATAATTAGCAAGCTCTACCACCCACATAAAAAAAACCTGAGTAGTTTGTTCCAGGGACCTTCAAGCAGATCAGGGAAGAAAGAACATCATGAAACATATTCATACAAGGTTCAAGCTATGTTCATTGTTAATAAATATTGCGGAGAAGCACAAAAATTGTATAATATCATAAATGAAATATGCAGAATAGAATAGTCAAACTACGATAATCAATAGTTTGTTATGAGCAATTGGAAAAAAAAATATCATGAAGAATAGTTTGTTACGGGGAGCTTCAAACATAGGAGGAAAAAAGAATACCATGAAATATATTCATACAACATAGATGAACACAAATCCACATTAAACAGAACTCCTAAACCCAATAGGTAGCAATAATATGTGCAAAATGAGTATAACCCCACACACTTCATTGAAATTTTGAGCTACATCACTTGGCACCAAATATTATAGAAAAATAGAGAAATTGTAAGAGTTATTAGAATAACACTGAACAACCAAAAATTACTAACGCTAACCATATTTTTTTGACAAAGGTCCAAACAAAATTTAATTGCAATTTTTGCACCCGTAAAGAGCGATAATCTCTTTCAAGTCCCCAAAATGGGTATAACGTCAATGATAGAAACATATAACAAGAAGACATTATCAATAAATTAGTCATCTATGCAAAACACCCATACAAAAATCAGTATAATGCCACAAACTTTATTCAAAATTCCAGCTACATAGCTCACACTAAATATTATAGAAAAATATAGAAATTGTAAAAGAGCTATTAGAATAACACTACACAACCACCAAACTAATTTTATCTCCAATATTTTTATGCTTTTATACTAACTCTCTACATATAAATATAAATATATATATATGCAATCACTCCTATGCTAACTTGCAATTACTTCTATGTTAATGGGTGTAACATCAAAGATGTACAAAGATAACCAAAACAACAAACAAAGGCCGATAAAATTACTAACCCTAACCATATTTTTTGACAAAAGAAATAATATTTAACTAAAATTGCTCCTATGGTAATGGGTGTAATGCCAAAGATACACACAGATAACCAAAAACAATAAAAAAAAGATTCACAGAGATAACATGTAATCAATCCTATGTTAATCTACAATTTCTCATATGTTAATGGGTGTAACGACAAAGATGCACAGAGATAACTAAAAAAAAAAACAAAGGCCGATAAAATTACTAACCCTAACCATATTTTTTGACAAAAGAAAGAAGATTTAACTACCATTGCTCCTATGGTAATGGGTGCAATGCCAAAGATACACATAGATAACCACAAACAATAAACGAAAGATTCACAGAGATAACTAAAACAATAAACAAAGGGTGAAAAAATAATTGCTCCTATATTAATCTGCAATTGCTTCCATGCTAATGGGTATAATGCCAAAAATTCATAGAGATAACTGAAACAATAAACCAATGGAAAAAAAATTACAAACCCTAACCATATTTTTTGATGAAAGAAAGAAGATTTAACTACAATTTCTCCATCCATACAAAGCGATAATCTCTTTCAAATATCCAAAATGGGTATAATGCCAAAGATAGAAACAAATAACAAGAAGACATAAATAATAAATTAATCATCTATGCAAAATACCCATGCAAAATGACTCACCATATATATGCATAGAGATAACTAAAACAATAAACCAACGGAAAAAAATTTACTAACCCTAACCATATTTTTTGATGAAGGTAAGAAGATTTAATTGCAATTTCTCCATACATACAGAGCAATAATCTCTTTCAAATCTCCAAAATGGTTATAATTCCAAATATAGAAACATATAACAAGAAGACATCAGCAATAAATTAATCATCTATGCAAAATACCCATGTAAAATGACTTTAGATTCCGGAGAACAACAGTTCATCGATTTTTGGAATAGTTTGCTATCAAACCATCCATGAAGCCGAAGGTGACAATTTTTACAATAGTCTGCTATGAAACCAACACCACAATGGTTGTATTGACAATATAACTTAAGCAAAGTATACTTTCCCACAATGCAACACTCAATATTGCATTTACTTCATCTACTAGCATTTACTTCGCCCCCTCCATTGTACAACAATGAAAAAATGCATTAACACTCCCATGAGCCAACACTTACGTTTCAACTTCCTCGTATTGAGGATGACAACTCTACCATCAACAACCCATGTAATTGTCAAGCTCCACGTTCCCACAAAAAACTCGGTCAAGTTGCCGCAGGCCAAGACATCTCTGGCACTAGAAAATCTAATTCATGGCTGGGCTGACAAAAATCTTAGTGGAAACTTCAAACAAAAATAGCCCATCGACTAATTAAATAATTTTAAGATTATAGTGGTTGCATTTCTGTTGTTGAAATTTGTCTTTCTACTAAAATTAAATAGTTTGTATGTTGTTTGTTTGTTGAAATTTAAAAGAAGTTTGACTTAAATCTTACAACATTGAATTAAATATATTTTACAACATTGAATTAAAGGAAAGATGGGTCCATTGGATTTAAATTTTTAATAAAAGTCTAGAAAAGTGTGAAAGTATTTTACAACACTTTACAACACCTTTACAAGACATTGATAAATGCATTTTATTCAATTTGCAAGGATCCAAGACCTAATATGGATGTGTAAAATACCTCAAAACACTAGATCAAGGAAAAATTAAGGTAAAATCACAAGGAGGGCCCAAACGAGATAAAAAAAGTAGAAGGGATCTTACTTTTTTGGTGTCCACATTTAGCTTCCACTTTAGTGAGAGGATGAACTTGCTTCAAATTCACACTAAATTAGACATTCAAGAGGGGTCCCATCATGCCAATGTAGATGGTCTAGGATGACAAATATGAAGGAAGCGATCAAGCCCCCAGGATCTAGGATCCTAAGTCAAACCGTCATAAGTACAAAAGGACATGCATAAGGTGAATGATTTGCAGTAAAACAAGATACATGATCATACAATGACAATAACTAGAAGGAAGAGAAGTACAAATGAGCAAAAATAAAAAGGTTGATCAAGCTTCAACCATTTTTCCAACATGATGTGGATTAGATCTAGGTTATTTTTCCAAAAAACACATATTCACTTTGAGGTGACAAAACTCTTGGATATCCACCAGGTGAGAAGTCCTAAAAGGTGAGAAACAGACACTCATGACTAGCATGCACTCACACATAGGCAAGTGGCTATGGGGAAATTCATGCCTCAGAATGTGCTTCCTGCTCAAACTATACCAAATTTCTACCTCCTGATAACTTTGATAAGGAGCCACACAAAAATGATCTCCACGCTCCATGAGGCAAGCAAAACTTCATATGCTTAAAACTCATACACATTGTAAATGCAAAATAATGCAAGGTTTGTTCAAAGGGATTTTTCTTAATTCATACAAGGTCTCTTCTTAGGGAGCATTATGCCTAATGTTTCCAAGAGAGGATGTGTTAAAGAAGTATCACACTCGTAGAGGAAATAAAGCCCAATGTCACCACCAAGAAATAGATGCATCACAAGAAGAAATAAATCACACAGTGAAACATGAGTGTCAGTGTATGTTTGATAGGATGTCATTAAGTCCTATTACTTTAGAAGATGAAATTCAATATGTCAACTGGGTAGTGTTCAAGGCAATTTTCAATAGAAGAATTCTGGACTATCTCCCCTAGATTTTCTAACTTCTTATAGAAACTAATATTAATTCTAACCTAAAGCCATCTAACTAAGAAATTGTAAAACAATTTATCTTAAAGAAAGAAGGAAATATTTAAAATAAAAAGCCTAGAAAAACTAATTTAGAAAGCATGACAACTACATTAATGAGTACATAAACAACTAAACTAATGAACTAGAAAACTACAGAAGTAGAAAAACTTATAAACAATTCATTAAACATCTTCCCTATTCGACAAAGATTCTAATAGTGAACAATGAAAAACTATGGAAGTGAAAGACAACAAGTACTTCAGAACTTAGTTACAACAATAAACTCAACAAATTCTTATAGAATAATAATGTAATAAAAATAACAGAAAAGAAAACACTTATCTACTTAAGTTATCTCCGCTGAAGTGGCCAGCTCATGGGTTATCATGTTTTTCTTAGCTCACATCCACAATTAATTCAAAAATGATTCCATCAACCATAATTATTATCCATAACTCATAGCTCAAATTTTTTATATGATAATCTCTTTATTCATAAGCTCAAAAAATAGATTGACAACATAACATTACTTTTGTCACTGTATATTATACTTCTAGAGATTACGTCTTTAATAGAAAAAATCTAACTAAATCCTATATTTTAGATGGTATAGATAACCATTGAAAAAGTCTATAATAGATTTAAAAATAACTTGTATGTCTTTAAAACCCATTACAACAGTATTAAAGAGGCTCAAGTCAAGTCATGAAGTTTTTGGCTTAAAGCATAATATAAATTAAGACTTAAAGAGTAACTATATCTTCGGTCCATCACCCTAAAGTTTTGGAGCATGTTTCTAGTGCACACCTTCAACCTGTTATGGAGCATGTGATGGCTGAATGCTTCTAATATGCAACTTGATGACCGATTATTATCCTACAAAACACTTAAAATAACCATTTAAATCTGTATTAGAAAAATACTTCAATAAATCAAAAGAAATAAATTTTGTACAATTTCTCTTTAAAAGTTAAGCAATTATTTCTCCTAAAATTTAATTAATTGGTAGAGGATAGGGATTTTGCATATATGAAATAGGTCTTTATGGTATTATTATGATGAGGTTAGTTTTACCTCATCATTTCCTTCCCTACCTAATTCTTGGCAGGTTCTCCTTCCCCTTGATTATAGCTCTGTCCTCTATTCCATTCTTCATATTTTGCACTAATGTCATACAGATCCCTTGCTATTACATCAAATTTTATAGGTGCATGGTGAAAGCCTCTATGGAAAGCAACTCCCCCTTTCCATTCACTGAAAACTCTATCATCTTGATCTATATTAACATGAAAATCAGGGGTTGGATATAGCAACAAGGCAGGTCTATACCTCATTTCCATCCACTTTGTTTTGAGATCTTCCAAGATTTTAGCTAAGGAATTTTCTCTTCTAAAAGACCATATGATGCTAAGAGGAGAAATCACCTCTCTTTTCTTTAAATATATAGATAATGGGGTATATCTTTCTTCAAAAGCATGCCAGACTTTACCAATTAATCTCTACCCTTGATCCATGAAATTATTGTAACAGATTCAAAGGATTTCATCATATCTTCCCTTCATTTTCTCATCCAATAGAAGAGCTACAAATGTTTTCTTGAAAGCTGCAGGTCTACTATTGGGAGATCTCATTTGAAGACCTACACTTTTCTCTACTTGGGCATATTCCCTGTTATGTTCTTGCCAATGTATTTGATTCCTCATGGTGGACAACAAAGATCTCAATTGCACTTTTCCCACAAAAATATTAATAAAGAAATCAGTATGTCTTTCTAATAGAAGATCATGAGTAAAGAATTCATAGAGCATGTCTTGATCTTCAATCTTTGAGTCTACAAATATCTTAACAAAAAAAATTTCATCAAGTTCATGAGGCTGGTCATTATAAATTCTGAGCAATTTCCATCTAAAGCATTGTTCATTTAAAAACATTGAATATAATCTTGATGGTCTTCTACAAGATAAGATAAATTCTGCTGACATGCATCTTGTTTCCCCCTATAGGATTTATGAAATGCTTCTTTTAACAATACCATTTCCATTTTTAATCTGTTATTTTCAATCTATGCATTCCTTAGGAAATAGCACCATTCCATCCATTTCATTAATAATGGAGGAATATGAATTTGGAACCATTCAGTTACTGTTCAAGGTTCAATTTGAACTTCTTTTGATTCCACCATTGGTTACTTGTGCTTTCCTGCAAATCTTGCTCTAGTTCCATAATTCTACTAAGAGAAGCATTTAATTCTTATTTTTGTCTTTTCTTCTCTTCCTCAAAGGCTGAAAACATAAGCATAAAATTTTCTTTTAAATCTTGAATTTCTTTATTTAAACCAGCTATGTGTACCTTGTTTTCCTGATTATAACTCTGAATTTGTACTTGCAATTCACTAATGAATGTATCTTTTCCCTGTACTTGCAATTTGAAATCTTGAATTTCTTGATCCCTTTTGCTTATTGCATACATGTATACCATTATTTCCTCTTATTGCAATTCCATATGTTCCTTATTTTTGTGCAACTGAATTCTTAGCTCTTCAATTTCTTTTTTTAACTTTTCCAATTCTACATTAATGTTTTCATTTTCAACCATTTCAACAACTTTATTGATAATAGGAGACAAAATTCCTAACACACTATCATCAACCTCCATAGGAGGTGGAGATTGTTCATTTTCTATTTTCTATTTTTCTTGGTCAAAGGCTTCTCCTAAGACACTAAATGAGAATGTATTTCTTCAACAAAAATTTCTTTCTCTAAGGATTGGTGAGTCTGTTTTTCAGTTTCCAAGGTTTTATTTTTCTTTTTGGATTTTGATCTACTCCCTCTACTCTACACTAGGGTTTCTATAGATTCAGAGGATAATATTTTTCTTCTCCTTAAAGGAGGAGTATCTTGATAAGTTAAAATTGTTGGAACATTCTAATAAGTAAGATTTGTTCTTTGTTTCCTCTTTTTAAAAGGATTACTGTCTGCATTTGGATTTATTTTCTCAACATCTTCTGATTGGAATGGGGTTTCAAACTACTCATTTTAAAATTTTGGCACTTCTTGACTAGGAATGGTGGGAATTTGGGTTTAAGGAGCCTTGGGGTCCTTGGGGGAAGTTTCTGCAGAAGGTGAAGCAACTTGTTTTGAAGATTCTCCTAGTTCTAATTTCCTTCCTAGCATAGGCTTGTCAAACTTCCCCAAAAAAATTTCCCATTTGCTTCTAGTTTTGTTACAAAACTGATATTTGCAAATTAATTGAATTAACCCATGATGCTTTAGTGGCCTTGAACCAGTTTTATATCTTCTATCGAAGAATTAATAAAATCATTCAAAAAGTGAGGAAAATTAACCCTCAAAGTAGAGTTTTCTTTCCCATGCTGCAAATGTATTAACATGTAGAATGCGGGTCCTACAACAATAGTAAGTTGGCCTTCACAAGTAAAATACTTAATAATCCATGCAACTACAATGCCCCAATGTTCTAATATAGAAGCTCATTGAAACCCCTTATTTTTTCCCCTAGTACTAATAACTATCATGGGCTAAGGGTCCCCTTGTCTAAGAAACAATTCTGATAATTTATGATATGTTATTTGTGTTGTTTCTGATATTCTAATGCCAAAATTTTCTAACCTTAAAAGAGAAGAGATAATTTTTGGACTCACCTTAAAACACTTCCCATGCAGTGTCACCTGACCATTAGAGTAATTTTCTGTGAATGCATTCACCAAATTTTCATTATATCCTTCAAACTTTCTGATAAAATCCAACCAACCCACTTCCTCAAACAACTCAAAAATTTTACTTAACCCCAACATTTTTTTTGCAGAAGCCAACTCAGATTTCTTCTTTATACCGCCTATTTTCTATCTTGTCTCTACCACACTACTGAAAAATTTCAATAGTGTCAGAAACTTGTGCACAATTACTTTTGAAATATGATCAAGCTGTAATTATTTATTTTACCTTTGCCCAAATCTTATTGTGTAATAATGCTAATTTGCATAAAGGGCAGCAAAAAGAGTACCATACTTAGCAAATAATCACCAAGTGGCTCATTTTACTAAATTGGGAAGGGAAACTCGTGCCAGTTAAGTATACTTTATTAAAAAATAACTACTTATTTAAAACAAGATTTTGTACTTATATTCTATGATCGCTCGAAGATCTCATACCTTTACTAACTTTACAGGATGACACAATGGTATTGGTTGAGATAACTAATTATTTATTATGACATGAGTGAGGAAGCTTTGAGAATGATGAAGGAATTAATGAAGATAGACTATCATGGTGGGTTTCTTTTATTTATCATGGAGAAAAACAAAAAGAAAGAAGGCATGTGAACCAATGTATGGTAATCAAAACATCAAAGAAAGTTGAAATTTAATGAAAAGGAGTGGCAGAGTGAAATGATCAATAATTTCTAGAGCATGCAAAAAAGTACATGCTTGGAACTACTAAGCAAGTTCTGGAGCACGCAAAATTACGTGCTTGAGACAAAGAAGGTGAATAAGTTCCTAAGCATCAAAGAAAGATGAAATCAAAATGATGATTGAATTTGAAGGTTTCAGAGCATTGTCAAAAGATGCAACTAGAGCAGCAACTGAATGAAGATTCTAGAGCATCATTGAAAGATGTAAACCTAGAGCAACAACCAAATGAAGATTCTAGAGCATCGTCAAAAGATGTAGTTGGAACAAAAATTGAATGAAGATTCTAGAGCATCATCAAAAGATGCAGCGAAGCAACAATCACATGAAGATTCCAGAGCATCGTCGAAATATGCAGCTGGAGCAGTAACCGAATGAAGATTTTAGAGCATTGTCGAAAGATGCAAAGTCGAAGCAACAACCGAATGAATATTCCAAAGCATCATCGAAAGATGCAGCCGTAGAGAAGAGAAATGGTGGAAATTAATGAACTCTAACTTATGGAGGATAAATCATTATGTGGAGGGTGTTGTCATAATAGTGGTTTACAATTCCTGAGAGGAACAAATTTTAGCTGAAATCACATATTTTTATAAAATATAATGATCTAAGCCTTTAAAAGTTCCATTTTAAGGATTCCAATTGAAGAGGTTCTGATCAAATCACCTTAGATCAAACCCCCTTGGATAGAACCTTGCTAGTTTTAAACCATACCTATAAATGCGTCTCCTTTACACCTATCAAAATGCTGATAAAAAATCACTTTTGATTTAGATTTTGGGGGATCAAATGAATTCATTTAAAATTTATTTCAAATGATTATGGTATTCCTCAGAACAAGCTATCCAATGAATATAATTTTAATATGTTTTGGTTTTGTTATATATTTGTTTTTTAAGTTTTATTAAACATAGGTTTTTCATCGAAAATGAATTTCTTTGTTCTTCACATGTGGAAAAATAGAAGATTATCAAAAAAAAAATTGAAAAATATGAGTGCACCAGATATTGAAGTCCTTGATCCAACAAAAAAAATTAAATTAAATTTTGACATATATAAAAAAAGTTATGCGTTATACAGTTGTGTTGTGTCGAATTGTAATTAGTTTGACTTTGAAACTTGATTAAGGAAAAAATATTCAATAAAAACTATCTAACCAAGTGGAAGCACTAGATATCATAGTTACAAATCTAAATTTGAAATAATTAGTATTTATCCTCCATGGAAAAAAAGTTATGCGTTATACGGTGTGCGTCACTTTTTAAAAATGTTATTTTCTGAAAAAAATCTATTTTCGTGGGAGATGGAAAAAGAAGTGCAATTTGATTACAAAAACTTTGAAAAAAATATTTTTAGAATCTACAGACAAAATTTGATGAGACTCTAGTTTGCACCATCTTCAAATTCCTCACAGTTTAGCCGCTATAGGTGCCTGAATGTGAAGATTTAGTTGAAAATAATAATTTCAGTGTCCAATTTGGCCAAAAATTGTAAACCACTATTATGGGATCACACTGGAACAAATTTTTTTAGTGTGATAGGTTGAAGAGAAAATTCCAAAGCATTGGGCATTCAAACCATCAAGTTCTAGAACATCAAGCATGTGAACCAACAAGTTTCGAAGCATCGTTAAAAGATGCTCCAGAAGTTGTCTTCTTCCTTATAATAAGTTCTGCAAAATGGAAAAACATGTAGTTAATTCAAAAATAGATATTATGAGAAATTCTTTGAAAAAAAATTGGTACACAAGTTTTTTATTACAACTTTCCATAATATATATAATATATATTTTATTTTTTATTTTTTGTTTTTTTATATATAATACTTATTGGGTCAAATGGACTCTGCCTTGGAAAAGTCAATACATTGGATCTCTCCCTGTAGTTCTACCAATTTTGCAAATTCTTCTTTATTTAGAGGCTTATGGTAGATACGTAGGCAATGACCATTAACTAAGAGGGTTCGTAGATCACCATCAATAGGTTTCAACTGAACTGTGTCATTTGAGAAAACTTTAAAAAAATTGTATGGCCCCAGCCAATGAGTCTTGAGTTTCCCTTTATTATTTTTATATCTTTAATTGAATAACAAGGCCCAACCACCATTATGGAACTCTCTCTCCTTAATGTGTTTGTCATTCCAAACTTTCCTCTAATGTTGAACTAGTTCAGTTTGATGGATAGTGTCCAAATGAAGCTCATCCAACTCACTTAACTGTAAAAATTGTTCTATTGGAGCTTGTTTCAAATCTAGACCTAGTTCCATAGTTGTTCATAGAGTTTGAAGTTCAAACTCAATGGGGAGAAGAGGTTTCTTCCCAAAAACATGCTCATAGGGGCTAAATCTAGTTGTAGATTTCCATGTTGTATTGTACGCCCAAATAGCTTCAAGCAATTTCCTATCCCAATCTCTTCTTCCTGAAGAAACCATTTTGGTCAATATGTTTTCTAACTCCCTATTAGTCACCTCTACTTGACCATTTTCTTGAGGGTGTTATGGGGATAACTTCTTATGACTTAACTGAATATGGTTTGTAAATGCTAGGAGAACTTTGGACATGAATCAGGGTCCCTGATCTGTAACAATGGTTCGAGGGGCTCCAAATCTTTGAAAAAATTTATTATAGAGAAAGTCTGTGACCTTCTCTTCTCTCGCAACTTGTAAAGCTTGAACTTCTGCCCATTTCGTCAAATAGTCAGTGCAAACTAATATGTATTCTTTCCCTTGAGAGGAAGGATATATGGGCCTAGTAAAATCTAATCCCCATTTTTCAAATAGTTCTAGGGCTACCTGAGGCTGCAAAGGAATTTCTATCGAAGCAGTTGGTCTCCCCACCCTTTGACATTCATCACAACGATGAACATGTTTTTAATGTCTTTATGCATTGAAGGCCAATAATATCCAACACCTAAAATTTTATGAGAAGTTCTTTTTGCAGAGTAATGACCCCCAGAAGGATCATGATGACAAGCCCTTAGGATACTATAAGTTTCATCGGCCCTGACACATCTTCTCAAAACCATATAAGGTTCACAATGAAATAAAATCCCATTAATCCATTTAAATGGAGCACTCTCTTGAATAAGTCCCTTCTTTTGTTTTAGTGTATACCCTAGAGGTATTTTAGAGGTAGCTAAGTAGTTTACAGTATCAACAAATCAAGGGGTCTTTATGGAGATGGAAAACATATTTTTTGTCTAGAAACTCATCTTGTACAGGTGCTCTATCACCGTCATCTTGTTTGATTCGAGACAAAAAGTCTGCTACCTCGTTAAATCTCCCTAGCTTGTCAAGTATTGTCACATTGAACTCCTAAAGTAGTAACCATCTCATTATTTGACCATTAACTATAGGTTTATTCATTAAATACTTTATAGCTGAGTGATCTATATAAACTGTAACTTTATACCCTGTAATATAATGGAGGAACTTTTTAATGGCATGAACCACAACCAAGAATTTTTTTCTGTCATCGTATAGTTCCTTTTAGCAGACGTCAAGTTTTTACTAATCAAATATATGGCATATTTACCCCCATCCTCATATTCTTTCCATAATACTACCCCAATTGCAACATCTGAAGCATTGACAAAAATGTGGAAGGGAAGACTCCAATTTGGCCCACACAATATGAGAGTAGAGACAAGTTTCTCCTTTATTGATTCAAATGATCGTTGACACTGAGATGTCTAATTAAACTCCACATATTTTTGGAGAAGAGAAAACATAGGAGTTGCTATCTTACTAAATCTTTCTATATACCTTCTATAGTATCCAACATGCCCTAGAAAACTTCAAACATCTATCTGTGTTTGAGGAATAGTCAATTGTTGAATTACTTCAATTTCCTTGGGATCAACCTTTATCCCTTCAGAAGAGATATGATGACCTGAGACTATTCCTTGTTCCACCATTATTAAACACTTTTCATTGCTAAGGGACAATAAGTTATCCTCACAAACTTGTAAAACTCTATCCAAGTTTTGAAGGGCTTCTTCATAGGTCGATCTGTAGACTGTGAAATCATCCATATAGACCTCTACACAGTCATTGACAAGTGCTACAAATATAGCCAAAATGGGCCTCTAAAAAGTTGCTAGAGCATTACAAAGCCCAAAAGGAAGGACTTAGTATGCAAATATGCCCCATGGACAAGTAAACGTTGTCTTATCTTGGTCTTCTGGCACCACCTAAATTTGATTGTAACCAATAAATCCATCTAAAAAGGAGAAATATTTCCTTCCAACCAAGTTGTTGAAAACCTGGTCAACAAATGCTAAGGGAAAATAATCTCTAAAAGTGGCTTTATTGAGTTCTCTATAATCCACACAAATTCTCCATTTCCCATTTTTCTTTGGTACAACAACCATAGGTGAAACCCACTTACTATCAAAGATAGGATAAATAAATCCTGCACGGAGGACTTTCTCAATTTTAATTTTAACAAGATCCTTTAACGTAGGATTGAGTCTCCTCTCTAGCTAACATATAGGTCTTATATTATGATCAATATAAATGTGATGTGTACAAAAACTCAGGTGAATTCCCCTCATGTTTGTATAGTCCCAAGAAAAAGCTTTAGACCTTTTTACCAACACATTGAAGAGTTTATCCTCTTGTATTTTTGTCAGCCAACTATTAACAATTAAAGTTTTTCCCAGTAGAAGAATAATTGTTTTCATTTCTATATAGACCAAGGTGACAATATATATTGGTCATAACAAGGTGTTAAGAGGACAACTATGAGGTATAATTCTTGTAATATCCTCAAGGAAATGGCTCATTCTAGGAATCATATTAGCCAAAGGACAAGGCATTCCCATGGTAGCGTAATTTTGTTCCATCCTACTTATATCAATCGGTTGTCCCAAAATTTCTGGTACATCCACCATTTCCTCTTCCTTCGATTCTATAGCAAGGTGTGCCACATAATTTACTAACTCATTCTCTAATTCCTCTCCATATTGTTTAATCACTACCATGGACAAGGAGGCCAAAATGTCCTGACCATTAGATTCTTCTGGTTTATCAACCCAAACTTTATTATGTTCAGTGGGTTTAGCAGGAGGATATAAGAATAAACATTTACTATCTGGACCATGTGAAATGGTCATTCCTCCTTCTCTACAATCAATTTTAGTCATGACAGTAGCCAATCATGGTCTTCCAAGGATTATTGGATAGCTATCTTTGGGTGTTAATGATTGTATTATCTGGAAATCAATTAGATATTCCCATCCATCAACTTTGACAAGAACATGTTTTATAACACCCTTTGGAATAGCTATAGCTTGGTTTGCCATCTATAAGACTATAGTTGTGGGACATAAATCAGTAAGAATTAATTTTTTCATCACATCCATAGTCATTACATTAATAGCTGATCCTAAGTCCACTAATGCATTAGGTATTGCTACCTCATTAATTTTAACAATTATTAGTGGACTCTCAAGATCATAATATTTTGGAGCTATAGTCTTTCTAGACAAAAAGTTAGCTAAATAGCTATCAATGTGCACAATATTTATTTTCTTTGATTTCCTTCCCAGGGTTTTAATACACAGCTATTTGATCAACTGATTCAACTTAGGAATTTCCTTTATTACTTGCAACAAAGGTACCTCTATTTGCAATTGTTTGATTTCTTGAATCAATGTAGTTTCGAAGGTCAAAGTCATTTCTGGAGTATCTTTCAAAATTGTCAGTTTTAGACGCTCTAGAAATGGTACTTGAGTTTTCACTTTTGGAAGGGTATCCTTACTAGATTAAGTCTGAGACTGGCCTTCCTCCTCTTGAGGTAAGTCAACAGCTCCTGTTGCTCAAAGAGGTCTAGTATTATTTATAGGCCCTATATAGTTGGATAGAATATCCTTCTCAAGATTTTGAGAAATAGGTTCATCTACTACTTCTTCAATCGTAGGAAATTGAAGTGTTCAACCTGAACGTAACTAAAAATTTCCACAATGAATTGCATAAAGTCCTATGACACTATCTTGTTCAGTTGTATATACTGGAGTACTCTGTCAATTATTCTTAGGATTGGGAGGTGGTTGCACTGGACGTTGAGGTCAACTAATTTATCTACTCATTCTGAGGAGGATTCTGAGGTGGCAGTAACAGATTTTGTTGTTGGTTCCTCCTAGGACCAGTATAAAACTGATTCTTTCCTTGGTTCCATTGAGGAGTAGTATGTTGTGGGTACCATTGTTGAGTTCCCCATCATTGATTTTCCCATTCAGGAGGTCCCCAATAAGGAGTCCCCCAATTAGGTTGTGGAGGTAAGTGTTGATTCCAAGTTGGAGTCCATTGATTACCAACCCAATTGTTTTGTGGTCTCCATGTAGAATTGGAATTTTTCCCATATGAAAAATTACCTCCTTGACATTGGTTTAGCACCTTTATTTCTTCTTCAACTTGAGTAGTGTTTTTCTTAGTATTATTAAGATTAGTAAGAAGCTCACACTGATTGGTAAGATGATTTTGCTCGTAGAGTTGACAAAAATTGACCTTATCTAAAGGAAACTCACGCAAAAGGTGTTTATTTTGACACCTAGGATAATAGATTGACAAAGTCTCAAAGTTATGTGTCTTTGCTTGTATACCAACCAATGTAGTGTTCAATTGAACAAGTATGCCTGTTTTGAGATTTTCTATTTCTTCTCAGGGCTTACATATTTCGTTAGTCCCTCTGAAAAGATTAGTTTTACAGATTTCTCCATGAGTACGTGAGAAATTTTGACATAAATCACATATGTCCTCAAGGGCTAACTGAGACACGTTACCTTTTCCCATCAGATCAAGACTTCTTCTTGCATCATCATCGAGTCCCTTAAGAAATATAGTCTTGATAATTTCAATACTAATAGTCATTTCTCCACAATGTTTAGACAAGAAAAGAAACCTATCAAGATAGTCTTCTAAGCTCTCATCCTCATTCTACCTAAGTTTAAACAACCCTTCCTTACGATCAATTACCCTATAGTAACTCTAATATTTATGCAGGAAAACCATCTCCATTTCCACCCAAGATGTTATACTTCCAGCTAGTAGTCCCATAAACCAATGCATGGCCAAATCCTTCAAAGTAGAAGGAAATAGGTTTAGTTTCTAGTTATCATTTTTATAGTCGTAGGTTTGAAAAAGGACCTTAAATTCAAAAAGAAATTGGTCTGGATCTTCTGAGGATAAGCCACGGAAGGTTGGAAGGAAGGATAGAGAAATTTTTTTCATCGTGGTATCATCATATGCATCTAGAGTAAAAGGATAAGTGAACATCTGAGGTGGTGGAAGATCATTATTACGATTGGCATCATTCTGGTTAGCTTCAGCCCTACAGTCTCCCATGATGTTTAGAGGAATATGTTCCTCAAGAACAATTTCCACAATAACTAGTTGTTCTATTGTATGATCTTCTAGAAAATAGTGAAAAGCCTCAGGTGGGTTTGGCTCAAGTTGGTCTTCAACGGAGTGGTCATCTAAACCTTGGGCCTCCCTATGTATGATTGGAATGTATTTTGGGGGGGTATTTGGTATAAATCATCCATGAGGGCCTCTTTTCCTAACCATGTAGAAGGGTGTGTGTAGGATCATCATGGAAAAGCAGGCCCTTAAGTGGCAAAAAAATCAAAAAAATCAGAGTTAGGCAACTTGACGTAAAAAAATGAATAAGTTATCTATATTATTTCAAAAATATGTAAGAATAGAATATGTAGCAAATTGAATGTAGTTTCTAAACTACTAGGTTTGTTTAAAAAAAAAAATCTATGTGGTGAAAATTTGAAATTTCAATGTAGTAGTACTTAAATTTCAGGGAAAAAATAAGAAGTAGGTGTCTGTCTGACCACCCTAACCATAAAAAAATGATAATATTTTTTTATAAGATTTTAGATATAAGTAGAGGACTCATGTCCTAATGTGATGCATATTTTTTCGGTATTTTTTTCCAAGTAAATAATTAATTATGAATTTTTATTACAACTTTAAAAAAAATTAAAAACTCATATGTTTGACCACCTTAACTTGGCCAAGACTTCATGAAATTCAATTTTTATTTTTTTAATCCTATATTATATGAAGCATAGAATGTGACACATATTTTGGATTTAAAAAATGTGATATCGTTTGAAAGCTATAGATGTTTTCCAATCAACCTATAAATCAGGACTTTAGTTGTGATTCAAATAGAAAATGAATAATAATTACTTATTAAATTCAAATTAAAGCATAATTTATATTGGTGGAAAGCTGAGAATCTCCTTTAAAAACTGTTTTTGTTTCATCAATTTTGGGTAAAAAAATGGTCGTCAGCCACATACCCATCATATTGCCACTTTTTAGCCCATCATGATCTTGCACATACCCAAAAAATGAAGTCAAAGATAATATTTTTGGCCTAAAAGAGGTATTTGAAGCATATTCTATTGACACTTAAGCAAGAAAGCTAAATTTCCCCAGCAACGACACCAAAAAGTGATAGGATGTCATTAAGTTCCATTACTTTAGAAGATAAAATTCAATATGTCAACCAGGTAGTGTTCAGGGAAATTTTCAATAGAAGAAGTCTAGACTATCTCCCCTAGATTTTATAACTTCTTATAGCAACTAATATTAATTCTAACCTAAAGCCGTCTAACTAAGAAACTATAAAATAATTTATCCTAAAGAAAGAATGAAATATTTAAACTAAAAATCATAGAAAAACTAATTTAGAAAGCATGACAACTATGTTAATGAGTATAGAAACAAACTAAACTAAAGAAATGGCAAACTACAAAAGCAAAAAAAATTATAAACTATTCGTTAAACATCTTCCCTATTTGACAAAGAAATTCTAACAATGAACAATGAAAATATATGGAAGTGAAAGACAAGAAGTACTTTGGAAATTAGTTACAACAATAAACTCAACAAATTCTTACAAAATAACAATGTAATAAAAATAATAGAAAAGAAAACACTTATCTACTTAAGTTATCTCCCCTCGAGTGGCCAGCTCGCGGGTTATCACATTTGTTCTCAACTCACATCCACAATTAATTCAGAAATGCTTCCATCAACTATAATTATATAGAGATTTAATAAATGAATTAAATCTATTTTCATGTGCAAGTTGCAAAAGCTAGAGGATGGGACATGGATCAAGATTAAATTAATTAGGGATTAATTAATTTAATGAGGGATTAGATGATGTGACAAATTTGACTTAGATTTATGGGTTGACTTAAATTAAGGGATGAGAAGAATAAGATTTAGAGATAGTTAAATAAGTATTTTTGATTTATTTAACTAAAGAAGGTGGAAGTTAGATTAAATCAAACAAATGTTAATTTATTTAATTCAATAGGATGACTTTAGATATTTAATCAAATAAAATGAATTATTTAATTAAATAGAGATAATTAGACCAGGTTGATGGATTTAATTAATGGAATAGATTGACTTAATCAAATAAATGATTTAATTAATTAAGGGATGAAAATTGATGAATTTAATCAAACAAGGGAATTTGATTAAATGGTTAGATCGAGGGATGATGTAGGATGAAATGATGTTAGTAGTTAGGATCATATGTGCAACATTAATTAGTACATTTTCTATGTCTACATTTTGTCATTCTTTGAAGTAGTGCACTCATTGCATTGTTTCAAAGAATAAACTATCTTGATCAAAAGCCAAAAATTTATTTTTTTGATTTCAAAATTTTTCCCATTGCTTCCCTAGCAAGGGAAATTATGCTAATATATTGCACCCTCGAGAGATCGGATGAAAATTCTAATTTTTGGGTGATCTGGCAAAAAAAGAGGACTAGGTGCCTGACAGTTCCAAAAACACTCTAAGAGGTGAAAAAATGAGGTAAAGCACAAAAAATGGTGCAGGATGACCTTTGGATGAACAACAATAGGATCAAGGGACCAACACCCTAGCAGGATGGCTAAGCGGGGTCAACAAACCCTAATTTTTAGGCTAAAATAGGCCTTGGGGGCGACTTCCAATTCATTTTCACACTTAGCCTTCGACAATTTTGAGATTTTGAGCTCTAAAACCCTGATGAGATGGTGCAATGACAGCTCTCGATGCACATCTTTAACTCAATACAGATGTACTAGCGACCTCCATGCATTGGAGCATCGGTATGTGAACCTAACTTGAGCTTCATTTTTCATTTTACATGTTCATTTATTGTATTTAGAACTAGGTCACTTGCAGTAGTGCTATATAGCGCCGCTCAAATTTCAAACTAGACTGCTTGGTCCCTTAAATTGGCCTGCCATCACAAAATGGACTGCCGCGGTGGAGTTTGGAGTTTGAGAACTAACTTGAAACTCTGACACATTCATGAGATGTAGCGCTAGATTTAAAACTCTGGCACGGTGGGGGACTTTAGAATTAGGGTTTCAGGCTTAACTATGTCACTTTGGCAAAGTGCACCATGGTGGTGCAGTTTGGGACTTTGAAGGTGTCAACGTCATAGTTTGCAAATTTCAAACTACAATGCCTTCACAGATTGTGACGCTAGGGTGATTTCTTGAACGCTCAAGATAAAATTTTCCTAATGAATTTAACACAGTGACCTTTCCTGATGCAGGAGGTAGCATGGGAGCTCTATTCTTGTGAGCACAAATAGTGGGATATATTCAGCTACTTGCGAGATTTGACTAGTAGGGAGCAAGACCGACTTCGTGAGATGGGGCTATGGTACATTACCTATGTAGCACCTATGCGGACCCATCTCAGCATGATGTCTGCACTTGCCAAGAGATGGCACAGTGAGACATTGTCCTTTCATCTTCCCATTGGCGAGGCCATCATTACCCTGGAGGATGTGTGGTGGATCCTTAGATTGTCGATACATGGTCAGTGAGTTATTCATGATATGGATGCCGGATGGGATGATTTCCATGCGATCCTAGATACAGAGGAAATTATATATTGTGAGGGCCAGATCAAGTTAGAGTGTCACAGGACCTTGACCTCACCCTTCCATCTGGTGATTGCAGTGATTATTTTAGGTCTTGTTGCTCTAGACCGGTGGGGCCAAAATTTTAGTCTTCTTTGAGGGCTCTGCTGGGAGCAGATGGTTTTCAATAGGTCGGTGCATTTTGCATGGGGTCCTATTCTTCTAGCCTCTCTCTATAGGGATCTACATGAGTACATATACTTGGATGGTAGGGCACTTGGTGCAGGGGTCAAACTCCTTCATGTATGGGCATTGGAGCATATCTCAGTTCTTTGGTCACGAGTTGTTGCAGTGCCAATGGGACATGATGATCCAGTAGTCTTGTGCTATAGAGGTGGTGTGTCCTTCACACACATAGGAAAGCACAAGATTCCTCACTAGAGGAGGGTCATTGATGAGATGACAGTGTTCACATGGCGCCCATACCTTGGTTGGCCTAGATGGGCTGATGATGTTCAACAACTATTTTTTACCTGCCAGGACTAGCTAATGTAGGGGTGGGTGCATACTATGATTGAGAGATATCTTTTGGGATGAGTTCAATGTCAGTTTGGCGAGATTCAGGATAGGCCAAATGATGATTACATGGCCATTTTTTCTCACACAGTATAGTAGGGTGCCTGGGGGAGATATATTCCTTCCTCCAATGCAGTGGACAACTTTAGGTAGTTCGTGGTTCAGCCATGGGCATATGATCACGGGGTTGTGGATCTAGAAGTGACTCAGGTCTACAAAGATTGGTTCTGACCGACTCTACAACTAACAATTCCAGGTGCACCCTTCACTTGATAGAGAGCTAGGAGGAGGGGGGCAGGCCAAGGACAAGGAGGTTGCAATCTTCCAACAGGTCAGGTCGTATAGGACTGACCACCACAGATTCAGGTAGATCAGCCTCATGCTGATGTACACATGCAAGATTAGGATCAAGGGCCAAACGGTGGACATGATGGAGACCAGGATCGAGTTGTTACACCACCACAAGATAGAGGTGAGGACCAGCCTCACGTGTAGCCTTCGCCAATATAGCCAGTGGGTCAGCCAGATCCAAGGGACATCCAAATATTATAGTTGTAGGCCTAGGTCTAGTCCTTGACAGCAGAGAGGGACTAGGCCTGTGTGGAGAGAGATCAGGCAATTTTACAGAAGTAGGCCGCCAAGTTATAGGTGGTCGCAGCGATGGGATATAGACAATAGCTAGAGAGTATGATGGCTTCCTCCTCTTGCAGCATAGTGTCTCTTCAAGCCTATAGAGAGGTCATCCAAGAGGCTGACTATTACAAATTTTATTATTACCAGGCCATGCCACAAGCAGCCCAAGTCCCATACTTCTCACAGAGGATAGGGAACAAACCTACAGAGGGTCACGGTGATAGAGGTGAGGGTAGCAGGAAGGAGGGTTAGACCTCCTTTTTGATCGAGACATTATTCATTTGTGCCATATGGGCTCATTTTTGATAGCCCATTGTGCCTTTTTGTACCCATACACACATGTATAGTGATCCGATTATTATTTTGTACTATGACAGTTACTTGATGATATATATGAGTTGATGATGTTGATGTGATATGTCGTGCACCATTTATTTACTATGCATTTGTGGATGGTTCTATTTTTATATGTGATGCAATAATGTTATGGTATTATGATGTATGTGATGGATATACTATGTATGAATGCATTTCTTTCTGATGATGTATGTGTTATGTGATGGTTATGTGACTAAAAAATCTATATTATGCTTCTAATGAATGATGATATATGATATGAATTTGTGATATGTGATATAGATGTTTATGATGGTGCATTTCTCTTTTAGTACCTTTTATGCATCTTTAATGATGGTGTATGATGAAATCTATATGATGATTTATGTATGTTGACGTAAATGTGATGATTTATACTATGAAATGATTTCTTTTTTGATATTCTTTTCTATTATGATGGTGATGATGATATGAATGCAATGATCCTGATATGCGGCTATGCAATGATGAATGTATTTTGTATGATATGCACTTATGACGATGTTATATAATTATGTGATGTGATGTTATATATGAAATGATATGTTATGTAAAATGGTATGGAGATGATCATTTATGATATGCAAAATTATATGTGAGTAATGACCTTATGATGTATATGTGATGGCATAATGAATGCTTTTATGAGATGTTTTATATGATTATGGATGATATGTATGCACTTAATGCAATAGGTTGTTTATAATTCTTACGTACCTATTTATGCTTCATTTAATTATGCACTAGATGCTTATAATGATATGGGATGATTTATGAAATGTTTATGCAAAATGATTGTAATGTGGTGATTTATGAGATGTTTAGAATAACAAAACTATATTATATGATGATGGAGATGAAATGCATATGAGATGATCACTGTTTTCGATATGATATGCAATATGCTGACGATTTGTGGATGCAAGATGAATGATGATGGTGATTAACTGTCATAGTACCCTGTTAGCATGAAAAGTGAGAAGGATTGAAAGAAATAAGATATTTCAACAAGACAAAAGATGATGATGATGATGATGAATATCTGTCGTAGAGTTGGTATTTTCAAAGGGCAATTATCTTATTTTTGATAACACATAAATACGATGCATCAAGGTATTTAGGACCAAGATGGCGTGGTATCTAGTGCAATGGAATTTGACTTAATAATCAGATAGGAGTATCTTATTCACACTTGACAAACAAAAACCTTCCTAGGATGCACTTTAGGTATTTCACACATCTTGGACCAAAACATAGGAAGGAAATCCTTCCTATGTGGTCAACAAGATATCCAAAACACCCTCCATACATACGTAATAAAGAAGGTATGCGCTAAGTTATATTACAAGAACATCCAACAAGCATAGAAGACAAAAGATAATGATAGTTGCCCCATTCCTATCTCTCTAAATCTCTTCATTGGGGACATCATTGAGAGGTCCTTGGAATGAACACAATAAGATAAATCAAAAGACAATGATACAGTAAACAAACAAGCTGATGTTCTTTAATACCGCTAGCCAAGACTAAACTATGATGATGCCTGATGTTGACGTCCATTGTAGGAAGGATGCATCCTAGAAAATAATGATATTAGATGATTTGATATGGGACTAATTGGACGATAGGCTATTGACACAAATAGTTAACCAACTTGCTTATGTACTAACCTAGACTTTGAGACTTTGACGTTTTGAGTTTTTCACTTTTAACCTGCTAGACTTGTTTCTGACTATTTCACCAAAGGTTGGGGATGATGATTGATTTATTGAGAATGATGTTATTGTGGGTGAAAGCGAGATGAGAAAAATGTATTTTTTCAAGTGTTTTGAGGCTGTTTTTGGTATTTTTGAGATTTTTTAAATGTTTTGATTTTTTAGTTTTTTAAATGTTTTTGGTGTTTTTTTAAATTTTGACCAAGAGTCTAACCTAAAGACCTATCCTAGGGGCCTCGGGGGCTAATCAACAGATTAGCCTTTCCTACGTTATACACACAGAGACCATGTAGTTTGACTGATGACTTGACCAATTTACAGATGAAGATATACATGATGAAATGTTAGTTTATTATGATAGACTCCTAAAGGACTGACCTAATTGTCTCGGGGGATGATCAGAGATCAACCTTGCCTACGTTCAAGGCTTAGAGACCCATAGTTCGATAGGACGACTCTATTTTTCGATTTTTTGACTTTTTTGACTTGTTTTGGGATTTTGATATGTTTTGAATGTTTTTGGATTTTTGTGATTTTTCAATGTTTTTGGATTTTTCAATTTTTTGATGTTTTTGGATTTTTGGATTTTATGATGTTTTTGGATTTTTTGATTTAAGGACTTCAAGAATATACACGAATATGATTTGATGAGAACATTCCCCCATCGTGATGCAATAGACTACTCCGATAAAGGTAGTACAAACTAACTTTGAGGATGGGCCAAGTAGTACTAGGAGGGATCATGATACGAACACATGACCAAGCTGTGATGTGAATGGAGAATGGATGGGTGATGGATTGAGATATAGAATATGATGGATGATGGAAGAGTAATGGATGGATGATGTAGAACAAGTCGTGAAGATCCTGGTGGATGGAAAGTGTTTATTTACACAAGGCTCCTGTTTGCCAGGTTTTCACCAAGGTACTTGTCCAAAGTGCCACCAAAATGGTTTTCACTAGAGGGTATGTGTAGGATCATGATGGGCAAAAAAGTGGTGATATGATGGGTATTTTTAAGGTATGTGGCTTGATGAGACCATAAATTGTCTCATATTTTATCAAAGAAAATCATCTATTTATTCTTAATGCATTAATGTTAAAGTGGATTTGAGTGATGACTGAAAGTTCTTTAGCTTGTTTAAAGTAGAATATAAAGTAAATGTTTGATTTATTTTTAGTAATTAAATTTGATCCAAATTTCCTCTAATATGTCTCCATGAAGTGTTTAAGATGATATAATGTAGATAAATGGGTTATTAAATAACTCATGGTAAGAAGAAGCTTCATTAGACACTTGCAGCAGAGAGCTCTACACTTGAGACAGTTAACTCCTAAAAGCTTTAGAAGTCTTTGAAGAAGTAATGAGAAGATAGAGAAGACTTCCAGAACATTCCTACATTCATGCAAAATCATGGAGCATCATTCATTCCTAAATTAATGGGATGGATATTTGTTTCATGTTGAGTTCAAAGATCTCTCACAGTTATTAAATTTAATTCTTCCTTCTTCCACCAAAGATAACTCAAGTTACCACATCACTCAAATGTTGTTGCATGATTATAGCATGTTATTCATGTCAATGATCAATTATTTTGGCAAGCAAAGTGAAGAATGATTCCTTCATTCACGTGGAGAATTGAAGACTTCATAAAATGAGGCATTCATAAATAGTAAAAAATGAAGTCTCAATAAAATAGTGATATCTCCCTTGTTTCTCAATGAAATTAAAAAATTCAAAATGATCTGGAAACTAGATTTGAAGATCTAAAACCCTTTGAGAATTTGGCATGATTGGTAGTAGGGAAAGAGTTGTAAGTGTCATAAAATGACTGAGAAAAAAGTGGCTTGATGGAGGACAACAACTTCAAGTTTCTTAAAGTTTTATAAACGACCCTTCAAAAATAGGATCTTGGATCCACATTCTTAGTGGATTGATATAGAATATGAATTATATAAATAAAATGTAATCGTTGGAGAAAAGGAGGGGATTAGAAATACTTGTTTCAGCCTGAGGAAATAGGATAGATCTAGTTTCATTTACCAGCAATGTAATTCCAAATTTCTAGATTAAATTTGAATCCAAGAAAGATTTTCATTTCCAGCAAGTGTGTAGCTTAGTCTTTTCAATTCATGCAATTTTTCCTTAGATTAGTTCCATTTCATGCAAATTTCCTTTCAGCAAATAGGATTTAAGATTAGTTCCCTTTCATGAAACTTTACTTTCATGCAAATAGGATTTATTTTTGTAAGTAAAATTGACTGTCAAAAAAGTTTTCTACTTTCTCTCTTGCATACAACCATGGACACCACCTTGGATTGATAAATTAAATGATAAGGATTACAATGACCCCATCATGGATGACAACTTTTTTTTACCCAAAATTGATGAAACGAAAAGGGTTTTTAAAGGATATTCTCAACTTTCCACCAATATAAATTATGCTATGTTTTGAATTTAATAAATAATTATTATTCATTTTCTATTTGAATTATGACTAAAGTCTTGATTGATACGCTGATTGAAAAACATCTATAGTGTTCAAACAGTATCACATTTTTTGAATTTGAAACATGTGTCACATTCTATGCTTCGCATACTATAGGATTAAAAAAGAAAAAATAAATTTCATGTAGTTTTGACCAAGTTGAGGTGGTTAGACATATGAGTTTTTATACTTATAAAAGTTGTAATAAAACAATCATAATTAATTATTTACTTGGAAAAAAATTACAAAAAAATATGCATCATATCCAGACATTAGTCCTCTACTTATATCAAAAATCTTATAAAAAAATTTATTATTTTATTGTGGTTAAGGTGGTCAAACAAACACCTACTTCTTATTTTTCCCTGAAATTTAATTACTACTATATTGAAATTTCAAATTTTCACGAAATAATTTTTTTCATTTTTTAAATAAACTGAGTATTTTAGAAACTACATTCAATTTGTGACAGATTCTATTCTTACATATATTTGAAATAATATAGATAACTTATTCAAATTTTTACGTCAAGTTTCCTAACTCTGATTTTTCTAAATTTTTTGCCACTTAAGGGCCTATTTTTTCCATGATGTTCCTACACATACCCTAGAGGACGATTTTTCACTTTACTATTTTTGAATCCTTTTTCTAATTTTTTTCTTTTGATTTTTTGCTTTTTTTATTGTCACCAAGATGCCGTTTGCCAGGTTTTCATTAGGGTGACCCATTTTTTAGGACATTTTCTAATTTTTTGGATTTTTTGGTTCTATACCTTGAAAGATTAGGCATAAAACTTTTTGAGATGGGAGTTGTTCATGGGGTCTTGTAGAGGTTCCCCTTCGGGTGTTGATAACTGATATGCCTTTGAATTATAGCTTGCTATGATAACAAATGGTCCCAACTAGTTGTGTTCAAATTTTCCTTTGTTATTTGGATTTGGGACGTTCTTCTGATTCTCCTTTAGTACTAGGGTATGTGTAGGATCATGATGGGGCAAAAAGTGGCAATATGATGGGTATGTGGCTGACAACTATTTTTATACCCAAAATTGATGAAATGAAAAGGGTTTTTAAAGGAGATTCCCAGCTTCCACCGATATAAATTATGCTTTACTTTGAATTTAATAAATAATTATTATTCATTTTCTATTCAAATTACGACTAAAGTCTTGATTGATAGGTTGATTGAAAAACTTCAATAGCTTTCAAATGGTATCACATTTTTTGAATCTAAAACATGCGTCACATTCTATGCTTTGTACTAAAGTATTAAAAAATAAAAATTGAATTTCATGAAGTCTTGACCAATTTAAGGTGGTCAGACATACGAGTTTTTATATTTTTGAAAAAGTTGTAATAAAAAATTAATAATTAATTATTTACTTGGAAAAAAAATTAAAAAATAATATCCATCACATCGGGGCATGAGTCTTCTACTTATTTCTAAAATATTATAATTTTTTTTTATCAATTTATTGTGGTTAAGGTGGTCAGAAAGACACCTACTTATTTTTTCCCTAAAATTTAAGTACCATTGCATTGAAATTTCAAATTTTCACCAAATAGATTTTTTGTTTTTTTAAACAAACCTAGTAGTTTAGAAACTACATTCAATTTGCTACAGATTCTATTCTTACATATTTGCTTCCCAGTTATATATGTCATGGGTATGGCTTCCACCCATTTGGTAAAGTATTTGGTGGTAGTTATGATGAACTTGTGGCCATTAGATGAGGTGGGAGTGATTTTTCCAATGAGATCAAGTCCCCACTATGAAAAGGGCCATGGTGTGATGATGGGATGAAGTTTTTAAGGTGGAGCATGGATGAGGTCCCCATGTTGTTGACATTGTAGGCACCTTTTCACATAGTCATATTCCTCTCTTTCCATTGTAGGTCAATAATACCCTATCCTCAACAATTTCTTGGCTAGGGTCATTCCACTTGAGTGTGAACCACAGATGTTGTTATGTACCTCAGTTAAGGAGGTCAATGGCTCCTCAGTGTTTAAACAACGTAGTAAGGTTCCTTCTATGCTCCTACGGTAAAGGGTATTTCCTAGGATGATGAATCGGGATACCTTTTTGATAAAGGTTTATTTTAAGGTTGAAAATAGGTCAGGAGGGAGGACTCCTATTCATAGGTAGGTGTAAATATTATGGTACCAAGGATCACCGGGACCAACAATTTCACATACAAATTCTGACTCTTGTACCTTGAATGTCAGTTTGAGAAGCTGTTCCACCAAGAATTCATGTTTTATGACACTGTGAGGGATGTCCAATAAGGATCCAATGGTTGCCATGGTGTCTACTACCATGTTGTTTTCTCTTGGAATCTACTCAAATGTGATGTTGATGAATGATTCTTTAAGAGTTTCTACCAGCTTCTGATATGGAGTCAGCTATCATCCTTTGTATGATACTCATCATTCACTTGGTTTATTATCAGCTGAGAGTCTCCATATACCCTAAGGGCCATGATGTACCATTGCACTACTATTCTGAGACCTATGGTTAAAGCCCATTCAACAATGTTTTTAGTGCAGGGGAATGCCAGTTTGTAAGATCTTGATATACAATCCCCTTGTGGGGTGATGAAGACATCGGCTCTTGATCCATGCTGCGTGTATGAGCCATCAAAGTGTAGTTTCCAATGGTCAGCTATGTTGAGGTTGAAAATGGATTCATCTGGAAACTCTGAGATTAGTGGATTCTCTGAGTAGATGGTTGCTTCTGCAAGCTAATTTGTGATGAATTGACCTTTAATTTCTTTCCACTCCACATATTCAATTTCATACTTTAATAGTATCATAACCCATTTAGCCATTCTTCTTGTGAGAATTTCTTTTGACAGTAGGTACTTGAGGGGATCAATTTTTGCATTGAGCTTGACTTTATGTGCTAACATGTAATGTCTGAATTTTTATGAAGCAAGCACTACTGCTAGACATTGTTTCTCAATGAATGAGTAGTTTAACTGATTCCCAACCATTGTGTGGTTGATGTAATATATGGCCCTTTTTGTCCCATTTTCATCATGTTGAGCTAGAAGAGCATCAATGGTTGTTGTTGCTGACACATAGAGAATTAATGGCTTTCTTGAGGTTGGTGGCATGAGGAACGGTGGTGTAAGCAGATATTATTTGATCTTATTGAAGGCTTCCTCACACTTGTCATCCCACTTGTATGCTACTCCCTTATGAAGTAGGTTAGAGTATGGATTTTTTTTATCTACCAGTTGTGCTATGAACCTTCAGATGGACTAAAGCTTTCCTTGGAGGCCTCTCAATTGTTTCAATGTTTTGGGTGCCTCCAACTCAAGGATTGATTTTACCTTGGTAGGGTCTACCTCAATACCTCTCATTGATACTATGTATCCTAGAAACTTTCTTGATTGTATGCCAATGACACACTTCTTTAGATTTAATCAGACCTTGTATTCCTCTAGCATGTCAAAAATGGCACTTAAGGTTGTTATGTGATCCTTCCTCTTCATAGATTTTGCTAGTATTTCATTGACATAATCTTCCACAATTTTGTGGATCATGTTATTGAAGATTAATGTCATGGCTCTTTGATATGTTGCTCTTGCATTCTTCAAACCAAATGGCATCATATTCTAGCAATAAGTCCCCCATGGACAAGTGAAGGCCATTTTGTGTTGGTCTTCTTTAGCAATCATTATCTGGTTGTATCTCGAGAAACCATCCATCAAGGAAAGCATTTCATGTCCCGCTGTCATGTCTACGATCATGTCAATGTTGGGCAACAAGAAATCATCTTTTGGGCATGCCTTGTTTAGCTCCCTAAAGTTTGTGTAGATTCGAATGCCCCCATCAGGCTTTGAGACAGGTACCAGATTAGAGACCCATTCTAGATAGTCAATTGGCTAAATAAATCCTACATCAAGTATTTTCTTTAGTTCCAGTTTGACCAATAAAGTAATATGCGGATGCATTTTCCTGAGTTTTTGTCTCATAGGTTTTGCTTTAGGATATACTGCTAGGTGATGTACCATAATTTTTGGATCAAGTCTGAGCATATCTGCATAGCTCTATGCAAAGTTAACTTTATTTTCTCTTAGAATGGCAGCTAGGAGCTCTTGTTCTTCTGTCAACAATGATTTTGCATAGAAGGTGATGTTTGTTGTCTCTTTTGTTCCCAAGTTAACCGGATTACACTTTTTAGCCAAAACTATTGATTTTTCTTGATGGAGTGCTCTAAATTCTGAAGATTGAATCCCCCATCCTTGAGCAACTCAGAGAGGTTTTCACTATTGGATGTATCCTTTTTTTTAAAAAAATTTGGGTCGGAGAGTGCCACAGTGTGGTTTTCACTCAACGACCTAGATACTATTCTTAATTTCTCACTTTTGTGACTTAGGTATTTAATTGTTTCCCCATAATAGGCCTATGTATCTAGCTCAATGATGAATCCCGCTTTGTGATCCCCACATGGAATATGATCCTAGAGTCCCATGAATTCTAAGAGCACTTCATGATTTTTGAATGTGTCAATAATTTGTGGTCATCTTTGGTCATAATCGATGAGTTGGGGGTAGACTAAATGGATCTCATGGTTTTGATTTTCAGACTCAAAGGATAGGGTGCTAAGCATAAGAAGGATGGTGTCTTCAAAAAGTCTAGGTAGGTTGGTTATGGGATCTTCATCACTACTACTATAGATGTTAGTTATGTCAAATGTAAAGATGTCTAAGGCTAGGCCAGTGGATACAAGAAATTGTAAGGCAGTTGTGGATTGCTGAGGAGTTCCGACTTTCCTAAATGGGGGATTTCGGCCACATATGGTTATACTCAGAGGGGTACATCCAAGGCCAAGATTTCTCATTCTCATCTCTAGAATGATAGGTATTATAAGCCCATTGTCATTTTGTCCCAATTTCTAGTTGTTGTCATAGCTCACTGCGAGCAACATTTGCAAACCTTTGCTTCTGTCATCCATTGGTAGATTAGCTACTGGTCTATTATCTTGGTATAGGAGATGAGATGGGTCCTCCTCTATGAATTCTTGGCCAAGATCTCCCCAAATTTTAAAGTTGGAATATTCTTCAGGGGGTGTTCGAGAAGTGGAGGCTTCATTTGATTGCGGATGTCCTTGTGATCTAGGAGATTGTGGTAACTCTCCTACCACAAAGGAATTTTTGGGAATCATATAGTTTCCACAACCATTGTTCTGGATGATGAATTTGATATCAGAGATGGCAGGGATGGCGGGAGTGGTAGTCAAGTCTTTTTTGTAGAAGTGGAAGCGAGAGTGGTTGGGTTAATGTATGGTGTTGATGGGCCTTCATCATTTTTAGGTACTTGAGGGATTTTGTAGTATTTGGCCTCTAGGTTCTTGTAGTAGGAGAATGGTTCAGGATCTCCATGGATAGTGACCTCTTGTCCTTCATATGTGAATTTTACACATTGATGGAAGGTTGATGCTACTACTTGCATTGCATGGATCCATTGACATTCCAGGAGAATTTTATAAGGCAAGTCGAGGTCCAGGACCTAACAGGTGGTTTCCATGATAGTTGACCCTACTTGAATAGGGATTTGGATTGTGCCTTGGGATACTCTTTCTTGATCATCATATTCTATTATTGTAATACCCTTTCCTTTTTCGATGGAATCCTCTGAGATTTTTAGGTTCTTAATGAGCTTGAGGGAAAAAAATGTTCAAACTTGCACCTCCATCCACCAAGACTCGCTTGACTTTATTTTTATGCACCAGGACCTCTAAATGGAGTGCACAATTGTGAGATGGTTGAGAAGGAAAGTCCTAATCAGAGAATGTAAGGAGGTTTGGAGTGATGATGTTTCCAACCATATCTTGAAATTGTTCCGCATCAAGATCTGCGGGGATGGTTGATGAAGCCAATGCTTCCTCAAGGATTTTCTTGTGGTCAGATCAATTTTTTAGCAACTCCATGATGGAGATTCATATTGGGGTTCTTTTCAATTGATCAAGTACATTATAACCACTGGGAAAAAATCTAGGGTTGGGTGCGGGTACTCTGTTTGGCTGAGATGACCCTGCGATGGTAACTTTGCCACCTCTTGTGGTGACTCCACAATTGGCATGTGCTCCTTTGATGGTGATGGTAGCGTAGTAGTCATTCGAGGATGTGAAGACATGGTCATACACATGATTCATGTTCTTGAAGGTACCTTTCCCCTTATTAGTGTTATTGTTCCCTTTATTGTTATGGTTAGGCATCAGATTCATGCATATTTTGAGATTTTGATTTCTTGTTGGTTGTTCCACATTTATGATTCTTTGATCAATGAGGTCTTGGACTAGATTCTTTAACCTCATGCAACTATTAGTGGTGTTCCCTTTGATTTTTTTAAAACCACAAAGCTAGTTTTTGTTGTACCAGGGTGGTTTCACATCTAGTTCTTGATAATTCTCATAGGTAGGGGATTTGATGAGGTTTTTGTTTATCAATTTCTTCATGATGACCTCGAGTGGTTCTCCAAGGGAAGTGTACTTCCACTTGGGGGAGTTCTTGTTTTGCTAGGGTGATCCCCTTTGATCATTGATGTTGTTGATCACTTGATTGTTGGGTTGTTGTGTTGTGTTAACGTGATGATTGTTTTGATGGTGGTTTTTGATTTGTTGTTGTAGTGTGGGTGTGTTTTTTTTGAGGGGAACTGATGACAACTTTGGATCGATGAAACCATCATTGGTAACATTTTTTTTTCTTGTCCATGTGTGAGGTTTGTCATTATAGCTTGTAGATGGGTAGTTGTTCTCCTATTCCAGATATGAAGTTGATCCTCTAGGTTGTGTCGTAAGGGCTCGTTCGATGTTGATCACATTGGAAATCAACCAGTTGTACATGGTGATCCCTTGGACTTTGAGATGGAATGCTAAGAGGTCATCAAGTTTGGATATGATAGTGCATAGTTTTTGTTCCTCAGACCCATTTTCTCATATTGCCCTTGGATTTCCGTCATTGTAGAAATGAAGCAAATGATTTATTATTCCCTTGTTTCAGAGCTGAGAGTTCCTCTAGATTGAAATCCATGGCGATATTGCATGCATAGTTTTTCATGAATGCATCTATGATTTCTCAGAATGTTTTGATGTTTGTAGGTAGGTAAGAGAACCATTCCATGGTGTGGCCAGTCAAACTCCTAGGAAATAGCCACATTAGATAGGTATCATCATACACAACTTCCATGCAATGAACCTGGAATTCCCTGATGTGATCTTTAGGTTTTTCCATCCCATAGTACTTGTCAAACTTGGGGATCTCAAATCCCTTTGGGAATGGTTTCATTGTCAGGCTCCTATCAAATTGATAAGGGCACAAGTTGTTGGGGGTTTTCATGGTTTGCCCTGATTGAAGATCTAACACTTGTTGCGAGAGAAACCTGATTTGTGCTGTCACATCATTTTGTAGATCAGGGGGTGGGATGAAAGTGTTTTGAGGTGGTTCATTTGTCATTGGGATTGGTGGATTGGTCAGTATGTTGATATATGGTGTTTGTATATTCTACCGAGCCAAGTATGCTTGCAATTGTTGTTGTATCAACAACACTTGTTATTGGTCTTGTTGCTATTGTGCTATTAGTGCCTGTTGCTGAGCTTGTTGTTGTACTATCAACACTTGTTGGGTGGCTAATCTGGCTGCTTCCTATTATTCTTGATATTGATTCAGCACTTGCTGATATGCTTGATGATGTGTTGCTTGTTACTGTGCAAGATATTATGCTTGAGCTCACGCTTGTGCTTGTGCTTGACATTATTGGGCTTGGTATTGAGCTTGAGCCTATACTTGGGCCTATATGACAGCTTGTGCAATCAGTGCGGCTTGAGTAGTTTGTGCAGCTTGCTAAGTGGCTTGTTGTTGTTGTTTCAATAAGGCTTTCGCTTGTGCAACCTATTGTGCTTTTTGTGCTTTTTGTGTTTGTAATGCAGCTTGGGAAGCTTGAGTATCTTGTGTAGCTTGCATGGCTTGCTGAGGAGCTAATTGTGCGGTTTGTTGTTTTTGTATTTGCAAGAGTGCCTTTTGATAGGAAACTTGCTAAGCAACTTGCAACACAATACTATATTGGCTTGATGTATTGGAGATTGGTGGTGGTGGTGGTGGAGGTGGATTTGGAATGGTGCTTGTTGTGGTGGTGAGAGGCATTGTCATGTTGATGGTTGGGGTTTGAGTGGTAGATGGTGTGATCAATGTGTTTGGTCCTTGAGAGACCATGTTTTGAGATGTTAGTGGGATGGTTGATGATGTGATCTTGGTGGTTTGTGTTATTGAGGTAGTTTCCATTTGTTGTTGCAATATCAATGACAAGCTTTGAGGATTTGATATGGTACTTTGATTGATGCTTGATGGGCTGATCTGATTTTGTTGATTGATGTTTGGTAAAGGGGGAATTGCTCAACCAAGAGGTGTTGTGGATATTAATGGAAATGGTGGAAGTGGTGGAAATGTGAGGGGTGTAATCTCCTGAGAAAATGGTGTAGTGTCAAAAATGCCCCCTGGTCCAAATATGTCACCCTCTCCTTGCGAGATTATGGGGAGAGAGGTTTGGGGTGTTGCATGGAATGATGATGATGATGGGTTGTTTGCATCATGAAAGGTGAAAGGGACATATGGATGTGATGGATTTTTGGGGATGGTTTGTCCCAAGATGGTGTTCGTATCCAAATCCTGATTGTTTATGAGAGGGTGTGTTTGTAATGCATTAAGAAATGTGCTTCCCTTGTTAACAGTGGGTTGAGTTGGAGCAATAGATGATGTGGTTTGCAGGATATTTTGAGTGATGTTTTGAAATGAGGGTGTAGATGAGATGGGGATGGTAGATGAGATTTTGGGCATGGACCCAAAATATGGCTCCACTATAGTGCTTATGTTGAAATCGGAGGGGAGTTTAGCCCCTTGTTTTCCTAATTCAAGCATGTATAGTGAAGGGTTGAGTCTCATCATGATATTGATAATCTTATGGTTCTCCAAATTTTGAAACATTTCGGTGATTTCCTTGTGTGACATTCCAAAGCGATTATTGGTTAGATCCTCCATTTGACCTTCCTCTTATTGATTTTGTGATGATGACGAATTTTTTTTCAATGGAATACTTGATCCGACAGGATTAATTTCATAATTTTTTTGGCTTAGATCACTTGAAATGGATGTTTCTTTGTTGGCTTCCATGTTCCTCTTGTGTTGAGATCTAGTTTGCACCATAAAATAGGGATCAAATTTCAAGAATATGGGAGATGAATCTCTAATTCTTTGGATTCATCTAACTTTTAGGATGCAAAAGAGAAAATTTAGGATGTTTTTAAGAATCAAAGGTGATATGATGAGGATGATGTAAAAGATGGATGATGTGGATGTTTGAACTTTTGAGAAATCTTGACATTATGCTAGACCTTTTAGGACCTTTTGGATTTGTTTTGGATTTTGAATTGACCTTGATTTGATTTTTGATTTTCTTTTTTTTTTTATTTATGAACAAATATCTACACTAAGATGTTGGATGATTATCTAGGGGATAGAATTGCTCAAAGGATGATAATTTTGAATACGTGTAGGGAGAAGGATGCATCTACCCACACCTATTCAAAAAAGATGATAATTTAACCAAGCATATGAAGAAGTATGCATCTACATATACCTAGCTAAACAAGATGGTTTGATAATTTGACCAAGCATATGCAAAAGGATGCATCTACACATACCTAGCCAAAGATGATTCGATGTTTTGATTGAAATATTTCAACGATTTTGCTTCAAGGATTTGATGATTTTTGATTCACTATTGAATTTGACTCCATTTTCTGACAAACGTTCATCGGTCATTCAAAAAACATTTCTCATACAATCGACGAATTGATGAAAGAATTTTCATCACCATTTTTCATCAAAATTCTGATGATGAATTAAACGTCGAAATAATGGTGTAGATTCATTAGTCATCGGCATCATAAAATGACTGAAATGTTCGCTGAAATATCGATGACAACTTTATGTATCCACCAACGAATTATAACCAAAATGCAATTGCAATGGATCTTCTAAAGCATCAAAAAAACACTAGAAGTTCATTACCATTTTGGTGAAATGGGAAAGGAGTTACGACCAAGCCTTCGTCGTAGCTATAGCAACTTCGTCGAACCTTTTCGGTGATTCATCGGTGGCCTTCGTTGAAATTGCAATGAAACAATGCAATTTTTTTTTTAAAATATTAGTTGAAATGTACCATCGTGGAGAATCTTGGTGGTGACCACCAAAGCCAACCCATCGATGAGAGATCAATCATCGGCACAAGATAGAAAAATCACTCTGATAGTCCATATCTTGCCAATGACTTTCGTTAGTAAGATAGATCCAATGTCACACTAATCTAACCTCTTTAGGAATTTAAAATAGACCTACACCATGTCATTGTAGAGACTCTTGGAGATGACCACCAAATCCAACTCATCGGTGAGAGATCAATCATCGGCACAGGATAGGAAACTCACTCTGATAGTCCATGTCTTGCCGATGACTTCCGTCAGCAAGACAGATCCAATGTCACACTGATCTGACCTCTTCAGGAGTTTTGAACACTGCTAGTTATGAGCAAGACATTCTGAGGGTCTCGTTGATTGAACAAGTGTCTAAGAGAAAGTAAACAAATGGAACCTATTAATTTTCTTATTTTTGGGTTCTTTAAATCATAGAATAGATACCATCTTCTTGTGTATAATGTACTTATATTTAAATTTGAATTTGAGACCAATTGTCATTGCACATTCCATTTTACTTGCATAGAGTATTCTATAAGCCATATATTGATAATGCCAAATGATTTATGGTGTTGTACAACTCTACCTATCATCACAGTTTTTTTGTTCCCCCCTAGAGAATCCTACAAAGACAAGTTTAGAATACCAAGTTAAATAATATGAAAAAGACTTACTTCCATACAAATTAAATGATTATTCTCACAATGGAAAATGTCTAATCACAACAGCAATTCCATGAAAGGTTATCCATGCTTCATAAGAGATGACTAATCATACATACAGACTATGAGATGCATAGAAAAAGCATTACACTTGAGAACAACCAAGGGCTAACAAGGGAAGGAGTTAAGAAATGTTTGGATTGAAGAGAAAATGTGTAGGGAAAATGCTAAGCAGTGTTAAGAGAATAGAGCTTGTAGAACATATTCTTGACCTAATCAAGCTCTAGAACAACTTAAACAAAATTAAAATACTAACACATACATGAGACATGTAATGAGCTTCCAATATCTTCTATCTTTTTCATTAATGCAAAGGTAGGTAAAGGAGAAATAATTATAATTGTAACACTATTCATAGTCCAATAAATTATGTTCATAATTTGTGTTCAATGGACCTCAGTTTTATCATTATACTACCCATCTAATACCATATTTTAATCCAGGTTCAACTATCTTAGATCTAAAGAAGCACCTTCAATTAACCATTTAAAGTACTATAAAATAAGGTAAGACTTTTACTTGAGAAAGATTGGGTACACTTGTAGGATTAAAGTTCTCACAATCATCATGATTTATTGGCACACAGACACAACCTGCAACATATGAAGTAATGGATGACTACAAGTTAGTGAAATGGTCCTTAATATGTGACTGGTTTGCAAATTGATTGGTAGAAAATAAGGTTACAAACAGATCTACATAAAAAATTATGAGGACAATCTGCTATAATTATCAAAATAGATGAAAAGTGCAAAGGAAAGAGTTGAGCTACATCTCTAGAGCCTAAAAAAAACACATGCAAGAAACATAAAAAAATGAACAAACCAGTTTTTGGATGAATACAAAATGGTGCCTTTAGCAAGTGATTCATATGCTTTCACACCTGATAGGACATTAAGAATATTTTAGTCTTCCTCTGTGAAATTAACTACTTATAGAAAAAACCTAGAAACCAATATTATATACCTCCATGTCTAGCCGAGGGTAGGTATAAGAGAAAAAAATTTCCTCAATGCAATGCCGAAAAATATCAATGTGTGTGTAGGTTTGTATTACTTAAAATATTATTTCATTGCCTGCAATGCCGAAAAATATCAATGTGTGTGTAGGTTTGTATTACTTAAAATATTATTTCATTGCCTAAGGAAAAATACCAAAGTGATGTTTTAAATTCCAATCTTCACATAGGCTCCCTTATTGCTACACATGCATATACAAGCATTATTCAAGCTCTAAACTATTCAAATATTGAGGATTTAATTAGCTATAAGATGGAAAGCTGTTGTTTATACATAATCCATCATCTTTTACATATCTTTATTCACTCCTAGCGCTTCAGATAAATTTGTGTAAATGAGACAAAAATGTGAATCTTTTATGACAAAGAAAATTCTTAAAAGGAGGTGGGAGAGAGAAAAGGGTAGAGGGAAAGAGAATGCTTGAATGTATAGAAAATTATAACATTTTGATCATTATAACAACGAAATGAATCTTAAGTTTGAAGCATTAATATCATTTATAACATTTATGATCAAGAATGAATGTAAGTAGAGAAATTTTTGCATACCTGTAGATGGTACAAAATTTCATGGTTAAGTGGAAGCCTCCCATCAACAACAAGATCCAAATATCCGTGTATCTATCTCAATTGAGCCTCTAAACCCTTTAGAATTGTCAATTTTTCCACTAACCTGTTATGCACAAAATTCAAATTTTAGAGCTATGTCACCACTAAAAATAGAAAAAATAGAGCTTTGAAACCAAATCCACACACAACATAATGTGGTATTCATACAAAGCCATACAAACAAACTAAACTCAAAAAGTTGGAATGGAAACAACTTCAAATTATGATGTAGAGCATGGATTCAGGGTATAAAGAATCATTTTTCTACCACCATAGTGAAAAGTTAGCAATTTCTTTCATCTTTGCATATTGGTTTGATGCTTCAAACAATGCATTTCTTATATTAAAAAGTGCATTACTTTATTGAGCTTCTCTTTGTTTTGAGAATAGTTTAATATTCTCTATTTAACAAGGCCAACCACGTGGCATTGCAAGCTCATTTGGCCCCTCCCCCCCCTCACATCACTCTTAATTCCCCATACCCAATCATATAACATTAATCATTCATTCATTCATTAATAACATATTTAACATTCATTCATTCATCCATTAATAACATATAACATTCATTCATTCATCCATTAATAACATATAACATTCATTCATTAACATATAGCATTCATTAATTAACATATTCACATTCATTCATTAACATATAATATTCTTTCTTTCAATTTTTACATATTATCAAAATATGGTTGTCATGATAAGATTACAATCACTTTTTTTATTTTTTATTTTTTAAAGCTAAAAAAATCTGAAGTGGAGTATCATTTTCTAAATCATTTGTCCCCCTTTTAGTTGTTCTGCCCTCTGCTTGTGATCTTAATGTACGCCTAGTCATCTGCTCATGACGTGGATGCCACTACAAGGGGGGGTCTGCTGCAATAACAAAGACATGTTAAATTCATATGTTTTATTATTATTGTTACAACTATTTCATTAATTAAAAGAACATTAGAGTGGTTCTCTTTACCTGATGGGTCCACATCATGTTCTTGAACTTCTGTTATAGACTCATGCTCAACATGTTGAACACCCTCTAAATCCTAATCTGTAGTTGAAACATGAAAGGTTACATTAATTAATACACCAATTGAAATTAAATATTTTTAAAAGAACATTAGAGTATCCTCTTTACCTGATGGGGCCACATCATGTTCCTGATCTTCTCTAGCCTGATCATGCTCAACACGTTGATCATGCTCTACATGCTCTAAAGTTGAAACATCAAAGGTTACATTAATTAATACACCAATTGCAATTAAATATGTTTAAAAGAACTTTAAAGTGTTCCACTTTACCTGATGGGATCACATCATGTTCTTGATCTTCTCTAGCTTGATCATGCTCAACATTTTGATCACACTCTCCATGCTCTAAAGTACCAGGATGCACACCATGACCTTCATCTACAAGTTGTGCTCCACCCTCACCAGGCTGCATTCCAATGTCATTTGCAATATTATCATTGCTTGAATGTTTAAAACAAATAGGCATGTAATTACTTTATGGTGGAAATTAATATTGAATAGATTGCACAAGTATTCAATTTTAAATAAACTTTATTGAGTTTATTTACTTGCATGTCAGATGCAGTGGAAGATTGTGTTTGCCTAGACAAGACTCTTAGGAATTCAACCACGGCTCAATAGCCTTGTTGGAAGGAAATCTTCAGTTCCTCTACTATGGGAACTCTATTGAATTCAGAGCCCTACATTTTTGCATAAGATCATTAATTTTGCTTCTATGGTGTGATAAAACCAAAATTGTTTTCAATTTATTATTTATATACAATATTTCATTTATTGATACTTACAATTCATGCGGCTAATTTAATATAACCGCCAGAGCCAAGTTTGTGTTGCCCATTTTTTCTAGTCTTGCCTTTGTTTCCTTCGATAGGTTGGGAAACCTATGAAAAGTTTGAAATACGTTAGATTATGTTAAAAGAAAGAGTAATTAGTATATAATTACATTGTTGATAGTATCACATACCTTCCTTGGCCTGATGGTGTCTTTCTTTTTTTCTTTTCAACCTTCTCCTTTCCATCTGACACCAGGTCCTTCCACTCCCTCTCCGGAATCATGGGAGGATGCTCATACTTTTTGTTCTTCTATAAATGTGACATATATTGGTCCCTCACATACTTTAGATAGGTACCAGCTTTCTTAAGGACCTTAGTTTGGTTGAATGTTTTATCACTGAACAACACAACTTAATGGTTAATGAGCTCATCTTTAAAATCTTGATTTTGGGCATTCCACCATGTACGTATGGTGGGCCTGACGAGCTCCAATGTAATATCACTTAGATGTTTAAAAAAAACATAATTTCATACAAAATTATCATGGGATCAATAGTCTAAAATGAGTGATCAATAAGTAAATTTCAATTGGATTATATATAATAATAATTAAAAAAATTAAATTACCTGGGACCTTCTCTATCTTTATGGGAATGAAATGCTCGGTCACCACAAATGTGATCGAAAATGTTCCCATACTAGTAATATAGGAAGATCCAGGAAGTGCTGCTAAAATATCACCAGTACTAGTGGCCTCTGCATCCCCAGGTACATTTCTTGATGCATGTTTTGGCCTGTGTTCGCTACCAGAGGGTGCACTAACCAATTCCTACATGGTATGTGTTGCTGACATTTTAGATGACAATATAGGCATGATTGATGAGGTCAGATTATGTGATGTATACACAAGAAGATCAGAATGGACACTTTTACCAACCCCTACTCCTTGTGCAACACTTGCAATACCTTGATCATGACCAAGACCATCATGAGGATGCAAAAAATCCTATAAAAACAACACATATTTTAGTTCATGACATAAAAGAGTACAAAATATAAAACCATGAATGAACTTATGTTATAATTAAAGACCTCATGACAACTTGCAAGTTTTGTGATCTCTCAGTCAATATTTTAAAGCTCTCTCTTATCTCGTATGTTTGAGGAACTGTGAATACAAACTTAAGATTTTCTTCATTGCATTTTTTTGGGTTTTCCTTATCATATCGAGAGGGTTTGTTGAATAAGCAATGTCATCATCACATAATATTGACTGCACCTCCCTATGGATGCTCTCATCTACTACTGGTTCCTTTCCCCGATCAGTCCACTACAACAAGAATATTAAAAACATTCTCGAAATTAACCCAATAAACTTATGAAAAAACATAATAATAAAACATTTTACTCGTATCTAATTTGTACAATTACAATGAGGTAAACCTATCGGGTAGAAGCGCTTGAAGATACATCACAATCTATGCTTTGGCTTGGAGCCTTCTCTGTACGATCAATGTCTCGCTATGACAAAAATTAAATATAAAAAAAAAAATTACTAAAATGAAACCAATAGACTTATGAAAAAACATATAAGAATAAAATGATATATTGGAGTCATTAATTGGAGGTTGGATAAAATGGTACATAGTATGTACCACCCCCATAGTAACTATGTTTGTAACTAAGTGATTCAAATTGTAATTGATCCCCTATAGTTATGGATTTTATCGCACATACGAATACACAGTTTCCCTCGCATGCCTCAAATATACAATTGGGTTGCTTATTTGTTGACCCAGGTCATGTACTATTTATAAACCCTACAATATTCCCTGATGATTTTGGTCTTCCGTCAATGTACATAGCCACTCCTTTATTTTGATCCTTATCTTTTAGCTATATATAATTTTCTCATAGTGCATATCATCTGATTTAGGATCTAGACTAATTGCATAATTGAATGCTTAACTTAAACAATTTAATGGAAACACAAAAACAACTATACATTATTGAAATTATGCTTTAAAAATCAAGGTGATAACCAAAATGTGAGAGAGAAGAAGAGAGAAAGTGCAAACAATCTGATAACGGAGTTTGCCACAATCGTGACTACGTCTCTGGGTCCACTCCAATGGAGTGAGATCGATCCAATTATTCCTCCAAAAACTTGGTTACAATCTTCAGCATAGCCTCCACTTGGATTACAAAGAAATCCGAAAATGCACTTCCAAAGTGTGTGAGAACAAGCTTCTCCAAAAGCACAAAGTTACAATAATATTTCTCCAAGGAACAAAAATCCCAACTCTACACTTACAAAAATCACCTCCAAAACTCCTTACAAAAATAATTAGCTAAAACACACTTACAAACTCTCACCCATTTACCCCTTTTTATACACCAATTTTACCTAATTTCATGTATAACAACTTGATTTACAATGTCCCCAAATTTACATGTAAATCTAAAAGAAATCCCCTCGTTACATAATAAAATCTCTTCAAGATAAATAATGAAGGGCCCTTATAATTTTTGGCTTACAAAGGAAAATAATAATCCCTATAATTTTGTTTTGATAACTATTATGGGATTATTTATATATTTTTAAGATCTTTTAAATTTTATCCCTTGAAAATAATCCCATTGCTATTGATAGGAGATTATCCCTTTTGAATAGGGGTAATAATAATTTAAAAAGGGTTTAAAATCTCTTAAAATAGGGATTCCTTGAAAATAAGCTTTTTTAAAAATAACATAGAAAGCTTTTAAAACAAAACTCATGGATTTAAAATAGGGTGGCTTTAATATGGGCTTTAAGATAGGTGGAGATCCTTCAATTTAGGAGAGCCCACATTTACTAAAATAATGTGGCATTTTTTAATTATTTTTTAATTTGTTTTATATATTTTATTATTTTTTATTTTTTTTATTATTATATTTTTTTTATAAAAATAATATGCCACCTTTTGCCAATAATGGCTTGCCACATGGAGGAGTGAGATGATGCCATATCAAAATTTCATTCGCCAGTCAAATACTTTGGAGTGATGTGTCCGCTGACTGGATTGATGATGTGGCATTGACTAGACTGCCACGTGTCCACACATGATTGGCCGACTTTGACTACTTGTAACTTGGGCAAATGAACTCCAATTTTGACAAAACGAACATTGTTGGAAAGCTTGCAACAAGCTCTTTGCATTGACACTAGTCTTGACCACTTTTGACATCTTTGAATTTTTGACCTTTTTCTGACTCAGGTCTTTGAGTTGACTGAAGGTTTGATTGAGTGTGTCTTGAGCACCGTAGCTCCGATTGACTCTGTTTGAGTTGCGTTGGAGTCAGAATTACCAATTTTTTTTTATGAAGATGTTTCTAGAGAAAAATGAGGAACTTCAAAATTTGACAAAAATCCTCTGGATCAGTCCTCCCCACTGGAGAGCTTTTGGACCTCCAAAAGTGGCATTTATTCCAAAATTAAGTGAGGACTTTGCCTCCCCACTTGTCCTATATCATCTGTACATCTGTAAGCTTGGATTGCAATCACAATGAAGACTGCAACAACATTGTTGAACATTAACATCATTCTATCACTTCCATAAGCATCTACATCAACTTTTGTAGCCACTAACCAACAAACATTTACTAGCATCAAGCTGAACAATAATGCAGATATGAAAGAGAATAAATCAACAACATATCGATCTTTCACAATAGAAACATTTTTACCCAAGGGACCATCAATTCTTTCAATCACCATTCCCTCATGTTGTACTGTGGGTGCATCCCATGACATCTGACCCTGATTAGCTACTACAAGTTCATGTCTAGAACCACCTGAATTGACAGACATAAGAGTTAAATCTTTACTTGCATTAATTACCCTCTTTAATTGCCCTGTGTTTGCAAAAGAATGATCAGTCTTAGAATGTACAATATACTGTATGCCATCTTTAAACAAATGATAATGATTCTTTTCCCTGTAGAAAATAGCTTTTCGATCATATAGATAAGGGCTACCCAACACTGTCCCACAGATATCTAGTGGAACCACATCAAACTGTACTTCATCCACAAACTTACTAGTGATTGCATATTTCAAAGTGCATTGTCTTGCTACTTGCAATTTATCATTCTCACAAATCCAGCCTAGTGGATAAGGTTTCTTATTCAGTGTAGTTTTCAATCCCAAGTTTCTTACAACATCTTCAGAAATTAAGTTAACTTGAGAACCACTATCTATGAGTGCATCAAGTTTCACATTCTTAGCAATAACCCTTATGTGAAAAAGTTCATTCCTTTTCTTATCATCAGAGACTTCATTAGCTTTAGGTGTAGAAGCACAACTATCAAAGGAAACACTGGCAATAGGAGCTTTACCTTTCAAACCCATAGCTGTTATCTTAGTTTCATCATTAGAATCAGAACCAAGATCCATAACAACATTTGTTTCTTTCTCCTTACCTTTATGTTTCTGATTTTGTTTCTGAGCCCACTTAGGCTTCAATTTTGGATGCAACTTCCAACAATTATCTTCATCATGACCCTTCCTGTCACAATGAGAGCAAGAAAACTTGTCATCCTTCTTAACTGTAGCTATCTTCTTTCCTTTCCCTGTCTCAACAACTTTAGATGATTTCTTTACAGAGTTATCATTATCAAACTTATCAATAAAAGAACCCTTTCCTCTTGACTCTAAATGTGTAGCTTGGACACAAACTTCATCCAAATTACTAGGGTTCAAGACCAAAATAGAATGTCTAAGATATGAGTGAAGACCTCCTATGTACTTTAACAAAGTATCCTAGGTGTACAATGGTACATTTAATGCAATATCCCTTTTACGAAACTCGTGCTTGTAATCTTGAATAGACTATTCTTTCCCTTGCCTAAAAGTTTTCCAGTTCATCATTAACTATTGCATATGGCCTAGGGGATAAAATTGTTTTTTAACAGCACTAACAAATTTTGACCAAGACAAATTGACTCTACCATGCTGTGAAATTTCTGCTCTAGTCCTACTCTCCCGCCAAGTGAGAGCTGAACGTCCCAACCGAAGAGTAGCTAATTGGATCCTAGAAGCATCATCAAAGAGGTTTTGGACTCTACAATAGACTTCTACTTGCTGAATCCAGTCATCTAGTTTTTCAGCATCTAATTCACCACAATACTTAGGTAGTTCAAATTTAACATCCAATTTAATCTTAGGCTTATTTACAACCTTAAAAGGATTAGAAAAAAGAGAATGTGTAGAAGAAGGAGAAGAAGGGGGAGAAGGAGTAGATGGAGGAGATTTTGGAGGTTCATCACCACCTCCTGGTTGCTTCTTCTTGGTTTTATGGTCTCCATGATCTTCTTGCTTCAAAGCATTATCTTCTTCAAGTTTCATGCATTCTTCCCTTTCTTTGAGAAGCATCTCCAATGCAGCTCTCATTTTCCAAAAGGCTATTCGAAACTCCTACTCACTGAGTTCCTCGAGTACCTCCATTCCAGACACAAACATTTTTGGAAAAGTTCTTTGTTTCCCAATCTCAGGATTATATTCTTCAAGCTTGCCTTCGTCCTTTTGAATCCTAGATCTTGTTAGCATTCACAACAAATCTACAATACTAGTCACCAAATGCTCTGATACCAATTTGATCTAATTTAGAATCTAGACTAATTGCATAATTGAATGCTTAGCTTAAACAATTTAATAGAAAATAAAAAACAAGTGTACATTATTGAAATTATGCTTTAAAAATCAAGGTGATAACCAAAATGTGAGAGAGAAGAAGAGAGAAAGTGTAAACAATCTAATAAAGGAGTTTGCCACAATCATGACTACGTCTCTGGGTCCACTCCAATGGAGTGAGACCAATCCAATTATTCCTCCAAAAACTTGGTTACAATCTTCAACATAGCCTCCCCTTGGATTACAAAGAAATCTGAAAATGCACTTCCAAAGTGCGTGAGAACAAGCTTTTCCAAAAGCACGAAGTTACAATAAGATTTCTCCAAGGAACAAAAATCCCAACTCTCCACTTACAAAAATCACCTCCAAAATTCCTTACAAAAATAATTAACTAAAACACACTTACAAACTCACCCATTTACCCCTTTTTATACACCAATTTTACCCAATTTGGTGTTTAACAACTTGATTTACAATCTCCCCAAATTTACATGTAAATCCAAAATAAATCCCCCTGTTACATAATAAAATCTCTTCAAGATAAATAACGAAGGGCCCTTATAATTTTAGGCTTACAAAGGAAAATAATAATCCCTATAATTTTGGTTTGATAACTCTTACGTGATTATTTATATATTTTTAAGATATTTTAAATTTTATCCCTTGAAAATAATCGCATTGCTATCTTATAGGAGATTATCCCTTTTGAATAGGGGTAATAATAATTTAAAAAGGGTTTAAAATCCCTTAAAATAGGGATTCCTTGAAAATAGGGTTTTTTAAAAATAACATGGAAAGCTTTTAAAACAAAACTCATGGATTTAAAATAGGGTGGCTTTAATATGGGCTTTAAGATAGGTGGAGATCCTTCAATTTAGGAGAGCCCACATTTACTAAAAGAATGTGGAATTTTTTAATTATTTTTTAATTTGTTTTATATATTTTATTATTATTATTATTTTTTATTATTATATTTTTTTTATAAAAATAATATGCCACCTTTTGCCAATAATGGCTTGCCACATGGAGGAGTGAGATGATGCCATATCAAAATTTCATTCGCCAGTCAAAGACTTTGGAGTGATGTGCCTGCTGACCGGATTGATGATGTGGCATTGACTGGACTACCACGTGTCCACACATGATTGGCCGACTTTGACTGCTCATAACTTGGGCAAACAAACTCCAATTTTGACTAAACGAACATCATTGGAAAACTTGCAACTAGCTCTTTACATTGACACCAGTTTTGACGACTTTTGACAACTTTGATTTTTTGACCTTTTTCTGACTTGGGTCTTTGAGTTGACTAAAGGTTTGATTGAGTGTATCTCAAGCACCGTAGCTTCGATTGACTTCGTTTGAGTTGCATTGGAGTCAGAACTCCCAATATTTTTTTGATGAAGATGTTTTTGGAGAAAAATGAGGAACTTCAAAATTTGATAAAAATCCTCTGGATTAGCATACCTACACATAATTTGTGTATATTGAACCAGTTGTATCCAATCTTTGTAACTGTAACAGGGTCTGACATACTCCATCAATTTAGTAACTTTCTTGTAACAAACCTTTTATGCCATCAATGCAAAATAGGCCCAAACCATTTAATGGCGATGGTGTTATGCAATATATCATCTCGTTGACACAAAAATTAGTGTTTATTGGAGGCAGTTCCTTGGGTAACCATTGTTTTCGTAGATTTTTTTACCTCAATGGAACCTCGAAGTCACCTATGCTCTCATCATCATAAGAACATGACCCCCCTTCAATAAGAAAAAATTCCATGTGTTTACATAATTTTCTTCTAATCTTTTGACCTCTAGTTGATCTCCCTCTTTTAGACATACTACATGTATCACTTTCCTCTTCTCTTCCTGAATTTCCCTTGCTCGAGGAAGATAGATCTAAAAAATACCTATTTGGTGGTACCTTCACTCATAAGGATGTTGGATGAATTTCTTTCTTGGTGATGTGATCCCAAGGTGAAATTATGATTAATCTATCATTTCATTGCTAGAATTACATAGGTTATAAGGTAATCAAGTCTTGATAGATTGCAAGTTATTGTTACTACCATCCAAATGTGTCCATCACAAATCAAATCTACTTAATGTTTTAACTCCCAAACTTTGTAACAGGTGTTAAATGTGACTATGGTCCACTAGTTACATAGCAAAGGCCTCAAATGTATTCTCTAATTGTAATCAAAGGACTTTTTCTCTTCATTCAAGTAAATAAACTGAAGGGAAACACCACCAAGAGGTTTATTGGACACCTACATGACTAAAAATAGCAAAAAAATTACATTTAATTTCCATATGTCTAAGTGGTTAATGGGGAGGGAGTGTGTACTAGGCTTGGCTAAGTCATCATAAGTTTAAGCTTTGGCAATAATTTTTTTTAAGTCATCTTAAATCTTCCTATGTCTAATTTCTAGGAGACTTTTGGTATGTTTTAAGGTAGGATGATTGATGAAAGAGCCCAAAGATCCTTTCTCCATGGTATCTAGGTACACATAGCAGCGGTCTTCTCTTATATGGTTGGACACGATTTAAAGAACTTAGCTAGGAATTATTCATTTAACCTAAGGTTTTCTCATAATGCCATCATTGGAAAAGTATGATTAAATTATTCTATTATGAAGAATTGGTCTATGTGCGTCTAGTAATCACTATAAATGTTTGTAAGGATAAAATGACTAATTGCATCAGGTAGGAGAGAATCAACTTTGAGTTATTCAAAGATTATATTCCTCTATACATAATTTTTAAGGGTTGTGTGTGGAGGAGGTTATCACTACCAAGAAGGGAGGAGACCTTTCCTTGTGATGGAACTTAAAAAAATTTCTCTTTGTGTTCCATTTTTATCTTTCCTTATGTCTCTGGTCATCTATGGTGTTTGGGAAAAGCCTAAGGTTGGGGTTTTACCTTTGTCTTCATGTAAAACCCTAGTGTTTATCTTACACCTTGGGTGGGATCTTTTGGGCCGTTACTTTTTGGGGAAGGTTTTAAAACAACTTAAGCCCCATTGATTTGTCTAGGCTAGGCCCCTTTTGATTTATCATTTTATTTCCTTCACCTGAATTTATTATTTCTTAAGTCTTGGATGGTCTCGTCCTCCCTCATTTAGAAAACAACTTATTTCATTGTTTATCATCGACCTAGTGATGCCCCCCCATTCTTTTAATAATTTTTTTATATTTTGCAGAGGGAAAAGTTTGTGTGACTGTAGATCAATTATGATTTGATCTTAGTCATTCCCTGTCATCCTACGATGACCCCTCCACACTATTTTGGTTGATTGCGATATCACAGGCGAGTGCCACGTGTCTCATTTAATGAAGCCAAAGAGATGATAGAAATAATTTGATACATTTATCTAGTTTTAATACATTATGTAGCGGGTTACTAAAGCATTTATCAGATGCACATGTTTCAAATCAACAAAGATGTTATAATCTCGGTAGGAAAGTTGATTGATGGTTAATGACAAAGTTGATGACTATGTTGAATAAACAGGATTATTGATGGTTGAGATCCACAGTTGCCTACCATAGTGTGATTAGAAGTTGCCAGGTCTTTATCAATCATGATATCGCAAGTGAGCGCCACGTGGATTTCCTTGGCAACACATAGTATGGTGGGCCCTTATTGCCATGATGGAGATCATTTCAGTTTGTTTTGAAGGCAACCATTCAATCATCTGACCAAAGTGAAGGATCGACTACCAGTATTTGAATCTGCATCAAATGTGATTGGAGCCATTCGTGCAACGCACAAGTAAGGTTTAATGGTAGATGAGACATCTACGGGCATGATTTGATTGAAATAAAGCAACTATTCTCACGCTTTTATTCTGTCACAAAGCATTAAAATGTCTTTGCGGAGCATTCTCAAGGCCAAGGATGAAGATACAAGTTGTTGCAACAAAGATTTGGGTTTTTGCAAACACAAAGCCATGAGTTGATTTATGTATCTCCTAGTTAATATGAATTTGAATTTGGGCGAAATTTGTCATGTGCTCGTCGAAGGGCTTGTTGATAATTTTTTTAGGGCTATAGGTTAATTTAATTTTGGGAAATTTCAAGGTTCTATTCTATAATTTCATATTTATGTTTAGCCCTAGTTTGTTTGAAGTTTGAAATAGCAAGGAAGCCCTAGTTTACCTAAGATGGCACCATCAAAGTAGCATTATGGCCAGATTGATTATTTAAATAGAAACCTATATGATGGTTTTCTGGATCAATTTCCCTTGTTAACAAATGATAGGCAGAAGGGTTTGGTCTTGATGCAAGGAAAAACCCTAGGGGAGGGATTGATATATAGGTGTTCCAACATAGCTGATCCTAGGGTTCCTCTTATAGGTTTAGAGATGTTCAGATTAGGGTTTGGAGAAAGGATTTTTTCCCACCCCTTTTTGAATGGTTGGATGTATGATATGGGGAAGTTTGTGGTACCGAATGTGTTCCCTAATATAGATTTTCTTAGGGAAGTGGCTTCACGATATGACCCTATCACACAGGTGATTAGAGATAATGATGGAAGGGCTCTGTTAAGTATTAACAAAGAGGAATTCTAGCAAGTTTTTGATCCGAGTGAGCCTAGTATGTTCTTGTTTCATATTGATCTTGAAGAGATGAAATAGGAATATGGGAAGTTGAAATCACTTTTCAGAGTTAAGTTGCTCCCACCTCATTTGGCTAGGGAAGGAGGCTCAAGATTCCATATTAGCCATAATGACCAAGAACCTTTCAAATTGAACTTCTTTGCAAATCATTTCTTAGCCACCTTTTACTCATTGTGAAATATTTTGGGTTTTAACCCCAACACAGTAATGCCTATTGCTTACATGTTCATGTGGGTGCAAATAAAACACCCTAATTTCTCAGTGATTTATGATTTCACTTCCTTTTTGGCCAAAAAAGATACATGAAGGACTATTGAAGTTGCAAAAAAATGATGTAGGCACTCCATTCTTCTAGTACTCCATGTTCATGTATATGTTCTTGTATAAGAATGTTGAATTCTTCTATGAGAAGATGGAGTTAAGGCAGTTGGTTAATGGAGACAGAATGCTAGTGCAAGTGTGGACTATAGATTTATCATGTAATAGGGAGAATTCCAGTTATGTGCACTTTGACAATTGTTTTTCTTCTAGATTGAGATCTAGGATAATGGTAAATGTACCCAGGATTCCTAAGGAGTTGCATGATTTCCTCATACCAAAGGGGAGGAAGCTAGAGTTGAAAGTTTTCCACAACTGGGGTGACATTATTCCATACCCAGTCAACACTATCTTGAGGGTGTATGGTTTTCAAGGGACCCATCATATATTGCCATACAATGTGCCACTAAGAGTGGGATTTGCAGAGGTTATGTGGCAAATTGGTTGTATCCATGAAGACAACCTTACTGGGAAAGGTAAAGGAATTTTTTCCCAGACTATATTGTGGTGTCAGATTTTGTTTTTTCAAAAGGAGGTTGGGTACACTTTGGGATTTTTTTTGAAGAATACCATTTGAGGTGTGGTTTGAAGTGGAAACATGATCCTAAGGGATTCTTTTCCCTTTTTAGAAAAAGGATAAAAGGTGGTAAGTTTGTGCATGAGTTCAACTTCCCTAAGGACTTGATTAGAAATGAATTTCACCTAAGTAGGTAGGAGTTGAACAAGGAGAAATGGATAGCTTATGACAAGCTATTGGCCATTGTGCACAAAATGGATCCAAAGTATGATCCATTGATGGAGTCCAGTCCACATAATAAGAAAATTGACTTTTTAATGGACAACTTCAAAGAAATCATGGGTACCTTGACGACCAAGAAGGTAAACCTGGAGTCAAATCTAGGCATACAAAAGAAAGATACCAGGTCAATTGAAATCAGGCCAACCTACCAACCTACAGGGAAATGGCCTATTTATGGGAGGAAAATAAATGATAGCAGTGATGAGGAAGAAGAGGATAGAAAAGGAAAATAGATAATGAAATTACCTGCACAAGCAGGTCTAAAGCTCAAAATGCCTAGGGTAATTAAGATTATTGATTTGGAATCATAGCCTAAGAGTAGTCTCTCACCACCACCATCAGAGCCAAGCCCTAAGAGGAAAAAAGATTGAACAATCACAAGAATATTTGGTGAGTGAAATTGTTGTCACTGACCAGGACATGCAAATGGGTATGCCTTCCCCTCCTAGGCCAGCTGAATTGACTCTCTCTAATCTGGATATGAAAGGAAAATGTTTGCAAGATGCAAGAATGGAAGCATGTAAGGAATTTTTTGATGATAATGCATTTGTAAAAAAATCGGTCTTCTTGCAACTAGTATGGAGAATGAAATTGGAATAATATCAAGATAAATGCAAGAGGAGAAGAGAATCGAGACTTGACAAGTTAGACCAGGATTATGATGATGAAGTGAGAGCTGAATTAATGGAAGAATTCAAGAGCATCACTCCTGAGGAAGGGAGAAAATTGGTAAATCAAGTTGGTGTCTTGATTTTTCCTGAGTGGGAAATTGTAGATGTTGGAGCTTTTAATGCTATTCTGAAGTCCAAATATTCCTTGCAAGATTCTGAAGAAGAGGTCAAGGCAACATTGCAAGATTATACCTTTAGTGAAGAATATGAGACATTGGAAATTTGGGCTTTGGCCCCTTAAGGGAGAAATCCAAATGTTACTAATATTAACCCAAATTTAAGAGAAGGGTTGCTAATAAAGAGAGCTTCAGAGACCTCAACCACATAGGCTACTAATTTGACTGTAAATGTGGCCAAATTGGCCCAAAAGACTGCTGAAATGAAAAGCATAATGGAGAAGTACAATTTCATAATTGGGGAATATAGAAAGATGCAGCAAAGGAATGTTGAGCTGCAGACTAAGGTGGATAGATTAAAGTACAAGTAGATTGGAGAGACATCAAGTGCTCCAGGGATCAGAACATCTCCTTCCACATCAGGGTCAGTACCTCCTGCATCTCCCATTGTTTCTACATTGGGGTCCTCCAACAAAAATCCTTCCCTTAGCCCTACTTTGGAGCTAATTGATGAAGAAATAGAATGCTCTATTGATCCTACAAAGTAGCAGCTTATGCACAAAATTGCAGACTTACAGAAATCCTTGAAGGTAAGTGAGGAGGGAGTAATTTTAAAGCAAAGGGAGGTTGTTAATACTATATTGAGGCATTTGAATGAGAAAGTTGATGATAGATTGTCATTTGTGTATTATTTATATTCTTTACTATTATATGTTATAAAGAATATTGATAGGGATTAGGAGGTAGTAGTACCATTAATTGAAAATTGGATCCTTAGGGCCAATGATTTAGACATAATGTATAAATCCTCAAGGTTTGATATAAGTAATAGGCCCAAGTCATTAAATCGTACTTAGGTGTTAGTTAAGTCATTGCAAGGTTTTTAGACCTTACCATATGACTTGAGTAGGAAGATCAAATAGTTGGTTAAGAACTTTGATGATTGGAGCAACACTTGTTACGAAACATAATTGATGAGTAGGAAATATTAGGTCCTCCAGCAGTGGCGAGTTGGAAAATAGAGGGTCATCAATGATAAGGTAAGATTAATTTGTATTGGCTTCAGTTATGATTTGTTGGTGAGTTGTATGGAAAAAATCATTAGCACCAGCTCATTCTTGGAGTCTTTTGAAAGAGAAGTGAATCAAGTGGTAGTTAAGTACAAACCTTATAGTGTCAAGGTGAATGGGGTGATCAATTTTGATTGGCCAACTGATGAAGAGTACTAGAAATGGGTAAATGTATATTTAACTGAGGAAGAGTGAAAAGGAGTAGGCTACTAACGGTTGACAAATCAACTATTGCAGTTATAACAGATTCTAGTTTTGTTTTTGTGGTGACAGTCAAGGCAAGAAATTCTTGAAGTTTTTTGTTGCTGCATCAACCATTCTCGGTGGGCACGATGAACAAGAAGATTCTCGGGGAGATTGTAACAAATTTTTTGGAATATCTCAAAGGCGTCAATTGGTTGGTGACAAGTAAACTTTACGGCCCAATGCTTGTTTGCTCCTTCTTTTTCTAGAAGAGAAGGATTTCCAAGGCCAGTATGGGTTAGCATGAAGTTAGATATTTTTAGTCAGAATCTAGATGAAGTTGAGAAAGGTATGAAAAATTAGGTGGTTTAGGGAAAATGCAATTTTAGGTTTTAGGTCATTATAGTAGGTTTTGAATTCATGGCGATTTGATGTTTTATGACAATACTAGCATTTGAATTGATATGATTAATTCAAACTCATGTCTCTCCATTGTACAAGCATATCTGAATTTTGAATAAAATGATCAAGGGTTGTTTCGTTCATCTCACTATTGTGGTGTGTATGATTCTTGTTTTAGCTTCAATTCAAGGAATTAATTAAAATGCTTGAATGGGATTGTAGGTGGATATGTTCTGTATAAGGATTTCATAAGTAGTATTTGGTTAGAATACATATTGATGAGATTGTAAAGCAATGTTATCAAGCATCTTATATGTTGTGTTAAATCTTTCATAAACCCTTAGATTCTTATAAATTTGACTCCTCCAATGGATATATGGCACTGATCTAAGTTATACTTATTCGTATGGTTCAATATTTATTTTCCTTTACCTAGAGCTTGCTAAAAATTGCAAATCAATGATTATCTTATACTGTGAAATGTTGTTGTAGTTATCTCATGCTCCAAATAGTTGATATTATTGATAAACAACCAATTCTATTCGATATTATCCTATTATGTTGAGCTATTAAATGAGATTATCTATTGTTTTTAATATTGTTTATGATGATGGTGCAGAGGTTGTAAATGCATTAAGGGATCACCCTCCTGAATCTTGTAGAGCCCAAAGTGTAGGAGGTCTTTAAAATCCTCGTCAGTTGGTCCAGGTCCTTCGAGCTTCGCTTTATTGGAATTGGCAATTCCATAGGTAGATTAGAAGATCAACCTGCTTACCATAAAAACAACCAACACCTTGCATATGTTTGTGGTGGAGGTATTAAAGAAGAATTTTATGCCTCTAGTTCCATTCATTAGATCTACCTTCGCCTAGCATATACTTGGGCTAAGTCTACAATTGCTTCAGACTCATGCAATGAAGGCTATGTGTGATGAAATCCTAGACCTCAACCAAGATGTGGGTAGATTATGGGAGTTTTGCAAAGAATTGAGGCTGGTTGATAAAAATGTAAAAAAGAATAACCTATTTTTTTTGTCTTATCTTATACCATTTTACAAGAATGGGGGTGCCAATGTACAAGAAGATATTTGGAAACTAGGCATGAAAATTGAAGGTTAAAGAGAATGAGTACTTAGAGCTTATAGTACTCATTGCCTTGTTTTCTAATTTTCTGAGTTCCACCTCAACCTCATCCTGCATGCGAGGTATTGAACTTGTTTTCACTCCAAAATCTTCCTCGTGTTGATGTGGTACTTGTTTTCACTCCTCCAAACTCTTAAAATTATTTATTTGGTATTATTTGCTTGTTTAACTCCAAACTCTTCCTTGAATTTGGAATTGACCCTTGTTTTCACTACTCCAAACTCTTCTTGGTGGTGGTATTGACCTTTCACTTCTCCAATTTGATGAGCTACAACCTAGTTTCATTAGGTTTTATAGTATGTTAATTAAATTGAAAATTTTGGCACCATTTAGCTAGGTTTTAATATTCTACAGTATAGTTAAGTATATATTAGCTATATTTTACATAATAAATAATATAATTATTCAACTTATTATAATTATATATTATATTCTTCAACAAAATTATTAAATACGTATAAAATTATTATAATTAATAATTAATAATAAGTATATTTTTATATAATACAAAATATAATTAATATAATATATATTTAATATAATAGTAATATATATTAATATGAGAGAGAGAAACTAAATTTTGATTGGTTGTTTCATGTCAACGATCAAGGGATGTGTGTCCTTGAGGGGAGTTATGCTCAAGGTAAGCATGCCATTTGATTAAGATAATAATAATTCTCCTTTAAAGACCTCTTCAATGTACCCATTGCACATAAGGTGACAAAGATAAATATAGGGAAGAAAAATATAGAGAGAGAGGGAGATAATGACAAACATACAAATAGAAAGGGAGACAAAGAGATAGAGAGAGGTAGAGAGATAAAGAGATAAGGATGAATAGATAGAGATATAGGGAAGGTGATATATCTCTCCCTGTCGCTCTCTTTATCTCTATATCTCCCACTATCTATGTCACTCCCTTTTCCCCCCTCTATCTATTGAGCTATCTCTCCCTCTCCCCCCTTTCTCTCTCATTCACTCCATCTCTTCCTCCATCTCTCCTACTCTATATCTCTATCTCTATTTCTCTTTTTATCTCCCTCTGACTCCTCTCTCTATCTCTTTCTATCTATATCCCTTTCTCTCCATCCCCCTGTCTATCCCCCCCTCTCCATCTCTCACCATCTCTCCCTCCCTATCCCCCCTATCCATAGACTCTCTATCTCCACCTCTCTTCCTTTCTCTTCCCATATATCTCCATCTCTCATTCTCTTCCCATATATCTCCATCTATCTCTCTTTCTCTCCCCGTCTATCTCTATCTCCCCATATATTAACTAAGAATCCATGCAAGCATACAATAGTATATGTTGATAAAATGATAATAGTGTTTTATTAAACTATAAGTAACACTTATCTTTCTAATGTCAACCCTTCTTATAAAAATAGTGTTTTATTAAACTATAAGTAGATTATTGTCACCACTCTTCATTCAACATGAAATACCAAATGTAGCAATTATTTTTTTGCTTTTTTCGAGTTTCATTAACTAAGCTATTTACTGGGTTGAATAAAGTTATGTTATGACCCTTCATCTCTTTAAAGTAATTAGACAATATTAACAAGATCAGGAAGGGGAGAAAACTAAACTCCTTCAAAATAGGGGTAGTTTTGGGTTTGTTGGTTTTCTTTTTATACTATATACTTAGCTCCTCTAGGATAAATAAGTCACTTTAGATCATTTTCTTAGTTGTGTATCCTAAATAATATAGAGTAAGATTTTTCATTTTAATTGACTACTACATAATAGTTTATGTGTTGAAATAATTGTTTCCACTATTTGTAGTCTTTACATTGGAATAAAAATCATATTTAATTTCATGCCAATATACTTCTTTCATAAAGATATTTGTTTGAAATAAGTGTTTCATAACCCATCTAATCAAATCATAATTAACCTATCAAAAAGGAAATAGGAATTTTCTAAAGAAAAGAAAAATTGACCCAATCATAAGTGTATGGCCTTCGTAGAAAGGAGTGATCCACCTTAGCAATAACAACTACCTGATTTAGACCTGGGTATGTGCAAGATCATGATGGGCCAAAAAGTGGCAACATGAAAAAAGTAGCGTTTTGAACTTGCCAAAAAATGCGAAAATCCTGAGTTGAGTTTTTCTTTGGGTTGGGTGTCAGTGCATTGCTCCATAGCAATTCCCAAGCCAAAGTACTACAAATCAGATATCTGATTTGTTTTGGATATCCAATTCGTGTCTAATATCTAATTTGAAAAACATTTTAAAATGTAATATTTTGGTGCTATAAATCGGATATCTAATTTTTTCACACATATACCTAAGAGTAATTAGGAGGTGGAGGGTGGGCAAGAGAGAGAGAGAGGGAGAGAGGGAAAGGGAGGGAAAGAGAGGGAAAGGGAGAGAGAGACAAAGAGATAGAGAGACAAATAGAGATAGAGAGAGATAGAGAGAGGGGGAGAGAGAGAATTAGGAGGGGTAAGGGAGAGAGAGAGATAGAGAGAGGGGGAAAGGGATAGGTAAAATGAGAGAGAGAGAGGGGGAAAGGGAGAGAGATAGATATAGAGAAAGAATTAGGAGGGGGAAGGGAGAGGGGAGAGGAAAGAGAGAAAGAAGGGGAGATGTAGAGAGAGAGAGAGAGGAGAGGTATAGGAGGAAGGAGAGAGGAAAGAAATTGAGAATTAAGAGGATAGAAAGGTTTAAGAAGGGTTTATGGTTGAGGTTTAGGGATGAGGGTAGAGGAGAGACTTGAGAGAGAGAGAGAGAGAAAGGGAGGGAGTGGGAGAGAGAGATAAAAAGGAAGGGGAGGTTAAGGGTAGAAATTGCAGAGTGTTTAAGGGTTAGGGTTAAGGAGAGATATATAGAGGAGTAAGGTGAGTGAGAGAGAACCTAAGAGAGGGAGGGGTAGGATAATTGAAGATGCCAGAGAGAGAGGGAGAGTGGGAGAGATAGGAGGAGAGGTTAGGGTAGAGGGTAAGATGGTTTAAGGAGCTTAGGGTTAAAAGGGTGGAGGGAGAGAGAGATAGAGGGAAGTAAGTAGTGAGAAAAAACCTAAAAGAGAGGAGAAGAATTAGGAGGAGAATTGAGATAAAAGTGAGTGAGTGAGAGTGAGTGAGTGAGTGAGAGTGAGACACGAGAGGAGTGGTGCTGGAGGAGAATGCTTGAGAGAGAGAATAAAAAGGGAGGGTTAAGGGTAGAGAGGGTAGAGGGTTTAGGGTTAAGGGAGATAGATAGAGGGAGGAGTGAGAGAGAGACCTAAGATGGGAGAGGGAGGCAGGATGGAGACTTGAGAGAGAGAAGAGAGAGAGGGATGGAGTGGAAGAGATAGAGGGGAGGGTTAAGGGTAGAGAGGCAGGATGGTTTAGGAGTTTAAGGTTTAAGGATAGGGTTTATGGTTTTGGGATTAGAGGTAGGAAAGAGAATAGAGGAGTGAGTGAGAGTGTGAGAAAGAGACCTAAGAGAGGGAGAGGGGGTAGGAGGGAGAGACTTGAGATAGAGTGAGTGAGTGAGTGAGTGAGTGAGTGTGAGAGAGAGAGAGAGAGACTAGTGCAGAAGCACCCATAGATCACCATAGGTTGTTTAGAAGGTCTATCTAGGACAGTCTTGTCTAGGACAACTAAGAAATCAAATTTAGTTCATTTGGATGTAAGCCTTAATGGAATTTTTGGTTGGGTTTTGATCAGATGAAGGTCATGTTGACCATAGAATAGGTATCATTAGGTTCTAGCTCAAAATAAGGTTTTGGATTTTTAGGAATTCTTGCAAAATATTTGCAAATAATGCAAAATTGGAGCTACAAGTGGCCAAGAAGAGCCCAAGGAAGAGGATAACTATTTTATGGACCCTATTTATGGAATTCCTTGGCATTGGAGTAGGGTTAGAAGAATTTTTTTATGTTTTGAAGTTTTGTGAATTCAAGGAAAGCAATTGTGTTTGAGAGTGCATTTTCTAATTTTTGCATTGAAGTGAGGTTTTAATGGATTAATCATGGCACTATAATTTTTGTAGGATGTAGTGTAGTTGTTCTTTAAGCATTGTGTGGCATTAGTTAGTTTCTTTATACAATTTCAAGCATTGTTTGTAAATAGTTTTGATTTTACACTATTGTTGGTCTGAAATAGGCAGTTTTGTGAAAATGGAGTGTTAGTTCACTTTCCCACCATACAAATTGTATGACCCTTTTGGAATAGTGACTAGAATCCATGTATGTACATATGGTAGAGTTTAGGGCCTTTGAAAATACAGGAGCAACTGTGGAAATCTTGCCCTAGCTGAGCCAAGAAGAGTTCGGCTAGGGAAGACCTTAGTGTAGAGCACTTGATTTGTAAGGGTGTCAATGCCTTCAAAAATTACTGCTTGGAGAAGTCAGATAAGTGTCTTGCCAAGATAGAGCATGGAGGAGGAAACTCCATCAATCCATCTGATGTGAGGAATAATTAACAGTTTGAGAGCACCTAGGAAAGGGCTTAAAAGACCTAGTTTTGGCTCATTTTCAAGTTAGGGCGTTGTACAGATAGCTGAGACCCAAGACCCCAAAAATACTTGAGAGGTGTGAATTTGAACTAGGAATCCCAAGAAAATATTTGGGTGTTCTTTGGAAAGTTTTGAGAACTAACCTATTTTCTCGAAGAAGGAGGCCTAATTGGGGCTCCTAGGGCTAGTAGCCTTTTTATGCCTAAATGAGGGTTTGGTGGAAGCGACTAGGAAATGAAGTCAGATGAACCCTCAAGAACCAAGGTAGGATGGATTGAAGTCATTAGAAACACCTCAACACCCCTGCAAAGCTAAATTTAAGATTTGAAGGATTTGTGGCCTTTAGGTTGGATTAAGGGATAAAGCAAGGGTTTCAAGAATGCACCAAGACTTGACTTGGTAGGAGAATCTTTATTGATAGTTGGGTTGGAAAACAAAAACTAGGGGACCCTAAGAAGGAAAGAGGTCCTATAGGTTGCAAGTGGTGAGTGAAACACCCTAGAAGTATTCCAAGCAAGACCCAAAGCCTGAGGTCTAATGTTTCTTGAAAGTCTTAAGGTGGCTAGATACCTTAACGGTTTGAAGTGGAACATTCAAGAGGAGATGACTCTTCTAAGTCCCAAAACAGTGCAACAATGCTATCAATTGGCTATAAATATTGAAGAGAGGAGTAAGAGGAAACAAGACTAGGCTTCTAAGAACAGAGGTAAAGGCAGAGACCAAAGAGGACATAGAGGTGGATACCAAGGTAGAGGGACTGAACAAAGAAGTCAAGGAGAGTCTAAACCCATAGAGCATGGCACTCAAACAAATTCTAGAAGAGGATATCCATGGAAGAGGTAGAGGACCTTAAGGAGGTTCAAATAGAGGAAAAGGAGTAGGCAGAAGTAACTCATACTTTGCTAGTATGAAGTGTTACAATTGTGGTCAAGTAGGACATCCAGCTTATAGGTGCCCAAAGAAAGCATCTTATTCAAATAAAAATAAGAGAGTAGCATATGCTCAAGAAGACACTAAGTGTCAAGTCACCATAGGTTAGTCATATTGAGTCAAAAATGGGGGAGAATTTGATGTTTAGCAGGGTTCTAATCAGACAACCAATCAAAGAAGAGCCAAAGAAAAGGAGAGCCTTATTCAGGGCAAGATGCAAAATACTTGGAAAGGTGTGCAAGGTTATAGTGGATTCAGGGTCTACTAATAACATTATCTCTGAGGAGGTAGTGAGGAAGTTGAAGTTGGAGAAAGTACCCCATACTAGCCCTTACAAGGTGACATGGTTGAACAAAGGGCAGAGTGTTCTTGTAAATGAGAAGACAATGATGGAGTTTTCCATTGGAGGGTACAAGGACAAGTTGATTTGTGATGTGTTGCCCATGGATTCTTGCCATCTTCTATTGGGAAAAACATGGCAGTATGACAGAGGAGCCATCTATGATGGAAAGGAGAACAATATCTCATTCAAGAAGGATGGAAAGACATTCAAATTGTAGTCACTGTTAGATGAGGAAGAAGGACAGTCAAAGACCCTTATTGTCTTGTTAAGTAGTGGCAAGGAGTTTATCAACACTCTACAACAAGGAGGGGAAGGATATGTGGTCATGGTGCAACCCAAGGAGGAAGATAAGACTAAGAAAAAAATCATATCAAGAGTAGTCTAGAAGTTGCTTGAACAATTCAAAGATATAGTTAGTGATGGATCACCAACAACCTTACCTCCAAAGAGATCCATTAGTCATCAGATTGACTTCATACCAAGGGATTCATTGCCAAACAAAGCAGCTTACAAGCTTACAGTAGATCAGAACCTAGAAGTAGCTAGACAAGTGTAGGAGTTGTTAGACCAAGGACTAATTAGGAAGAGCATCAGTCCATGTGCAGTACCAGTGGTATTAGCAACCAAGAAAGGTGGTAAGTGGAGACTTTGCATTGACTCTAGGGCTATAAGTAGAATTACAATCATATATAGGTTCCCTATTCCTAGGATTGACGATTTGATGGATTGTCTTGGAGGAGTATAGTAGTTCACTAAGTTGGATCTCAAGAGTGGATACCATCATATCAGAATCAAAGATGGGGATGAGTGGAAGACAACCTTTAAGACAACTAATGGGTTATATGAGTGGAGAGTTATGCCATTTTTCCTCTCAAATGCCCCTAGCACATTCATGAGTCTCATGAATGAAGTGCTTAAGGACTTCACAGGGTTATTTGTGGTGGTATATCTAGATGATATACTCATCTTTAGCAAGATAGCAGAAGAACATCTAAAGCATGTGGAGTTGGTTCTTAAAAGATTGCAGGAGGAGATGTTAGCCATCAACTTAGAAAAGTGTGAATTCTTCAAACAAGAGCTTGTGTATTTGGGGTTTGTGGTATCCTAAGGATCACTGAAGATGGACCCAAGCAAGGCGGAAGCTATCCTAAATTGGCCTACAACAACCACCAGAATAGAGGTAAGAAGTTTTCATGGGTTAGCTCAGTTTTATAGGAGGTTTATAAGGAAATTTAGTGGCATATGTGCACCAGTACTTGACACAATCAAAGGTGTCCTAAAAAATAAGTTCAAATGGACTCTTGAAGTAGAGAAGGGTTTTGAGAAACTAAAACAAGAAGTGGCAACTCAACCCATCCTTTTGTTACCTAGTTTTGATAAGTTATTCACTGTGGAATGTGATGCTAGTGGAATTGTAGTAGGAGTACTAAGCCAAGAAGGTAGGCCTATAGCTTTCTTTAGTGAAAATCTCAATGAAGCTAAACAAAAGTATTCTACCTAGGACCTAGAACTATATGCTCTAGTATAGTCACTTAGAAATTGGAGGCATTATCTCCTACCTAAAGAGTTTGTAGTGTTTACTGATAACCAAGCACTTAGCTACATCAACACATAAGAGAAGTTGAGCAATAGACATTTGAAATGGATGGAATACCTCTAAGCCTTCACATTTACCATCAAGCACAAGAAGGGACAGTTGAACAAGGTGGCAGATGCATTAAGTAGGATGTTGCTGAAAGTGCAAGAGATTCAATTAAAAAGCATTGGGATAGAGAGTTTCAAGGATCTCTATGGAGAAGATGAAGACTTCTTAGAGGCATATAAGGTATGTTTTGATTTTGAGAATCACTTTCATAGTCAATTCTTAGAGTATACATTGCAGAGTGGACTTTTGTTTAAGGGGAATCAGTTATGTGTTCCAAAAGGTTCAATGAGATCTATAATCTTGTCTAGGAGAAGCATAATGGTAATCTTAGTGGTCATTTTGGTATCAACAAGACAATGGAACTAGTGTGGAGGTTCTATTATTGGCCTAAGTTGCCAAGGGATGTCAAAAGGTATGTGGAACAGTGTTTAGTTTGTATGAAAGCCAAGGTGGGAGCTAGCAATGAAAGTTTGTATCAACCCCTAGCCATTCCCAATAGACCATGGGAATGTATTAGCATGGACTTTGTGGTAGGACTCCCTAAGACTAAGAAAAGGTTTGATAGTGTCTATGTGGTGGTAGATAGGTTCAATAAGATGAGTCACTTTGTTCCTTTCAAGACCACCCATGATGCTAGCTATATTGCTCATATTTTCTTCAAATAGATTGTGAGGATCCATGGATTGCCATTGAGCATTGTCTCAGACAGGGATGTGAAGTTCATGAGTCATTTTTGGAAGACTCTATGGAGCAGATTAGGTACTAACATGTCTTTTGGATCAGCCTACCATCCTCAGACCAATGGAAAAACTAAGGTGATAAATAGAGTGTTAGGTAACCTTCTCAGATGCCTAACCAAGGAGTATGGAAAAACATGGGACTTGGTCATATCACAAGCTAAATATGCCTATAATGACAGTGTGAATCAAACCATAGGCAGAAGCCCTTTTGAAATAGTGTATGGAATGCAACCAAGAGGTGTGTGTGAACTTAGATATTTAGGAGCTATTTAGCATAGGAGTGGCCATGCTGAATATTTCTCTTAGACCATGAAGGAGATTCAGGAACAAGTGAAGAAGACAATTATAGAGGCTACTCACAAGCTGAAAGCTAAGGTGGATATGTCTAGGAAAGATCTACAATTTGCAGTAGGGGACTATGTCATGGCCCATCTCAACAAATCTAGGTTGTAGAAAGGAACATCAACCAAGTTGCAGATGAAGAGAGTGGGACCACGTAAGGGTGTTAGCAAAATATGGGAAGAAAGCCTACAAGGTGGAGCTACCTATAGACTTAGGCATTTCACCAGTGTTTAATGTGACTGATTTGATCAAGTATAAAGGACTAGTCACTAAATTGGATCAAAAAAGTGTGGATGTCTTGAAGGATGTGAGTAACATAGCCTTACCTCCTAAAGATAAGCTGCAAGCAGAGAGGATCTTTGAATCAAGGGTGAAGAAGTCTACCCGGCATAAGGAATACATGGAACATCTCATCAAATGGAAGGACAAACTAGAATCTGAGGCTACATGGGTGGATGAAACTAAGTTCAAGAAGCAGGGTATTGATTTATCTCTGATCTCTCCCCAAATTTCTTAGTGTTTGTGTAGAGGGGGGGAGAATGGTGCAGGAGCACCAATAGATCACCATAGGTTGTTTAGAATGTCTATCTAGGACAGTCTTGTCTAGGAAAACTAAGCAATCAAATTTAGTTCATTTGGATGTAAGCCTTAATGGAATTTTTGGTTGGGTTTTGATTAGATGAGGGTCATGTTAACCATAGAATAGGTATCATTAGGTTCTAGCTCAAAATAAGGTTTTTGATTTTTAGGAATTCTTGCAAAATATTTGCAAATATTGCTCAATTGGAGCTACAAGTAGCCAAGAAGAGCCCAAGGAAGAGGATAACTCTTTTAGGGACCCTATTTATGGAATGACTTGGCATTGGAGTAGGGTTAGAAGCATTTTTTATGTTTTGAAGTTTTGTGAATTCAAGGAAAGCAATTGTGTTTGAGAGTGCATTTTTTGATTTTTGCATTGATGTGAGATTTTAATGGATTAATCATGGCATTGTAATTTGTGTAAGATGTAGTGTAGTTTTTCTTTAAGCATTGTGTGACATTAGTTAGTTTATTTATACAATTTCAGGCATTGCTTGTAAATAGTTTGGATTTCACACTGTTGCTGGTCTGAAACAGGCAGTTTTGTGAAAATGGAGTATTAGTTCACTTTCCCACCATACAAATTGTACGACCCTTTGGGGATAGTGACTAGACTTCATGTATGTACATATGGTAGTGTTTAGGTCCTTTGAAAATATAGGAGATACTGTGGAAATCTTTCCCTAGGCAAGCCAGGAAGAGTCCGGCTAGGGAAGACCTTAGTGCAAAGCACTTGATTTGCAGGGGTGTCAATGCCTTGAAAAATTACTACTTGGAGAAGTAAAATAAGTGTCTTTCCAAGATAGATCATGGAGGAGGAAGCTCCATCAATCCATCTAATGTGAGGAATACTTAACAGTTTGAGAGTAGCCAAGAAAGAGCTTAAACGACCTAGTTTTGGATCATTTTCAAGTTAGGGCGTTGTACGGACAACTAAGACCCAAGACCACAAAAATATTGGAGAGGTGGGAATTTGAACCAGGAATCCCAAGAAAATATTTGGGTGTTCTTTGGAAAGTTTTGAGAACTAACCTGTTTTCTTGGAGAAGGAGGCCTAATTGGGGCTCCTAGGGCTAGTAGCCTTTTTAGGCCTAAATGAGGGTTTGGTGGAAGCGACTAGGAAATGAAGTTAGATGAACCCTCAAGAACCAAGGTAGGATGGATTGAAGTCATTAGAAACACCTCCACACCCCTACAAAGCTAAATTTAATATTTGGAGGATTTGTGGCCTTTAGGGTGGATTAAGGGCTAAAGAAAGGGTTTCAAGAATGCACCAAGACTTGACTTGGTAGGAGAATCTTTATTGATAGTTGGGTTGGAAAATAGAAACCAGGGGACCCTAAGAAGGAAAGAGGTCCTATAGGTTGCAAGTGGTGGAGTAAATTACCCTAGAACTCTTCCAAGTAAGACCTAGAGCATGAAACAGTGATTGTTTCATCCAACCTCCCTATTAGAGACCTAAGAGAGGGAGTGGTGCTAGGAGGGAGAGACTTGATAGAGAGATATGGAGGGAGTGGGAGAAAGATAGAGGGATATATGGTTAAGGGTAGAGGGTAGAGGGTTTAAGGGTTTAGGCTTTAAGAGTTAAGGTTTTAGGGTTTAGGGTTTAAGGGTAGAGGGGAGAGACATAGAGGGAGTGAGTGAGAGAGAGAGACCTGAGAGAGGGAGAGACTTGAGAGAGAGAGAGGGTAGAGGGTTTGAGGGTTTGGGGTTTAAGGGTTGATGGTTTAGGGTTATGGGTAGAGGGGAG
>VDFB02281492.1:725347365-725421707 GCA_007258455.2 Sequoia sempervirens
AAAGGGAGAGGAGGAAGTTCCTCAAGTACCCATTGTTTCTATAGATTTTTTTACCTCAAGGGAACCTCGACGTTTCCTATGCTCTCATCATCATAAGAACATGACCCCCTTTTAGAAAGAAACAATTCCATGCGTTTACAAAATTTTCTTCTAATCTTTTGATCTCTAGTTGATCTCCCTCTTTTAGACATACTACATGTCTCTCTTTCCTCTTATCTTCCTGAATTTCCCTCACTCGAGGAAGATAGATCTGACAAATACCTATTTGGTGGTACTTGCACTCATAAGGATGTTGGATGAATTTCTTTCATGGTGATGTGATCCCAAGGTGAAATTATGATTAGTTTATCATTTCATTGCTAGAATTTCATAGGTTATAAGGTAATCAAGTCTTGATAGATTGCAAGTAATTGTTTCTACCGTCCAAATGTGTCCATCACAAATCAAATCTACTTAACGTTTTAACTCCCAAAATTTATAAGAAGTGTTAAATTTGACTACGGTCCACCAATTACATAACCAAGGGCTCAAATGTATTCTCTAATTGTAATCAAAGGACTTTTTATCTTCATTCAAGTAAATAAACTTGAAGGGAAACACCACCAAGTGGTTTATTGGACACCTACATGACTAAAATTAGCAGCAAATTTATAATTAATTTCCATATATCTAAGTGGTTAACGGGGAGGGAGTGTGTAATAGGCTTGGTTAAGTCATCATAAATTTATTCTTTGGCAATAATTTTTTTTTAAGTTATCTTAAATCTTCCTATGTATAATTGCTAGGAGACTTTTGGTATGTTTTAAGGTAGGATTATTGATGAAAGAACCCAAATATCCTTTATCCATGGTATCTAGTTACACATAGTAGCGGTATTCTCTTATACAGTTGGACATGATTTAAAGAACTTAGCTAGGAATTATTCATTTAACCTAAGGTTTTCTCATAATGCCATAATTGGAAAAGCATGATCAAATTCTTCTATTATAAAGAATTGGTCTATGTGCCTCTAGTAATCACTATAAATGTTTGTAAGGATAAAATGACTAAAAGCATCAGGTAGGAGAGCATCAACTTTGAGTTCTTCAAATATTATATTCCTCTATTCATAATTTTTAAGGGTTGTGTGTGGAGGAGGTTATTACTACCAAGAAGGGAGGAGACCTTTCTTTGTGATGGAACTTAAAATTTTTTCTCTTTGTGTTCCATTTTTATCTTGCCTTATGTCTCTGGTCATCTATGGTGTTTGGGAAAAGCCTAAGGTTGGGGTTTTACCTTTGTCTTCATGTAAAACCCTAGTGTTTATCTTACACCTTGGGTGGGATCTTTTTGACCATTACTTTTTGGGGAGGGTTTTAAAACAATTTAAGCCCCATCACTTTGTCTAGGCTGGGCCCCTTTTGATTTATCATTTTAATTCCTTTGCCTGACTTTATTATTTCCGAAGTATTGGATGGTCTCATGCTCCCTTGTTTAAAAAACAACTTATGTCATTGTTTATCATCGACCTAGTGATGTCCCCTCGTTCTTTTAATAAATGTTTTATATTTTGCAGAGGGAAAAGTTTGCGTGAATGTAGATCAATTATCATTTGATCTTAGTTGTTCCCTGCCATCCCGTGATGACCCCACCAAACTATTTTGGTTGATTATGATATCACAAGTGAGTGCCACATGTCTCATTTAATGAAGCCGAAGAGATGATAGAAATACTTTGATACATTTATTTGGTTTTAATACATTATGTACCTGGTTACTAAAGCATTTATGAGATGCATGTGTTTCAAATCAATGAAGATGTTATAATCTCAGTAGGAGAGGTGCTTGATGGTTAATGGCAAAGCTGGCGACTATGTTAAATGAACAGGATTACCGATGATTGAGATCCATGGTTTCCTACCATTGCATGATCAGAAGTTACAAGGTCTTTATCAATCGCGATATCATGGGTGAGTGCCACTTGGATTTCCTTGGCAACATATAGTATGGTGGGACCTTATTGCCATGATGGAGATCGTGTCAGTGTTTTTTGAAGGAATTCATTCGATCATCTAACCAAAGTGAATGATTGAAAACCAGTATTTGAATCTGCATCAACTGAGATTACAAGGTTCTATTCTGTAATTTAATATTTTTGTTTAGCCCTCCTAGAGAACTAAAAACTCAAGATTACAACTTCCCTCCTAGAGAACTAAGTGTTGAAGAGAGCCAAGATATAGACACCAGACAAATGGCATATAGGTCATTTGTAGCAGATATTGAATTTTTATATATAGAGACTTAGATGCATGTATTTTGATGGAGTAAATGAAGATATGGGTATGTGCAGGATCATGATGGGTATGTGGCTGCTGACTATTTTCTTACCCAAAGTTGATGAAACAAAAATAGTTTTTAAAGGAGATTCTCAGCTTTCCATTAATATAAATTATGCTTTAATTTGAACTTAATAAGTAATTATTATTGTTTTTCTATTGAAATTATGACTAAAGTCCTAATTGATAGGCTGATTGAAAAACATCTATAGCTTTCAAATTGTATCACATTTTGTGAATCCAAAACATGCGTAAAATTCTACACTTCGTATACTATGGGATTAAAAAAAGAAAAAATTAATTTCATGAAGTTTTGACTAAGATAAGGTGGTTAGACATACGAGCTTTTATATTTTTAAAAAATTTGTAATAACAAATTCATAATTAATTATTTACTTGGAAAAAAATTACAAAAAAATATGCATCACATTGGGGCATGACCCCTCTACTTATATCTAAAATCTTATAAAAAAAATTATCATTTTATTATGGTTAGGGTGGTCAGACGTTTCACCTACTTCTTATTTTCCCTGAAATTTAAGTACCAAGCATTGAAATTTCAAATTTTCACCAAATATATTTAAGAAAAAAAAAAAACCTAATAGTTTAGAAACTACATTCAATTTTCTATAGATTCTATTCTTACATATTTTTGAAATAATATAGATAACTTATTCAAATTTTTAAGTCAAGTTTCTTAACTCTGATTTTTGAATTTTTGCCACTTAAGTGCCTATTTTTTCCATGATGATCCTGCACATACCCATATCTAAGTTGCGGATTAAGATTTTGGTATTAGTTGTTTGTTAAATTTATGCAGTTATTTGATTGTCTCCATTCTGATGCTTCTTTATTGTTTAAATTGATATAACAAGTTTATACTCAATTTATCATTGTACATTTGCTATATATGTGTGATCTAGTTATTCGGTTCTCTAAAGTAGGGATTAAAATATTTTAATCAATCACAACAATTGGGAAGTGTTACTTGAATTAATAAGAAGAATCACATAACTAGAATTTCCATTCTATCTCAAGAAGAGTTTTTCAATTATTCACTTGCACGCTTACACAAGTTGTAAACAACTTCTATGGGCCTGATAGTTTGAATTATTACCATTATTGAAATACACATTTGCAGATATTCGTTAGACTCCATATACCCAATAAGGCACTGGACTCCCCTTGTATTCTTTTATAATTTTCATTATTCTTATTTATTTTACACTTACACTTACAAATACACATACATATGCATTTACTGTTTTCATTTATTTCTCATGTAGTTTAATAATTTGATCGATTTCATATTATATGTGTTGAAAACTTTAGAATTTCAATTACATTAATTTATGGACATGTTGTATCTATAACACTAAAAAACCATATGCTCTTTGCATTTACACTTGCATTTAGAAATACAAATTTATATACATAGATATAGATTTCTTTAATGATATGTTGCATTTATTATTCTAGGAGAGCATCGAGTAATTGTATTTACATTTATATTTAAAAATAAATATACATACATACATACATACATACATATGTGTGTGTGTGTGTGTGTGTATGTATATCATTTATATTTAGTGTTCAGAAACAACCCATTAGGTCTGTGCATGGATAAAAATTCATAAAATTAGATCTTTCAGACATATTTTGTTGAAACCTAGGCTTGAACCTCTCATTTCACATGCTTTTCTTCACAAAACTCTTTAGAAAAGCAGCTATACCTTCTTTATTTCTCATCCTACCCACTATTCATGCATCCTACAATTACAAAAATATCCATGGGGCCTCTTACAGAAGCTACAGTAATCAAAAAAAGTGTAAGAGACCCTTTATATCATGTTTGGATTACAAAACCCTCAAAAATAGGGTAACCGGGCTGTATTCAAAGAAATAAAGCTTTCTAACTCAAATCAACACCTTAAGCCCTCAAATTAGATTCAAATCAAAGCTAACACATATCTTCATGACTTGGAATTGATTTCACATCAAAATATGGCTGCATGTGACAGTACAGTGCTTCATAACAGGAAAAATAGAGAAATTTTGAAGAAAAACACAGATTTTTGAATGTCAAGAGCTTGTATTTTAAATCCTCAACCATCAACAACAATTGCAATGATCACTTTATGCCTTTTAAAGGCCTTTACAAATCAACTACTAAACAACCACCTCTACAACTAACTTTTAATATTTTATGATCATATGAAACATAAAACACACTAATTTCAAGGTTGTTAACATCACTATTGAAATGTTTTAATTTTTTGACCTTTCAAACATTAAAAAGTACATCATTAAATTAATTTTGTAATGGCATAAAAATTAAAAACATCGTGAATTAATTATGTAACCACTTTTAAGTCAAATATAATTCTATCAATAAATTAATATCAAATAGATAATATAATCACATAACTCATTCATTTCAATGTCATTGATCTTCTTCTTCATCCAACTCTTTGTCTGTAACATCCAATCTAGATTCAACATTGTAAGGATTGGTCATATCATCATCATCGTCATCGATATCAGTTTTGATAATATCATCATCCACACAGATGTCATCTTCATGAACATTAACTTCTATATGATCATGATCTAGTTCCTCCTCTTTGACATCTTAGTTAGGGACATCATCAACTAACTGTTGATCTTGATCATCATCTACATCATCTTCTAGTTCTTCAGTATCTTCTTCTTCCACCACATTATACTTTACCGGCCTTCCTCTCGAATCATGTCTAACAACAAAAAGACCAACCCAGTTTACCTAGAACCTTTGAGTAAAATACCTACTCACCTTGGCTTGGAAAAACATAGGGCTCATTTCTAGCTCACTCGACCGACCTTGTATTAACCATGGTAAATCCATTATCATGTTCAATAATGGTTCTCTCGGGATCATTTTCATTCAATCGTAGCTTGTACCATAGAACGACGAACAAAATTAATTTGAAGGACTTAAATTCACACTCAAGTATATCATCCAAAATCCCATAGTATCAATTTTTTGAGACTTCTGGATGTATGTCATTTCTAGATGAAACATTAGTCACCTGAAAGACTGCAGTTATACCAGAATCAAAAGTTTTCTCCATGTCATCCAATATTTTGATTTGAAATTTATGACAATTGCACCACATAACCTTGTGGTGTTTCACCTGCAATATGTCAAACATGTAAAAATTATTGCAATATTGTCAGTTGATAAACATATTTATTCTTGGCCGAATGTATGCAAAGAAAACAATCTCAACATATATATACATCAATATAATTGAAAATAATTAAATAATATGGGTGATTAATATATTTATACATACCTTTTTATCTCTTAAACCATATGCTAAATCAATTTCCCTTTGTGTAACATTGGAATGTCCATTACGATGAGCTTCTTTAACCAATGAAGCAACACCTTCCCATGTTAATGCGTGACCAGATTGTTGACATCATTCAATCCATACCATCATCCAATCAAGATTTTTTGTGACATACAAATGTAGTGCATCCCACTCTTGACCAACTGTATCAAAAAAATTTGAAATTCACAAATGACATATAATTAGTTAAATACCACAGTATACGACCTTAATTTATAATTGATGTATATTGAAGATTAAAAATTAAATAAGTACAATATACATAAAAACTATATGTAAAATTTATTCCAATTAATCTCCATGACCATCTTATAATTACCTCTCACTTTACTCAATCTACCTTTCCCCATTAGGTACTCCCCTTTGAATTTATTAATGAAGTTGGGACCCCAAATGCGATCTACATGGATCTTTGTTGCAAAATTAGGAAGATATTCACTAATGTACACCATGGTCTAGTATACTATATATCCCTCCACCATAGAACCCTCAGGATGTGCTATTTGTCTAACCAAAGCCTTCAAAAATTTCAAGTGCCTCTCAACCATCCACATTGACCTTTTGTGTACAGGTCCACACAATTCAATCTCCTCAACTTGGTGTATGAGGTAGTGTTCTTGTGCATTGAAAAATGTTGAAGGTAGACACTTTTGCATTTCACACATTAGACTAGGAATTTTTCTCTTCCAATAATTTATATCTTCTTTATGGATTTCTTTAGATGACAACCATCTACAAGTGATTCAAGGCACAAATATATTAACACGATCTAACAAAAATATACAGTATACTACATAACAAGTAGAGCAAATGGAAATTATAAGATATATACAATGAATTGAACAAATATCGCTACTTACCTCATGTATTTTCTAAGATCATATATAACTTGCTTGAAATTGTTGTCGAAGTTGTTTGGGAGAGATAGAGGTAGAATGTACTGCAACAATTATAAAATTATCTTTTCACTATTTTTCCACAAGTAGTAAACATAATACACTGAAAAGTACATGCATTATACAAGTGTATATAATATACCAAAATAATTACCTTAATGAAGGTATGTCAATCATGCGTTTTCATGCCTGACCCAAATTCACCTTTCTTTGTAATTATATTGTTTATGTTTGCAACAAATCTTGTGGGAAATCAAATTTTTCATATGACTTCTTTTATAGCATTGCTTTATTGCTCCATTAATAACCAAGGAAGGGAACTTATATTAATTTGGTCTCCATCACTATTTAATTGAATGACATTTTTCATTGCATGATTAGCTTCCTAAATGTCACTACAAATTTTGATAATTTTTTCTTTGTCATGCCTTCCATCCAATATTTTCCATAAAGTTTCTATTATATTCTTTTCGATATGCATTGTATCAAACAAATGCACAATTTGTAGCTGCTCATGGTAGGGCAACCTATTAAATTGTTTGGGATAACTTTTCAGTCCCTATGGAAGCTAACCATTAATGCCTTCATGACCTTCATGAAGCATATAAGTTAAACAAATTACCAATGAAAATCATTGTCAATTACAACATGAGTAAACACAACACAATATAAAAATATAAATTCAAAACATATCATATATGATAGATAAACAATTTGATCCGATGTATAACCTTGATGATTAATTCTCTTATATTCCAACTTCCATAGGCGAGGTGTCATTCTTCGTGATTTTGATGTAGTCTCTTTTTTCCCATTGAAAAGATGTTTTTCAGTAGTTCGATACTTATGATTTCTATGGAGTAAGTGCCTATACTCATCAAACACTTGCTTTCCTAAACTTGTTGAATGACAAGATTTCATCTTTAGACCACAAATTGGACATGCAAATTTTCCCTTTGTTTGAAGACCTGCAAGATCATATATAATTGGATTAAATATGTCAATTTTTATAATTATATATAATGAATAGATTATTTTAAAAACAAGCATGATATCTACTTCATAAAATTAAATATTGTTAAAGTGCAATCAAACATTATAACATACCACAAAAATGTGTTAGCCCTGGGGCATCATGAATTGTCCATACAAGCATTGCATGAAATTGAAATTATCTTTGTTCTGTTGGTCTAGAGACGTCATACATAGTGACGCCATTCCATAACTTTAGTAACTCATCGATAAGAGGCTCAATAAATACATTCATATCTTTAACTTGGTACTTACCTAGTTGAATGAACATAAATATTGCATAATTATTATAACCATTTTACTACAATATATATAAATTAATGTACATGACTATTGAATGAAAAAAATATAAGCCATTATGCAACAAATAAGACAAATGAGATGCTACTACATTAAAGAAAATTGATGTAAACAAATACTTGGAACAATCATTGACAACATTATGTGCTCCGTCTTTATTGACATCCATGGAGGAATGTTATTGTTGATAAAAAAAATAGGCCACACTAAGTAAATAGATCTTAGCTATCCAAATGGATTGACACCATCTACTCCCATTGAAAGCTTGAGATTACGAGGTTCTTCTTTAAAGTGTGGCCATTTTTCCTCCATGTCCCTAAATGCATAACCATTTATAGGCATTCAAAGAATGTCATCTCCAATTCTATTCCATGCATGGTAATCCATACATTGCGCTAAGATTTCGTACCTAAATAATCATTGCATATGTGGAATAATGGGAATATAACAAAGAACCTTGCGAGGAACCTTTTTTGTTAGTTGATTTATTTGATATCTACTGATATGACATTTTGGGCATTCTGTTGCAAATTCATGTTGTTTATGATATATAATATGATCATTGGGACATGCATCTATTTCTTGATACTCCATTCTGATATCTTTCATAATGCCAGATAAATCTTGGTATGAGTGAGGTAAAATATTTGATGGCGGTAACAAAAATTCACCAATCAATCTACAACAAAAAATAATTTGTTAATATAAAGAATATTAATGGTACATATTTCATCCTTTATTTACTAGTGATGAACTAACAACAATTAAAATACATGAAAAAAGATAACATATATGACATACCTTAACATCCGTGAGATTGCTATGTTTGATAAACCATTCATAACCTTCAAGTTCAACAACAACAATACAACAAAGAGAATGGGAGCCTTCATAAAGGGGCTCGTATGCCTTCTCAAGTACAGGTAAATCATGAACATCATCAAAGTCATCTCGATCATCATGATCAGCTCTACCATTAAATGTGTCATGGATCAATGTATCTGTACCATCATCTTCAACTGTGTTTTCTGGTGCATGATCATCTTCTTCCATATGATCATTAACTTCATCTTTGATATTCACAGCTCCATGTTAGTCTTCTTACAAAACCACATTCTCTAGGTCGTGATAATCCATATCATGTTCCCTAGGGCACCCCACCTTTATAATAATGATAGACACAAATAAACCATGATTATGATCAAGTGATTATATATATATAATGTTAAAACGATATAAAAATTTACAAATTCAATCAATATAAACACATATAATGAATAACTTACCAATGGACGATAATCATGCCCCCTTCAACATGACCATGTTGCCTACAATATTTCTCAGCTGTTGTGATTAAAAGCCATTTCCTCTTTAAGCCCTTGCAATTATTGCAAGGACAATAACATTTCCCATCACCCTTTCTTTTCAATGTAACCCATAATCTATCAAGTGTCTCTTCATTTTGTTCTGGAATAATATTATCTAACATAATTTTTCTTTACCAAGCTTGACTGTTTAGCTCTTCAAAAAATATCAAACTCACACTCCAATAATTTTTATTCATAGACAGGTAACAAAATCTAATAATTCTGATATTTTACACCAAAAAAAATTGGCATGCAACCACCCCTACAAAAGAGAAGATAGTCAGAAGTTAATGACCCCAAAAGACACTTTAAAATGCTAATTCCAAAACTTATTAAATTCTGATTTTACTATGATTTCCAACCATTAGAATCCTAAAATCAGAATATTGAACTTGATCACAAACTTCCTACAATGATGGAGGTAGCGAGCTAGTAAGAGCAAGTGGCCCATTCCTAAGGAGCAACAAGCCAGAATCATCATTGCTAATGTCAATACAGATTTATCCTTTTAGTTAAAGATGCAATGTGTCACTTCTTATGATGAGCTTATTCCTAGGGCCCTCAACATTGAGAGAGCCCTGATCGCCCAAGGAAGCACACACTAGTAGAATTTGGAAAATAAATGACTAGGTGACAAAATTTTAGTCACAATAACTAAAAATGACTAAATTTGGCTCATTTTTTGCAACTCAGCTATAAATGAGTAAATAAATTACTAGTTTGGTCATTGATTAAAAATCATTTAGTCACACAAATAAAAATCACTAAATGGTTACTCATTTATTTAGTCACAATCCATTTGAATAAATCATTTAAGGAATCAAGAATATAGCCTGCCAAAATACTCTAAAACTTTAATAAACATACCCTAAAACTTTTTTCAAAATCTTATTTTCAGGCGTAGCCCACCAGAATCGAGTTTTCATTTTAATAAACATACTCTAAAACCTTCGTCAAAACATTATTTTCAAGCATAGACCGCCAAAATGGAGAAGTTTTTCAGTAAGGAATGATGATACATAACAATGAGGAGATGTGCGTGAAAGGAGGCATAGGATTCATTGATGCTTATCTCAATCCTGCTCTACTCAAGAAATCTTACATTGTTCCCGCTACTATTTGTAATCTAGATATTTACTTGACATATATTTTCATAATCTCAAATTCCTTCAGAGGCTTTTGAAGTATCAATGTATCCTTTATAGGGTTTAGAATAATTTATTTTAAATAAATAAATAAATAAATAAATAAATGATGTATTTCCATGTAATTAGATAATGTGGAGATCTCTTAAATCTGCCCCAGCACACTATCCTCTTTGGCACTATATTCATTACTCCAGCTACTAGGGTTATGCATGTGACATCTTTAATATCTTCATGACCATGGCTTTTAAATAGATCCCATTATTTTCTTTAATCCTTTTCATGGTAACCCTTGAGTTCCATAATCCACCTTCAATCTCTTCTAAGAACATTGTCTTAAGCTAGATTGCATAGTATGCATATAAAGCAAGTCCTTCATACCTGTCATTGTTCCAAACCACCACTCACTGCCTTGCTTAAAATGTTGTCTTCATAAGCACAATAGTATGTTTTGAAATCATGGTTGTCAGTGATTGACCATTAAGGTCACCACTTTCATCGAGATACAATGATATTTTTGTCTTCAAACATAAGGCATTATGCAAGATAACATTGTGAATTGTTTGTTGTGTACAATTTGATTTTCTTGCACATTTATTACTTTGGTAACTTCCTTTAAGACTAGGTATTGCACCCTCAACTACAATCTCAAATAGCTCACTCACTATCACTTGAAGATTCCTTTCATGAGCATCCTTCTATAAAATCAAACTATGCCCTATAGACTGCCTACTTACTACAGGAGACTCATTGTTTCATGGTATTGTAGATCTTAAGATCCTTCAACCTTATTGAAACTACTTCACAGTCCACAAGGTATTATTCACTATTCTCCCATCTTTGATGAGTCTCAAAACGCTGCTCAAACATGCAATCCACTACCTCCATTATACAGTGGCTAAGAAGAAACATTGAACGTATGATTACCATTGTTACTTCATTTGGACAGTCATTCCTTGATTCCATTTTCCTTGTCTAACACTACCAAAAGCATTTGAAAAACCCTTAAGGTCAACAAGGGAGTAAGGAAACTCACTGTTAAAATCTCCACTTTACTATGCAAGGTTTGAACTTTATTATCTTATCACTGTTCAACCTCTTTTTGACTGTCACATCTCAAGTGACTATCATTCGTCTTACCATAGATTGCATTTACAAATGTCACTAAGCTACATAGTGTGCTTGTTATTTGCTACAATCTTTATATTGCAAGATTTTGTTATTAGTTACAATGTCTTAATCTTTTTGGTATTGCAACCTCACTAATCCGCTAGAGTTATTATTTATGTTTCTACGGAGGCCTAGGGTTTGTACCCTAATCGTGCTCTTACCAATGCTTATGTTGGTATTAAAAAACAACCTTAAATCTTGGGTCAAAAAATTAGTTGTCTTAACAAGGTTGTGGTATGATCTTGGATTGTATCCTAGAGTGTGTTGGAAGCTTGTGTTTGATCATTAAGGTATGTAAACTTGATCAGGGAAATGTATCCTATATAGCATGGGTCTTGCTTTAATACTTTCCATAATGGTTATTAGCAGATCACATTATTATAGTTTAAGGTAACCCAAGATTGCATTCAAGTATGTAACAAAATTGGTTTGTAGTTTAGGCTATACACTTTTAAGTAACATTTATAAGGTTTAGAAAATCTTGATCACTCTCTAGAATAGCCCATTAAACATGGGTTGTGCTTGAATGCACTACATTAGTAATGGGCTATTCTAGAGAGTGATCAAATTGAGGCATGGGTTACCTATTGTTAACTTTAGTAAGCAAATTGAGATATAATCCAAGTGTTTAGAAACCTCTAACGATAAAATCCCAAGGGAAAGAAATAACACATGAATTTGGTCAATTGTATTTGCTTCCTAAAGGGTTTGAAGTTTTGATGACAATATTAAATGTTTGTTTCCAAATGTTTTCAAACAAGAAAAGTGTTTTGTAAACAAGAACAAGCACAATCCTATGGATATGAAAGACTATATTTGTTGAGTCCCCACTTGGACAAGTCTAGATACACTTATTTTTAGTGAATGGTTAGATGCTTGACCCCATTGGCTCCCCTCCACAACACTCACTTCTCGGGGCAGCCAAGCATCAGTACCCATGAAACTCCCATAGCATACTTTCCATTTCTACTAAAAACCATAAAAGTGTGGGGAAACTTTAGAACAACCGTTCTTGCACCAACAAATAGATAGGAATTTTTACCTTTCTACAACAAGGGTTTCAATTTGGACTTTTCATTCATAGGAGTTGACCCAACGTGGTGAGAGACCATTGATGCCCTTCTTATCGGAGCCAAGCACGTGATACTGGCGTTTGTTCCAGTACCCACTTTTATATCCTGGCTGTAAATACTCTTGGTTTTAGAGTGTTACCGATTGAGCCGTTCCCTTGGGTGAGTACTTTTTCCCCAAGGAAGGCCCTCTAAGATAAACAATAGTGAGCAAACATATATGTAACTTAATTGATCTTTGTTGAGAAACAAAGAGAGAGTACATATGATAGGTTTGGCTCACACTCACAAGATTTTTTTGTTCAATTTTAGTTCCTAAAATGAAGTGTGGAGGTAATTACTTTATCCCAACCTAAGACCACCAAAAACCCTTTTGATTCTCAAGATCGTCGTGAGGTGTGAGAGAAGCACATACGTCTTTTTAATGGTGTTAGTTTGAGTAAGAAATCACAAAAAAAAGTAGCACATGTTCTTTTTAATCCCACAAAGTGATAATGACTTCTTTTTATAGCACCAAATGAAGTGTGGGAATTTTCCTTGTTCAATTATTAGCCCCAAAAAAAATCTAGTGAATTTGTGTCCTAAAGTTCATTTTAAGCCCCTTCTGTAGCAAGAATTTAAAGAGTTCTTTTTATATCCCAAAAGGAAACTAGTATGTCCTCGGCATGAAAGATAACAAATTTTTCCTTAAGACGAATAATGAATCCTTTAAGAGTGTTGAACAAACACAAGAATGTTTAAAAACACTTGGTATCATGAAATGAGGTCATCATGCTTCTTTTCCTCTTCACCTTTGATCAATCCAACCTACAAGAAAATAAATTACGTTCTGCAAAAACAAAGGTCAAGAAAGCAGAAAATAGACCAAATAACCAGAATTTGATAAAAAGCATGTGTTATAAATGAATTTTCACTTTCTACTTCCCTCCAACGGTGCAATTTACAAAGGCGTCACAATTTGAAATTACTAGTGGTGTTGTATAGTGCCGCTTACTAGTCATCGTCGCTTTGTAGCCAAACCAGTGAGCATGAAGGCGGTGCTATTCTGGTCAGTGGTGCAGTTTGGATTTTGAAAAGATTCTAGTGAGCTGGAAAGATTCAACAATCTTGTTTGAAAATTTGAATTCTGGACGAGAAGTATGGAGCATCACAGTTTGAAATTTGTAGTGGTGTGATATGGCAACGCTGAGTTCACAAGGGTGCTAAATAGTGACATTGAGCTTCCAGTGGTGGAGTTTTCTATAGGCATAAAAACAACGAAGAAAACATGAAATTTAGTGCAAAAACATGATTAGATTTTCAAGAGTCCCCTCCTTCTAGTGCCAATTGTAGAACCCCAATCTGAATACCTGTAAAAAACACCATAAAAAAACACATTAGAAGATCATATGCAAGTAAGAATAAGGATTCCCCATGAAATCCATTAACAAAACTCAAAATAGGAAGGAAAAGAAGAATACAATGAAAGAACAAGAAAATAGATTAAATCCTATTAAAAGTTAATGCAAACTCTTGATCCCATGGGGGAATTGGTGCCAATTTGATGTGAAATTTGACCCTTTTCCAATGCCAATGATGCAATGTTGATTGATGATGAAGAGTGATCCACTTGATGAAGACTTCCAATGTGCTCCAAGATAAAAATCTGCATAACCTAGCTAAGATTGGATGAAATTGGATGAAGATTGCTATGGATTTGAGTATAGTAAGTTTACTCAATTTGTGGATGATCAAATAAGGAATAAAGCCTCTTATTTATAGAATATCAAGTTGAAGAGATGTCCAATAATGGAGTAATGTGGGAGTAAGAAACAACTAATGGTGAGATGCCACTTGTCAACATGTGAATGGATGAAGGATGTGCAAGTTTTGAAGAATGTGTCAATAAATGCAATTAGGTGGATTTTGAAATTGTTGAAATGACATGCAAGAGGGAAAGAAAATGCATTGAATGCCACTTGGCTTAAGGAAAAAAGACTTATTAGGTGGAGTAAATGCCTTGTTGGAAGGACAAAGTCCACTTGGATTTTGAATTCAAATTTGAGGAATATTCCATTTTTTATTCCTTTTGAGAGAAAATAGAGATTTAATAAATGAATTAAATCTCTTTTCATGTGCAGGTTGCAAAAGCTAGAGGATGGGACATGGATCAAGATTAAATTAATTGAGGATTAATTAATTTAATGAGGGATTAGATGATGTGACAAATTTGACTTAGATTTATGGGTTGACTTAAATAAAAGGATGAGAAGAATAGGATTTAGAGATAGTTAAATAAATACTTTTGATTTATTTAACTAAAGAAGGTGAAAGTTATATTAAATCAAACAAATGTTAATTTATTTAATTCAATAGGATGAATTTAGAGATTTAATCAAATAAAATGAATTATTTAATTAAATAGAGATAATTAAATTAGGTTGATGGATTTAATTAATGGAATAGACCGACTTAATCAAATAAATGATTTAATTAATTAAGGGAGGAAAATTGATGAATTTAATCAAACAAGGGAATTTGATTAAATGGTTAGACCGAGGGATGATTTAGGATGAAACAGTGTTAGTATTCAGGATCAAATGTGCAACATTAATCAATACATTTTCTATGTCTACAACCTTATTCCTCACCTAGATTACACATACCATTATCACCCTTTATTGATGATTTTTTGCCTCTTCATCATTCCTCTCCTTTTAATGCTTATCTTAGCGATAACTAGGGCCCCTTAAACTTCATCCTTTCTTATACTAGTGAATATGAGGTTGATCCAACTCTTTCTAACATGTCTATATGGAAAATGGATCTATATTCTTATTGTGGAATAATTCCTTAATATTTTTTCAATTATATAATTTCTTCTCTAGAATAGGTGAGTACACTTCTTTGTCTAATTAAATATTATCTTTCTTGATTAGGTCATATCTCTATGACATTGTTTTTTTGAATTACACCTCTCTTCCTAGTATGAAGGTTTAACTCCTCCTCCATTGACTTTTATTAAACCAATTTAAATCATTCAACCTTCTATTCCATATAAATGAGAAGAAAAATCCTCCATGTACCTTGATCATCCTCCTAAACATACTATACCTATGATCCTAAAATCCCACTTGAACACTTTCTCTCCTCACACACATAAGAAAATTTCTAAACATAGTCAATGAACACTTCCATCTATGCATATCATTGATTGATAGTTCATTTTAGCCAATAAACACCAAAAATTACAATAAAATATCCAAAAACTTGTTGATACACATGCCATACTCTTTCTTCTAATGATCCACTTTTCTATTATTCACAAGATATAAGATATTGAGGTTTACCTTTGTTTGGTCCATTATACATTATAAGTATTATTATTCCTTTCTATAACAAATTTCTGTTATTATATTGAGCTTACTTTTAAAATAACATTGAGACATCCCACTAATATGACATTAAGATTACCTTTATCATTATATTGAGACTATGTCTATCATTTCAATTACTAATACATGATATTGATATCACCTAGATCAATTTATCCTTTTTCTTCATCATTCTTTCTCATGTTCCTTTAGTCTTCTCTTTATCTATTGTGTTATTACCCACTATGTGAAACTCACACATGTTGTCATATCATGAGGGATTTTTTTTAGGTGGAAGCTTAGTCCATCTTCTTTGGTAACAAAATAACCACCTTCATATTAGTTGTCCTTTCCTACATTCTATGGGCCAAGGAAAACTCATTCTTACTTATTTTGATAAAGAACAACCCATTTAAGAATCCATTTTATCATTCTTTCCTTACACATTATCATAAAATATATACATATTACAACTGAAAATATTTTTAGAGGGCATATATTTTTACCACATATGCAAATAAACATATCTATATTCACACATTTAAATACATTTTTTCAATGTTATTCCCAAGTTAAATAATTTACATGGTGATTAGTCAAAAAGAAGTGTTTGATCAACCATTGCATATATCAAGTATTTCTTAGAAATGACCATGGTAGTCTAAGTGATCATGAATTTTGTTAAACATTTGAATCTCCTAACAATAAATTATTCTAGTTTAAGTGATTCATGTTTTCCCATAATTTATAGTGATAGAGTGAATTAGAACTTGAATCATCCATTTCTCTTCTCATGATTCCTAGTGATCAAGTATGCTAGATCTTGAATATATTTTTTTTTTCCCTTGAAATACATTAGTTCATTCATTTTGAATCAAAATTATCTCTTTTTTTCATATTCTTCTCACTCCCTAATCTTTTTTCTCTAGTAATTTCATTATGTGCAATATTTTTTTCCCATATATGTTAATAGATTATGTTTCTAATGTTTTTGTTACAAGTTTTATTTGTTTAATATCTTTATTTTGTAAATATTTGTATGAAGAAATATATTTCGTAGTTGAATGATATTACATATATATCCTTTTTAGTATCATTTTATGATGGTTCTTTTCTAAGTGATTTTTTAGCCAAATTAGGGAAATTTATAATGATCAAAATTATAAACTTTGAAAGCATGAATTTTTATTTTGGGATCACTTTGGTCTAGAATGTTCTAGGATCATTTTAGTTGAGCCTTTAGTTTTTTTGTTATGTTTTCATTTTTTAACTATCTTTTTAATGTTGCCTTGTTTTTCCTTGTGTTTTTTTTTTTTTTTTCTAATCCTTTTAAGTATCCAACAAAATTGAACTTGGATGTTAGTAGTGTGTACATATGTCTATGAAGCACGATGCCATACTTTAACTATACAATCATATAACATCTATTTTTGAATTTTCTAGTGACCTTTTAGCTTCCAATATTCCTTTGTAATTGTTATACACCTAATACTTGGAATTCAAATAGTCATCTTTGTATTTTTAGAAGTATCTTGAGCTTCCCTCACCTTCTTTTGAGATCAGGTCCTCTCATTTTTATATGAAAATTTGAGATCTCCAAGGGAATATCCAACATTCTTTCAAACCTCCCTGCGCTTGCGAGCATTTTGTATTGTAATTGTGAATACTAGTTTACTCTATCTTATCTTCTTTTCCTTTGTTATTCTACATTTTTTTAAAAATTTCTTTAGCATTGTGGGGCTATCACCTCCTTTCTCCTTACCATACACACTAGGGTATTTATCCTTATAGACAAGGGATTGATTCCTATAAAAAAAAATTCTTTCTTATCATTGTTCTTAGTCCTAGACACACATAGGAAATGTTAAAAAACATTCCAATTTTCCTTTATACCATTAGATGCTCATAGAAGTAAAAAGACCAAAATAGGTTCCTAACTTGAAGGAAAAATACTAAGAAACCCAACCTTCCCATCTATCATAGACTAGGTGTTTGGAAGACTACAACCACATGAAGGTTTTGTTTCTCTCTCTGTCTCTCTCTCTTTTCTATAAATTTAATATTCCATTTAAAATTGTTGGTTGAAATTAGTTTATTCATTTATGTACACTTTTGGATATGCTTGGTTTGTTATTTTTGTTGTTTTCTTGGCATCCTAATATGTAGATCTATTTATATTTTGTAACACACTAGAGCTTTCCACCCTCCTAGGATAATAGTGCATAAAATGGATGTTAATATGGGAAATTTTTTTCATCATGTTAATTGGATGATAATGTGTTGTGTTTGTGTCTTGGGTAGTGAACTTCTTAGATCATTTATGTAGTTCTTCATTTCTTTTTTATTTTTCTACTAAAATTTGTTATTCATTTTTATGTATTTTACTATTTTAATTTTTGAAACCCAACTCACATACTGTAACATAAAGTTTAATAGAATATTAAATTATATTTCACAAATGGTCAAGTCTTTGATAAGAGGCAAGGGAAGGAATCCAATCACTAGTAGAAAGAGTCTAGATAAAGATGATCTAGTAGTAGATGAGATGGACCCAATACATATTAAATATGATACAAAGGAAGAAACCATCAAGATGAAGGAGGAAATCTTATCAAGCATGGTATAATAGATGAAAGGGGTAGCTAAGAAAGAATATCTCAAGAAAATGATTGAATGAATAACTTCCCTCCAAGGTTGTAAAGGTTTCTAGTAATTGGATTCACACCACCAGACTTAAGAATAAAATTTATCTTTTAAGGGATATGTTTTTTGTTTTGTTTGATTTAGATCTAAAGTAGGAATATGACACAAATAATGTTTTAGCTAGCTCTAGGCACTGCATGCTACTGATGGATATGAATAAGTTTAATATCAAGGATCTAATCAACTGGAAATGTTAAATGGTATAGTTATTTGATCTTCATCATGTTCCATGTCAATAGAAGTTGACAATGACATAATTATATTTGGAATCGTATCAATTCATTTGGTTTTGTTGGTTATGTGATGAGAAGAAAAAGAAGGAATACAGTGTAATATAAAATGTTTTCTAAGATGAATTCATATAAGATTATGGAAATAGTCTTATGGATAGGCATTGCTAGCTATATGATTGAGGCTAACAACTATGCCAAAAGAACCAAGCTAGGGGAAATGACCTAGTAGATGTTCATGCTAACTTCACATCTCTTAAAATCATCTATGACAATTTTCAATTAGCCACATTTTTACAGCAACTTACTTAACAAGTTCACTTCTCAAACTTAAGGTATCAAGTCCACATCATCAAATATGATGCCACATCAACATGCATTTGTTGAGGTAATATAAAAAAACTCCTTAAAACATTACACCTATAATGTAACAATACATTTTGTTGGTATGTCCATATGACATCACATTAATTGTTACTTTTAAATCTTATAAACATACTTTATTCAATAATAATAATAACCATAAACACTAACAACATTGAAAACATAATTAATAATAATAATTTTATTACTACGAAAGAAATAATGAACATAAAAAATTATTTTCAAAGGTTCCAAAGCGCACGTTAACTCGAAAAAGATATTAAATGCCCACCACCTCAGCTAATTCTCAGCTTTCTTGGTTCGATAAGACGTAATTCTAAGAAGAAACGATAGAATCTTTCTCGGTGCAATGAATTCATCAGGAAACGCTCGTTCCTGGAGAGCTCTGAGTAGTGCTGGGCTTTGACGAAATTAATAAACAATTATCAATTTTCAATCCAACCACGATAACTTCATCAACCAATAACAATAGAGTAAGTGTTCAATTCAATCATGATAACTTCATCACGAAAAAATATGGTGGGTAGCTGCAGAGAGAGGGTATGCAAGTTATCAGGGCTACGCAGTAGCAGATATGCGTTGTTGGGCAGTGAAAGTAAGAAATATATCATTCCAAAAGGCTTTTTTCCTGTGTGCGTTGGGACAGAGAAAAAATGATTTGTTGTGCCCATTTATTACTTGAAACATTCCCTGCGACATGCACCGCTTTCAGCAAGCGTTATCGATCGTTCATTCCGATCAAAGCACGTATGATTTCAAGCCATAGACATTACAACTTCTAAGTAATTCAGATCGTTAACTGTAAGTAATCTTTGATTTGGTGGCTTTATACCTGTGTTGGCAGGGCAAGTACTTGATTATCTTTTACTTAATTTCTTTTATGTGTTCTGTTAATCTAATCGTGTGCGACCTTTTCCTTGGACAAGATCTCGTCTGTTTATCCAATTTAAAATTTAAAATTCAGGTTGAATGATTAGGAGAATGTATTTATAGATTGCGTTTCTTAAATATTATAGAGTTCAATATTAATGATTTTGTTTGTTTAAAAAAATTGGCTATTTACTACTTTTGTACATAGATATGGTAATAGGAGGATTTATAATGTTGAAGGCATTACTGTTTAACTGCCATCGCATTATTTTAAAAGACACATAGGGTCCTCTACCGTTCATTTTTTTTGTTGATAGGTGTTATGTTAGCTGCCCTCTGTATATACGTTTTACAGCTCTTCCTTCTACACGTTGCTTCCTGAATCTGCACTGGCAACATTTTAGATGTTATTACATTCCAACAAGCATTCCTTTTTGGTGGCTGCACTATGTTGTTCTTTGTGCAAGGGCTGTTCATTCTGGGAGCTGTGATATAACTTTTCTCTCCTGTCTGCTGTTCTTTCTGACTGCTCAATGTTGATTTTTTCTATGTTTATTTGGTTGGATATTATAATATGATGCAGGTCTGAGCATAATAATAATATTATTATTATTATTATTATTGTTATTTTGGGACTTTTAGATGTAATTTAATCCCAAAATCCCAACTGCTTTCTTTATTGTTCCGTATCATCTGTACTTTACATATCTTCGAAATCTGGTCATAGTGTGGACTTTCTTTTCTCCAGCTTAGATTCATATCATTCTTCTTTCCCATCCATTGCATCGGGACAATTTTTGAATGAAAATTTAATTGCAAATCTCTTCTGCTGGACACACGTCAAAATATTATGTAATTAAATGTTTTTTTGTTTTCCCTCCTTGCTGGGCATATACGTAGATTCAAGATAGTTTTTTTTTTTTTACATGTATGAGCAAAAAAAGGGTGCAGATGACAGTATTGCAGCAGCAATACTTTGAAGCAGCCATTGAAATAGGGGCCATGAATTTCAATATTTTCTGAGTAAAATGAAAGAGCAGCAGCTCTATAATTAGTTTTATGATGACAACTATCTGTATGTTTTGATATCTTCCCCTCTCTCTATATCTATATATGTATGTATATATATATATATATTTTGTAATATATAACAGAATAAAACAAAATAAAGAAAAAAAAACATAGAGATCCGAATTATTATATATATATTTCAGATCTCTATGTTTTTTTTTCTTTATTTTGTTTTATTCTGTTATATATTACATCTTTTGTCTCTTCCTTCATGTGGTATCAGAGCCTAAGATTATAAAAGATGAAATTTGTTAGAGCTGAAGGTTATCAAATCTAAAGAGTACCCAACACAAAGACTCACAGTCATCAATGACAGCCCCAAGCACAAATTTGATAAACCTACAAATTTTTCAGTTTAATGGAAAAAACTTTGATTATTGGTCAATCACAATGAAGGTAATATTTTTTGAGTAAAATCAAAGAGCAACAGCTCTGTAATTAGTTTTATGATGACAAATATTTGTATGTTTTGATATATATATGAAATACAAATCATTTCAATTCTCCATTCTTTATTTTGTTTTTCTTTATTATATATTACATCCTTTGCCTCTTCCTTCATGTGGTATCAGAGCGTAAGGTTCTAAAAGCTGAAATGTATTAGAGTTGAAGATTATCAAATCTAAAGAGTACTTAGCACAAAGACTTTATAAACACACAATTTCTTTAGTTTAATGGAAAAAACTATGATTATTGTTCAATGACAATTAAGACAATATTTTCTAAGTAAAATCAAAGAGCAATAACTCTATAATTAGTTTTATAATGAAAAATATTTGTATGTTTTGATATATATATATATATATATATATATATATATATATATATATATGAAATACAAATCATTCAAATCTCTATGTTTTTCTTTCTATTCTTTATTTTGTTTTTGTTTTTTATATATTACATCCTTGCCTCTTCCTTCACGTGGTAGTAAAGCTTAAGGTTCTAAAAGATGAAGTTTATTAGAGTTGAAGTTTTTCAAGTAAGTTTTTAAGAGTTGAAGGTTATCAAATTTAAAGAGTATCCAACACAAAGACTTAGAGTCAACAATGAAATCCCCAAACATAAGTTTGAAAAACCCACAAATTTTTAATTCAATAGAAAAAACTATGATTATTGGTCAATCAAAATGAATGCATTTTCTCAAGACATATGGGAGCTTGTTTGAAATGGTTATCCTAAACCACTAGATGCAACAACATACAATTCTCTTACTCAACTAGATAAATATTTACTAAGAGATACCATAAAAAATGACTCTAAATCTCTCTTTCGTATTTTCCAAGCAATGAGAGTGTCTTTCCAAAGGTTGCACTAGTAACAAAATCAAAACAAACACAAGAAATTTTATAAACAACATATCAAGGAATGACCAAGGTGAAAACAACTAAAAATTATAAATATTGAGAAGAGACTTTGAGATAATATTCATGAAGGAGTCAAAATCCATAGATTCATTATTTACACAAATAATTGGGTTGGTTATCAAATCAAGTGTCATGGTAAGACACTGGAAGATAGGAGAGTGGTTGAAAAGATTTTAAGTTTACCTAGAAGTTTTGAGTCTATTGTTGTGGCCATAGAAGAGACATAGAATCTCTTTCAATTTTTAGTGGATGAGCTACATGCATCTCTTATTTCTCATGGGAATAGGCTGAGCAAGTCAACAAATTCATCTTTGGAGCATTCTTTCAAGACAAAAGTTTCAATTAGCCATGATAGAGGTAGAGGAAGATCAAATTCAAGAGCAGAGATGGAAGAACCATCTCATCAAACTTAGGGGGAAGATGCCAAAAAAAAAGTTCTAATGAAAATCAACCCCAAAGGTAAAGGTATGATAAATCACAAGTGCAATATCATTATTGAAAAAAATATGGGGATTACTCAAATGAATGTAGAAAGAAATAATAGGAATCTAGGCAACAAAATACAAATTTTACAAGAAAAAACCAAAACCAAGGAAGTATTTTCTTAGCTTACAATTTTGTACAAGAAAATCAAAAGGATGTATGGTTTCTAGACCTATGTTGCTATAATCACATGACAAGAAACATAGAAATATTTTCTAGTTTAGATGAAAATGTAAAATAAGATGTCACATTGGGAAATGACAACAATGTTTTAGTTATAGGGAAATGAAACATCAATATTCTAACCAAGAAGGGGAGAATTTTTTTATCTCTAATGTTTATTTTGTTCCTAGCTTGAAGCATAATTTGCTGAGCATTGGGTAGCTTATTTAAAAGGGGTATAGATTATTTAAAAAAATAGAGAATGCACAATCTTAGATAAATATACAAGTAATCAACTTATTAAAAAAGTGCAAATGAAAAAAAATCTAGAATGTTTCCCCTAAAAATACAACCAAATTTGAAGGTAGAATTTTACATCCACTTGTGGATGAAGGAAAAGTTGCAACAGTCACACAAATAATCTTTCAAGCATAAATTAATGATGGAAACTAGTTATGAAATCTACAATTTGGGCACCTAAACTGTGGAGGTCTAAACCTACTTAATAGGAAAGGCATGGTAAAGGGTTTACCACTCATAGAGAAACTAACAAGATTATGTGAATGATGGATTTTGGGGAAGCAACTTAGAGAATCATTTCCAGCAGAAAAGTCAATAAGGGAAAAAATTCCATCAGAGATTGTTAATTTAGATTTACATGGACTAGTACTGATGCAGGAGCATCCATGGGCTCATGCAATCTTGCATCAACCAAAAAAAATTATTTGAATTTTGTTTGGTTTTCAATAAATAGTTGCCATAGTTATTTGTAATTATTGGAATAATGTAATTCAAAATTAAATTACATTAACATTTCATGTTGAATGACTATGCCCAAAAAAGCAGGTGTTGCAAAGGAAATGGAATTGCAAAAGTTCAAAATTTGAATTTTTGCAAGTTAAAGGAAATTTTTAAGATTTCAATTTAAAATAAAATCTCAACTACCACAAATCCCTAAAAAATAGGGACTATCTAAGTGGGTACCCATCTGATCAAATTGGAAACTTTGATGAGTGAGTTCAATTTTGAAAATTGTCGGTAAATTGTGTGAGACTGGTTGCTTGCACAAGTGAGAAGTTTGATTTTTGATTTTTTTTCAATTTCAATTTAGAAATTCTCTCCTTGGATTTTTGGGAAGGATGATTTTTGAGTTTAAATGGAAATGAAATTAAGTTCATTTCATTTTGGCAAATTTGGAAAGTTGGTAATAAAACATAATTCATTTACAATTTGAAGTTACTTTTCAAAGTGGAGGAAACTAATAATTTGGGGATGGATATTTTGTAAGGAGAAATTGCAGAAAAGTGTGATGGCTTCAATAATTTATTTTCAGCAATTGTTGAAGAGTGACAGAGTGTGCATGTGGGTTGGTTGTAGTGCTTGATAAGCATATAAATTCTATGGAATGTTGCAGATTTTTGTAATGAATTCTATGATGTTGTAAAGGACATATGTGGCACCCACAGTCTCAATGTGACTTTATTATTTTGTAATTGCAGATTTTCCATTTTAATGCAAGTTGCATGTTGTAGTTTCTTTCATACTTGTGTTGAAATTCACAGTGAATTGAGAATTTGTGTTTGTATTGAAATTAAGTAAGTGGAGAGGGTTTTGTGTCACCCCCTCCTCGCTTCAAGTAAAAAAACCCTCAATTGGTGGAAGATGTTATTTCATGAAATTTATTGATCATTACATAGGAAAAGCATGGGTATACTTTCTAAGGCATAAGGATGAAGCATTTGAGTTCTTTCACCAATTCAAGGCTCTTGTTGAGGAGAGAAATAGGAACTACATCAAAGCATTGAGAACATATAGAGGTGGTGAGTGCATCCCAAATGAATTCATAAGATTTTTCAAAGATCATGGTATTCACAAGAAATTCAATACTAGGTACACACCTAAAAAAATGGTGTAGTTGAATGGAAAAATAGAACAATCATAGAAATGGTTAGGAGCATGTTAAAATATTTTTTTAAAAATGAATATTGGGTTGAAGCCGTACTATGTGCAATCTATATAATGAATAGATGTCCAACCAAAATTTTAAATAATATGATTCCAAAAAAGCATGGAGTGGAAGAAAATATAATGTTTCTCATATGAGAGTATTTGGATGTATGGTATATGGACATGTCTCAAATGAATTGATAAAGAAATTGGACAATAAAAGAGAAAAATGCATATTTGTGGGATATAGTGATGAATCACAGGAACACAAGTTGCACAATCCAATAACCAGAAAATTTATAATCAGTAGAGATTCATAGAAGAGGAATCATGGGATGAAAATTTAGATAAAACAGTGAATGTAACAACAATCAAGTACCACAAGAAGATAGAGAAAAAATAATTCCGACAGGTATCCCTTTAAATCCCTTTAATTGTGACTTTTCCCACTCCCATTCAAGCTCAACAAAGTGATCCTCAAGTAACACCTTCAACAAGCACAAGGACAACCCCACACATTCAGGAAAGCACTCTTTTAAGTGGACAACACACACCATCAACAATAGGAATTTTTGGTGTAGGGACATCAAGTCCACATTCTACAAGTCCAACCTCAAGTGACATGTCAAATCCAACTTTGAGAAGCTTGAGAAGATAAAAAATTAGAAGTATGAGAGATATTTGTGAAAAAAATGAAGGTGAGAATAGTATGGGTTTAAATTCTCTTTTTACTTTATATTCACATGTTGATGATCCTATTCATTTTGAAGATGCAACTAAAGATGGAAAATGGGTATGAGTAATGGATGAAGAATATATTCAATTGAAAACAATAATACAAGTGATATGGTGAATCATCCACAAGGAAAAGATATCATATATGTAAGGTGGGTCTATAATGACCAAAAATAACGTAAGGGGAGGATTGAAATACAAAGAAAACTCATTGTCAAGGGATACAAACAACCTGAAAAAAATTATGATGAAAAGTATGCTCCAGTTGCAAGGATGGAAACTGTGAGGACTATATTAGCAATAATAGCCCAACACCAATGTAAGGTATATCAAATAGATGTGAAGTAAACCTTCCTAAATGGATTATTGAAAAAGGAAGTGTATGTGTAGTAGCCATGTAAATATGAGGTTCTAGGGAAATAAGACAAAGCATATAGGTTGAAAAAGGAACTTTATGGTTTGAGGCAAGAACCACGGGAATCATATAGCAGAATTGACACATATTTTTTGACCACTAGCTTTAGCAAAAGAAATAGTGAACCTAATCTCTACATCAAAAAAATTATGGTAAGATTTTAATTATTGTTTTATATGTAGATGATCTAATATTTACAAGGAATGATAATATCCTCATTGTTGATTTTAAAGAGGCTATGAAAAATGATTCTCAGATGATAGACTTAGGATTGTTAATATATTTTATAGCAATAGAAGTGTAAGAAATGAATCATGGCCTATAAAGTGTTTAAGGCCCCTTCAAAACCTTTGGGTGCTAGTTTCCTACTTAAACTTGGTTGTTTTGGGTTTTCGGCGCCTATCAAAACAATGTTTTGCTGCTTGGATTGTTTCTGAACCTTTTGTAGTGTTGTTGTTGTTTCCCTACTAGTTCTCTTTTCCTTTTCTTTTGGCATTATGATCGTCCTTGGTAGGGTTTTAGGTCTCTTCAAAGCATGTTTGTAAATGGTTTCAGTTCCATTCAAAACCTGTTTATCTTATATAATCAAAACAAATGAAACATGGCATCTTTATCTCCCAATAAAATTATGTAATAGAGATTTTGAAGATGTTTAAAATCCAAAAAAAAAAAACTTTATCCAACATCAATTGAAATAGGTTTAAAATTGAGTAAGGATGACTATAGTAATAGTATCAATCTAACCTTATACACAAGCATGGTTGGAGTTTTAATGTATATGACTATAAATAGACCTGATATAATGTATGCAATGAGTTTAATTTCATTTTTATGGAGAATCTAAAGGAGAAATATTGGCTATTAGCTAAAATAATTATGAGGTATGTCAATGGAACAAAGGGATATGGAATTTTATATACCACAAAAAATGAGTTTATGTTGGTTGGTTATATAAACAATGATTGGGTAGGAAGTATAAATGATAGAAAGAACACATCAAGGTATGCATTTCATTTGGCTTGGGGAGTCATCTCACGGGCTTTCAAGAAACAACCCATTGTTTTTCTTTCCACAGCTAAAGTTGAATATGTAATAGTAATAGGGGTAGAATGTTAGGCCATTTGGATGAGAAGAGTATTAAGAGACTTAAGTAATTAACACAAATGAGCAATTAAAATATTTTGTAACAAAAACTTTGCAATTGCACTATCCAAGAACCTATTTTTTTATAAGAGAATGAAACACATTGACACAATGTATCACTTTATAAGGGAACTGATAGAGCAACTAATTCACAAGAAAACCAATTGTACAAAGACCTTCAAATGAGAGAAGTAAAGATATTTTACCAAAGAGGAATGCTCAATATGAGATGATAAAATACATTATAATACAAGCTTATAAAGTCATGCAAAAGGCCAAATGGGTGAGCAACCACCCAATACAAGAATACGGGAAATAAAACTAATTTCCTTATTTAATAAATTAAATGCAACTAAACTATAGTCTATCTAAGTAAAAATTAAGTAAATATGCATTTACTCTAACATCCCCCTTTAAGTGCAACTTAGGGAGCATTATTATGCAAAAAAGGAATACGCAATATGGGTCCCAACTACACAACCATGTTAGGTACTCATTTACAATGCATACAAAACTCTCACAAGCAGAGAAAAGGAGAAAAACCCTATGGGAAAAAATCCCTCTCTAAAAGAGAGAAAAGAAAACAAAAATGATGCATGGATGGAGGACTCAATCACACCCCCCAAGGACTACATACATCATATATATACAATCAATGGACCCCCCATAAGAGGGAAAACAAGAGATATCATATCCCCCCATAATGAAGAAGCTCCAATGCTGATGAAGTATGCCTGAAAACAAAAGATGATCCAATGCCTACAAGAAACACCTCTTCCCTTAGGAAGAAAGAAGTCCACCATATAAAGAAGGAACCACTCCATATCCAACTAGAAAAAGGAAGGAAAATTCCAAACAAAATAATCCATCACATAATCATGATCAAACACAACCAAGAAATGTGGCAGATCAAGAGAAGGAACAACCAAGCCAACCTCCAAAAATAATTTGAGTGAATCAGCTGGCATGCTGCAACTCTCATCAAAGAGGAGAGAAATCCCCTTAAGTGAATCTCCCAAATCTGCAAGGTGAGTCTCTACAGAAAAATCAGAGATGCCCATTAAGTACTCATCCAACAAAACAAGATCTGAGGGATCAAGGATTGCCTACTATGCTAGAAACCCAACCTCAAAAGCAACATGAATAGTATCAACATGAGTTTGAAGTATTCCATAATGTAGATGACCAATATTACTATCAACATTGGCCAAGGGTGTGCAAGGTACATAGTCATCCTCCTTAACAAAGTGAGAGAAGCTATAAAGTCGAGACTCATGATCAACATTACCAACAATAATGAGTTTTCTAGAATCAACTTCTCTGATAAACAAAAAATTGGTTGTTAAGTCCACAGTCTTAGGGACTTCACCATGTGTTAGATCTAGTATATAGATAAAATATTTTTGTGCAACTTTGGAATGCACAATACATCCCAAAAGCAGCCATCACCTATGTCAACAGTGCCTATCCCCTAAAAATCCAATAGCTTATTGTTCCCCAACAAAATTTTGGAAGTTTCAGAGGGGTGCAAACTCATGAAAGGATAGGGTGAAGAACTCATGTAGTGAGATGCACTAGAATCTAGGACCCATTTGTCACATCGAGAATCAACTGCAGAAGTGACCAGTGCATGTCCCTTACCCATGTAGTGTTTATCTTCTTGATTATTTGCAATTCCTGCACTATCAGACTATGTGGGCTTGGTGGATGGAGCAGATGAAGATGCAAAGGTTGTAGAAGTAGTCATAGATGATGGTATTGGGATATTGTTTTTCTGGAGAAGGTGGGAGAGCTCATATATCTTCTTTGTGTAACAATGATGCTCATCGTGCCTCTTCTTTTTACTATATACATAGCTAACTTTCTGGACCTCTTTGGATTTTCTTCTATGTTTGCAGTGGTGGGGTCTCATTTTACTCTATTTTAGGTTTAGGCTTCTTCTCCCCCATACTCTATGAGCCATGTGCAACCAATGCATGATTTGTAGGGAACCCCTACAACTAGGAAAGTCTTACTTGCTCCCTTGTTAACCATTCACAGAAGGTCTCAAAAGAGGGCATCTGGAATGCACTACCTATGGCATCCATTGTGGAGTAAAAGGTAGAGGAAAAAACAAAAAAATGGCCTCTTAACTTAGACAAAATCAAGAAAATAGATTCCTTATCAGTTTTGGTCTTTCCACATCTTGCTAATTGTGACCTTATTTATTTGAATTTCACTTGGAAATCATCAATAGTAGGAAATGCTTTAGGGATAAGAGAGTTTAACTTAGCCTCCAATTACAATGCACATATCTCACTAACCTAACCAAATAGGTTTTCTAACTTATCCCATATTTATTTGGGTGCACCCAACTCATCAACATGGAAAAGGAGACTATTTGAAACATTTAATTTCATCAACCCCATAGCTTGGTCACATTTATTTTGATGGGAGAATATTTCATATTCCTTGGTGAAGGTGGGTTGGGTAGCATTTAGAGTGGATTGTAGACCCTAGGACTGAAGCAATCTACGCATTTTCATTTTGCAGGTGTGGTAACTGTGGGGAGTCAATAATTCAATAGATGCAAGGGGTCCATGATAAAAATTTTACTAAAAGGAAAAATTAACCCAAACTAATAAAAACACCCAATAAAGCAGCCTTTACAATTTAATTTTCACCACTTTTTTTTAAAAATTCTTCAACCAAATAGATGATTTTAGGAAAAAATATTTGAGAAAAAAAACTATTTATGCACCTTGACCCGCAATCCAATTGTGGCCACCTAGTAGACACTCCACAATGCATAGAGGGTTCGTTGCACCAACAACTTGGGCACGCGAGCTTCCAAAAAGACTCCACATGAGCCATTGCTCACAATAACATATGCAAGAAAAGGTATATAAATACCAGGAAACCTTCTCACACAACCAATGTGGGATTAAAGATCCTAAGAAAACTTGGAGAGAATTTGAAACACATGAAAAAAAAAACATGCTTTCAATAGGGAAAAAATCATGCTGCAAACACTCCATAAGAGGAATCATGCCACAAAATTTGGGACCTCCAAATGGAATCAGCCACAACCAAGAATTTGTGCCTCCAAATTGCTTTTGATCTCCTCAAAAAAATAGAGAAAAAAAAATGCCTCCACAAAATTTCATATGTGTGCCATCCTCTAGTCAAAAAAGAAAAAAGCAACACCCAAACAAACATGCCTAGATAGAGAAGAATTGGGTCTTCAAAGAGAACACCACCAGCCAAGAGAAAACATGCCTCTAAAAGATTTTGAAGAAGAGGTCAAGGCAGCATTGCAAGATTCTACCTTTAGTGAAGAATATGAGACATTGGCAATTTGGGCTTTGGCCCCTCAAGGGAGAAAACCAAATGTTTCTAATATTAACCCAAATTTAAGAGGAGAGTTGATAATAAAGAGAGATCCATAGACCTCAACCACATAGGCCACTAATTTGACTGTAAATGTGGCCAAATTGGCCCAAAAGACTGCTGAAAAGAAAAGCCTAATGGAGAAGTACAATTTCATAATTGGGGAATATAGAAAGATGCAGCAAAGGATTGTTGAGCTGCAGACTGAGGTGGATAGATTAAAGTACAAGCAGATTGGGGAGACATCAAGTGCTCCAGGGATCAGAACATCTCCTTCCACATAAGGGTAAGTACCTCCTCCATCTCCCATTGTTTCTACATTGGGGTCCTCCAGCCAAAATCCTTCCCTTAGCCTTACTTTGGAGCTAAGTGATGAAGAAATAGAATGCTTTGTTGATCCTACAAAGCAATAACTTATGCACAAAATTGCAAAGTTACAGGAATCCTTGAAGGTAAGTGAGGAGGGAGTACTTTTAAAGCAAAGGGAGGTTGTTAATACTATATTGAGGCATTTGAATGAGAAATTTGATGACAGATTGTCATCTGTGTATTCTTTATATTCTTTATTATTAGATGTTATAAAGAATATTGATAGGGATTAGGAAGTAGTAGTACCATTAATTGAAAATTGGATCCTTAGGGCCAATGATTTAGACATAATGTATAAAGCCTCAGGGTTTGATATAAATAATAGGCCCAAGTCATTAAATCCTACTCAAGTGTTAGTTAAGTCATTGCAAGGTTCTTAGACCTTACCAGATGACTTGAGTAGGAAGATCAGAGAGTTGGTGAAGAACTTTGATGATTGGAGCAACACATTGTTATGAAACATAATTGATGAGTAGGGAAATATCAGGTCACTCCAACAGTGGCAAGATCGGGAAAATGAGGTCATCAATGATAAAATTAGATTAGTTTGTGATGACTCAGATTATGATTTGTTGATGAGCTGTATGGACAAAATCATTAGCACCAGCTCATTCTTGGAGTCATTTGATAGAGAAGCAAATCAGGTGGTAGTTAAGTACAAACCTTATAGTGTCAAGGTGAATGAGGTGATCAATTTTGATTGGCCAACTGATGAAGAGTACTAGAAATGGGTAAATGTATATTTAACAGAGGAAGAGTGAAAAGGAGTAGGCTACTAACGGTTGACAAATTAGTTGTTGTAGTTACAACAGATTCTAGTTTTGTTTTTTGGTGACAGTCCAGGCATGAAATTCTTGAAGTTTTTTGTTGTTGCATCAACCATTCTCAGCGGGCATGATGAACAAGAAGATTCATTCGGGAGATTGTTGTTGTAACAAATTTTTGGAATATCACAAGGTGGTTCAATTGGTTGGTAACACGTGTGCTTTTTGACCCGATGCTTGTTTGCTCCTTATTTTTCTATAAGAAGGATTTCAAGGCCAGAAGTATGGGTTAGCAAGTTAGATATTTTTGGTTGAGTCTAGATGAAGTTGTAGAGAAAATTGTAAAGTCTGATGGTTTTAGGGAAAATGCAATTTAGGTTTTGAGTCATTTTGTAGTAGGTTTTGAATTCATGGGGATTTGATGTTTCATGACAGTACTGGCATTTGAATTGATATGATTAATTCAAACTCATGTCTCTCCATTGTACAAGCATATCTGAATTTTGAATAAAATGATCAAGGGTTGTTTCGTTCATCTCACTATTGTGGTGTGTATGATTCTTGTTTTAGCTTCAATTCAAGGAATTAATTAAAATGCTTGAATGGGATTGTAGGTGGATATGTTTTGTATAAGGATTTGATAAGTAGTATTGGGTTAGAATACATATTGATGAGATTGTAAAGCAATGTTATCAAGGTTCTTATATGTTATGTGTTAAATCTATCATAAACCCTTAGATTCTTATAAATTTGACTCCTCCAATGGATATATGGCATTGATTTAAGTTGTTCTTATTCGTATGGTTTAGTATTTAGTTTCCTTTACCTAGAGCTTGCTACAAATTTCAAATCAATGACTATCTTATACTGTGAAATGTTGTTGTAGTTATCTCATGCTCCAAATAGTTGATATTATTGATAAACAACCAATTCTATTTGGTATTATCCTATTATGTTGAGCTATTAAATGAGATTATTTGTTGTTGTTAATGTTGTTTATGATGATGGTGTAGAAGTTGTAAATGCATTAAGGGATCACCCTCCCGAGTCTTGTAGAGCCCAAATTGTAGGAGGTCTTAAAATCCTCGTCAGTTGGTCTAGGTCCTTCGAGCTTCCATTTATTGGAATTGGCAATTCCATAGGTAGATTAGAAGATCAACCTGCTTACCATAAAAACAACCAACACCTTGCATATGTTTGTGGTGGAGGTATTAAAGAAGAATTTTATGCCTCTATTTCCATTTATTAGATCTACCTTAGCCTAGCATATACTTGGGCTAAGTCTACAATTGCTTCAGACTCATGCGATGAAGGCTATGTGTGATGAAATCCTAGACCTCAACCAAGATGTGGGTAGATTATGGGAGTTTTACGAAGACCTGAGGCTAGTCGATAAAAATGTGAAAGAATAAGCTATTTTTTTTGTCTTATCTTATACCATTTTACAAGAATGGGGGTGCCAATGTACGAGAAGATCTTTGGAAACTAGGCATGAAAATTGCAGGTTAAAAAGAATGAGGGTACCAAACTTACAGTACTCATTGCCCCTTGTTCATCAATTTTCCTTGAGTTCCCTCAACCTCATCCTTAGTACGGGTATTGAACTTGTTTTCAATCCTCCAAAATCTTCCTCAACACTAATATTGACCTTTTTTTCACTCCTCCAAACTCTTCGTTGGCATTGGTATTGACCTTGTTTTAACTCCAAACTCTTCCTCGATGCTGGAATTGGCCTATTTTCACTACTCCAAACTCTTCCTCGGTGTTGGTATTGACCTTTCACTTCTCCAATTTCATGAGCTACAACCTGGTTTCATTAGGTTTTATTGTATGTTAATTAAATTGAAAATTTTGGCACCATTTAGCTAGGTTTTAATAGTCTACAATATAATTAAGTATATATTAGCTATATTTTACATAATAAATAATATAATTATTCAACTTATTATAACTATATATTATATTCTTTAACAAAATTATTAAATATGTATAAAATTATTATAATTAATAATTAATAATAAGTATTTTTTTATATAATACAAAATATAATTAATATAATATATCTTTAATAGAATAGTAATATATATTAATATGAAAGAGAGAAGCTAAATTTTGATTGGTTTTTTCATGTCAACAATCCAAGGATGGCATGTGTCCTTGAGGAGTTATGCTCAAGGTAGCATGCCATTTCATTAAAGATATGATAATTCTCCTTTAAGACCTCTTCAATGTACCCATTGCACACTTAATGAGACAAAGATAAATATAGGGAAGAAAATATAGACAGAGAGGGAGATAATGACAAACATACAAATAGAAAGGGAGACAAAGAGATAGAGAGAGGTGGAGAGATAAAGAGATAAGGATGAATAGATAGAGATAGAGGGAGGGTGATTGATATATCTCTCCTGTCGCTCTCTATATCTATATCTCTCCCACTATCTATGTCACTCCCTCTTCCCTCCTCTATCTATTGAGCTATCTCTCCCTCTCACCCCTTTCTCTCTCATTCACTCCATCTCTCCCTCCATCTCTCCTACTCTATATCTCTATCTCCATTTCTCTTTTTATCTCCCTCTGACTCCTCTCTTTATCTCTTTCTATCTATCCCTTTCTCTCTCCCTCCCCACATCTATCTTCCCCCTCTCCATCTCTCACCATCTCTCCCTCCCTATCCCCCCATCCATAGACTCTCTATCTCCACCTCTCTTCCTTTCTCTTCCCATATATCTCCATCTCTCTTTCTCTTCCCATATATCTCCATCTCTCTCTCTTTCTCTCCCCATCTATCTCTATCTCTCCATATATTAACTAAGAAGCCATGCAAGCATACAATAGTATATGTTGGTAAAATGATAATAGTGTTTTATTAAACTATAAGTAGATTATTGTCACCACTCTTCATTCAACTTGAAATGCCAAATGTAGCAATTATTTTTTTTTCTTTTGTCAAGTTTCATTAACCAAGCTATTTATTGGGTTGAATAAAGTTGTGTTATGACCATTCATCTCTTTAAAATAATTAGACAATATTAGTGAGATTAGGAAGGGGAGAAAACTGAAATCCAAAATAGGGTAGTTTTGGGTTTGTTGGTTTTCTTTGTATACTATATACTTAGTTCCTCTAGGATAAATAAGTCACTTTAGATCATTTTCTTGGTTGTGTATCCTAAATAATATAGAGTAAGATTTTTCATTTTAATTGACTACTACATAATAGTTTATGTGTTAGTAATTGTTTCAATTATTTGTAGTTTTTACATTGGAATAAAAATCATATTTAATTTTATGCCAATATACTTCTTTCATAAAGATATTTGTTTGAAATAAGTGCTTCATAACCCATCTAATCAAATCATAATTAACCTGTCAAAAAGGAAATGAATTACAAAGAAAGAACACTTGACCCAATCCTTAAGTGTATGGCCTTTGCAGAAAGGAGTGATCCACCTTAGCAATAACAACTACGATTTATTTGGAGGCATATGTAGGATCATGATGGGCCAAAAAGTGGCAACATGAAAAAAAGTAGCGTTTTGAACTCGCCAAAAAATGCGAAAAATCTCAAGTTGACTTTTTTTTTGGGTTGGGTGTCAATACATTGCTCCATAGCAATGCCCAAGCCAAAGTACTACAAAATGGATATCTGATTTGTTTTGGATATCTAATTCATGTCTAATATCTAATTTGAAAAACATTTTAAAATGTAATATTTTGGTGTTATAAATCGGGATTATCGATCTAAATCGAGATATCCCGATCAAATCAGAGTCGACGTCCATTTCGACATTCTTTGCGTCCCGTCGGCGATATTCTTTAAAATATCCGGCGCGGATCTTTTAAAATCTGCGCTTCTGCAGGATCAATCCGCGTCGACCAAATCGTTCGCGTCAGGATCGTCACGGGATTCAGAGATAAAATCCAGGCGACTCGCGAAATCAGGAAAAAAAAAAGTCCGAAATCCAAAATCAAATATTCAGGATCCAGTCAAAACAAAATCAATCCTCAAAATCAGATCGAAGCAAGATCGAAGTCCGGAAATCCGAAAAATCCCGTCGTTCAGGCTCAGGATCCGTCGAAAAATCAGAAATCATCATCAAAAAGAGTCCAGAAAAGAACAAGATCAAAATGTCATCATCAAAAACAAAATCGTCAGAAATCCGAAGTCCGTCATCAGGATTCAAGTCGAAAAATCAAAATCATCATAAACGTCAGAAAAATTGATCCGGCTCGGCATCAAGAAAAGTCCGTCGAAACTCGTCGTTCCGGGTCGATTCAAAGTCCGTTCAGGATTCAAGTCCGGCTCAAAAGCATCAAAAATATCGTCATCACCCCTAGAAAGGGAGAGGGGGTAGGAGGGAGAGAATTGAGATAGAGTGAGTGAGTGAGTGAGTGAATGAGAGAGAGAGAGATTGGTGCAAAAGCACCCATAGATCACCATAGGTTGTTTAGAAGGTCTTTCTAGGACAACTAAGCAATCAAATTTAGTTCATTCAGATGTAAGCCTTAATGGAATTTTTGGTTGGGTTTTGATTAGATGAAGGTCATGTTGACCATATAATAGGTATCATTAGGTTCTAGCTCAAAATAACGTTTTGGATTTTTAGGAATTCTTGCAAAATATTTGCAAATATTGCTCAATTGGAACTACAAGCGGCCAAGAAGAGCCCAAGGAAGAGGATAACTTATTTATGGACCCTATTTATGGAATGACTTGGCATTGGAGTAGGGTTAGAAGAATTTTTTATGTTTTGAAGTCTTATGAATTCAAGGAAAGTAATTGTGTTTAAGAGTGCATTTTCTAATTTTTGCATTGAAGTGAGGTTTTAATGGATTAATCATGGAATTGTATTTTGTGTAGGATGTATTGTAGTTGTTCTTTAAGCATTGTGTGGAATTAGTTAGTTTCTTTATACAATTTCAAGCATTGTTTGTAAATAGTTTTGATTTCACACTGTTGTTGGTCTGAGATAGGAAGTTTTGTGAAAATGGAGTGTTAGTTCACTTTCCCACAGTACAAATTGTATGGCCCTTTGGGAATAGTGAGTAGACTCCATGTATGTGCATATGGTAGAGTTTAGGGCCTTTGAAAATATAGGAGCTACTATGGAAATCTTTCCCTAGGCGAGCCAGGAAGAGTCCAGCTAGGGAAGACCTTAGTGCAGAGCACTTGATTTGCAAGGGTGTCAATGCCTTGAAAAATTACTGCTTGGAGAAGTCAGATAAGTGTCTTGCCAAGATAGAGCATGAGAGAGGAAGCTCCATCAATCCATCAAATGTGAGGAATACTTAGCAGTTTGAGAGCAGCTAGGAAAGGGCTTAAAAGACGTAGTTTTGGCTCATTTTAAAGTTAGGGTGTTGTACGGATAGCTAAGACCCAAGACCCCAAAAATCCTTGAGAGGTGGGAATTTGAACCAAGAATCCCAAGAAAATATTTAGGTGTTCTTTGGAAATTTTTGAGAACTAACCTATTTTCTCGGAGAAGGAGGCCTAATAGGGGCTCCTATGGCTAGTAGCCTTTTTATGCCTAAATGAGGGTTTGGTGGAAGTGACTAGGAAATGAAGTCAGATGAACCATCAAGAACCAAGATAGGATGGATTGAAGTCATTAGAAACACCTCCACACCCTTGCAAAGCTAAATTAAGATTTGGAGGATTTGTGGCCTGTAGGGTGGATTAAGGGATAAAGCAAGGGTTTTAGGAATGCACCAAGACTTGACTTGGTAGGAGAATCTTTATTGATAGTTGGGTTGGCAAATAGAAACCAGGGGACCCTAAGAAGGAAAGAGGTCGTATAGGTTGCAAGTGGTGGAGTGAAACACCCTAGAAGTCTTCCAAGCAAGACCTAGATAATGAGGTCTAATGTTTCTTGAAAGTCTTAAGGTGGCTAGATACCTTAATGGTTTGAAGTGGAACATTCAAGAGGAGATGACTCTTGTAAGTCCCAAAACAGTGCACCAATGCTATCAATTGGCTATAAATATTGAAGAGAGGAGTAAGAGGAAACAAGACCAGGCTTCTAAGAATAGAGGTAAAGGCAGAGACCAAAGAGGACATAGAGGTGGATACCAAGGTAGAGGGACTAAACAAAGAAGTCAAGGAGAGTCTAAAATCATAGAGCATGCTAGTGAAACAACTTCTAGAGGAGGCTATGGAAGAGGTAGAGGACCTCAAGGAGGTTCAAATAGAGGAAGAGGAGTAGGCAAAAGTAACTCATACTTTTCTAGTATGAAGTGTTACAACTATGGTCAAGTAGGACATCCAGCTTATAGGTGCCCAAAGAAAGCATCTTATTCAAATACAGAAAAGAGAGTAGCATATGCTCAAGAAGACACTAAGTGTCAAGTCACCAGAGGTTAGTCATATTGAGTCAAAAATGGGGGAGAACTTGATGTTTAGCAGGGTTCTAATCAGACAACCAGTCAAAGAAGATCCAAAGCAAAGGAGAGCCTTATTCAGGGCAAGATGAAAATACTTGGAAAGGTGTGCAAGGTTATAGTGGATTCAATGTCTACTAATAACATTATCTCTAAGGAGGCAGTGAGGAAGTTGAAGTTGGAGAAAGTACCCCATACTAGCCCTTACAAGGTGACATGGTTGAACAAAGGGCAGAGTGTTCTTTTAAATGAGAAGACAATGATGGAGTTTTCCATTGGAGGGTACAAGGACAAGTTTATTTGTGATGTGTTTCCCATGGATGCATGCCATCTTCTATTGGGCAGACCATGGTAGTATGATAGAGGAGCCATCTATGATGGAAAGGAGAACAATATCTCATTTAAGAAGGATGGAAAGACATTCAAATTGTAGTCACTGTCAGATGAGGAAGAAGGACAATCAAAGACCCTTAGTGTCTTGTTAAGTATTGGCAAGGAGTTTATCAACACTCTACAACAAGGAGGGGAAGGATATATGGTCATGGTGTAGCCCAAGGAGGAAGATAAGACTAAGAAAATAATCATACCAGGAGTAGTCCAGAAGTTGCTTGAACAGTTCAAAGATATAGTTAGTGATGGATCACCAACAACCTTACCTCCAAAGAGAGCCATTAGTCATCAGATTGACTTCATACCAAGGGCTTCATTGCCAAACAAAGAAACTTACAAGCTTACACCAGATCAAAACCTAGAAGTAGCTAGACAAATGCAGGAGTTGTTAGACCAAGGACTAATTACGAAGAGCATCAGTCCATGTGTAGTACCAGTGGTCTTAGTAACCAAGAAAGGTGGTAAGTGGAGACTTTGCACTGACTCTAGGGCTATAAATAGAATTACAATCAGATATAGGTTCCCTATTCATAGGATTGAGGATTTGATGGATTGTCTTGGAGGAGAATAGTACTTCACTAAGTTGGATCTCAAGAGTGGATACCATCATATCAGAATCAAAGATGGCGATGAGTGGAAGACAACATTTAAGACAATTGATGGGTTATATGAGTGGAGAGTTATGCCATTTTTCCTCTCAAATGCCCCTAGCACATTCATGAGGCTCATGAATGAAATGCTTAAGGAATTCATAGGGTTATTTGTGGTGGTATATCTAGATGATATACTCATCTTTAGCAAGATAGCAGAAGAACATCTAAAGCATGTGGAGTTGGTTCTTAAAAGATTGAAGGAGGAGATGTTAGCCATCAACTTATAAAAGTGTGAACTCTTCAAACAAGAGCTTGTGTATTTGGGGTTTGTAGTATCCTAAGGATCATTGAAGACAGACCCAAGCAAGGTGGAAGCTATCCCAAATTGGCCTACAACAACCACTGGAACAGAGGTAAGAAGTTTTCATGGGTTAGCTCACTTTTATAGGAAGTTTATAAGGAACTTTAGTGGCATATGTGCACCAGTACTTGACACAATCAAAGGTGGCCTAAAAAATAAGTTCAAATGGACTCTTGAAGTAGAGGAGGGTTTTGAGAAACTGAAACAAGAAGTGGCAACTCAACCCATCCTTTTATTACATAGTTTTGATAAGTTATTCACTGCGGAATGTGATGCTAGTGGAATTGCAGTAGGAGGAGTACTAAGCCAAGAAGGCAGGCCTATAACTTTCTTTAGTGAAAAGCTCAATGAAGCTAAACAGAAGTATTCTACCTATGACCTAGAACTATATGCTCTAGTACAGTCACTTAGAAAGTGGAGCCATTATCTCCTACCTAAAGAGTTTGTAGTGTTTATTGATAACAAGGCACTTAGCTACATCAACACACAAGAGAAGTTGAGCAATAGACATTTGAAATGGATGGAATACCTCCAAGCCTTCACATTTACCATCAAGCACAAGAAGGGACAGTTGAACAAGGTGGCAGATGCATTAAGTAAGAGGTTGCTGAAAGTGCAAGAGATTCAATTAAAAAGCATTGGGATAAAGAGTTTCAAGGATCTCTATGGAGAAGATGAAGACTTCTCAGAGGCATATAAGGTATGTTTTGATTTTGAGAATCACTTTCATAGTCAATTCTCAGAGTATACATGGAAAAGTGGACTTTTGTTTAAGGGGAATCAGTTATGTGTTCCAAAAGGTTCAATGAGATCTAGAATCTTATCCAGGAGAAGCATAATGGTAGTCTTAGTGGTCATTTTGGTATCAACAAGACAATGGAACTAGTGCAGAGGTTCTATTATTGGCCTTAGTTGCCAAGGGATGTCAGAAGGTATGTGTAACAGTGTTTAGTTTGTATGAAATCCAAGGGGAAAGCTAGCAATGCAAGTTTGTATCAACCCCTACCCATTCCCAATAGACCATAGGAATGCATTAGCATGGACTTTGTGGTAGGACTCCCTAAGACTAAGATAGGGTTTGATAGTGTCTATGTGGTGGTAGATAGGTTCAGTAAGATGAGTCACTTTGTTCCTTGCAAGACCACCCATGATGCTAGCTATATTGCTCATATTTTCTTCAAAGAGATTGTGAGGATCCATGGATTGCCATTGAGCATTGTCTCAGATAGAGATGTGAAGTTCATGAGTCATTTTTGGAAGGCTCTATGGAGCAGATTAGGTACTAACTTGTCTTTTGGATCAGCCTACCATCCTCAAACTGATAGAAAAACTAAGGTTATAAATAGAGTGTTAGGTAACCTTCTCAGATGCCTAACCAAGGAGTATGGAAAAACATGGGACTTGGTCATATCAGAAGTTGAACATGCCTGCAATGACAGTGTGAATCGGACCACAGGCATAAGTCCTTTTGAAATAGTGTATGGAATGCAACCAAGAGGTGTGTGTGAACTTAGAGATTTAGGAGCTATGGAGCATAGGAGTGGCCATGCTGAAGATTTCTCTCAGACCATGAAGGAGATTCAGGAACAAGTGAAGAAGACAATTACAGAGGCTACTCACAAGCTAAAAGCTAAGGTGGATATGTCTAGGAAAGATCTACAATTTGCAGTAGGGGACTATGTCATGGTCCATCTCAACAAATATAGGTTGCATAAAGGAACATCAACCAACTTGCAGAGGAAGAGAGTTGGACCATGTCAGGTGTTAGCAAAATATGGGAAGAAAGCCTACAAGGTGGAGCTACCTGCAGACTTAGGAATTTCACCAGTGTTTAATGTGATTGATTTGATCAAGTATAACGGACCAATCACTAACTTGGATCAGAAAAGTGTGGATGTCTTGAAGGATGTGAGTAACATAGCCTGACCTCCTAAAGACAAGCTACAAGCAGAGAGGATCTTGGAATCAAGGGTGAAGAAGTCTACTCGGCATAAGGAGTACATGGAACATCTCATCAAATGGAAGGAAAAACTAGAATCTGAGGCTACATGGGTGGATGAAACTCAGTTCAAAAAGTAGGGTATTGATTTATCTCTGATCTCTCCCCACATTCCTTAGTGTTTGTGCAGAGGGGGGGAGAATGGTGCAGGAGCACCCATAGATCACCATAGGTTGTTTAGAAGGTCTGTTTAGGAGAGTTTTTTCTAGGACAACTAAGCAATCAAATTTAGTTCATTTGGATGTACAAGCCTTAATGGAAATTTTGGTTGTGTTTTGATTAGATGAAGGTCATGTTGACCATAGAATAGGTATCATTAGGTTCTCGCTCAAAATAAGGTTTTGTATTTTTAGGAATTATTGCAAAATATTTGCAAATATTGCTCAATTGGAGCTACAAGCAGCCAAGAAGAGCCCAAGCAAGAGGATAACTATTTTAGGGACCCTATTTATGGAATTCCTTGGCATTGGAGTAGGGTTAGAAGCATTTGTTATGTTTTGAAGTTTTGTGAATTCAAGGAAAGCAATTGTGTTTGAGAGTGCATTTTCTAATTTTTGCATTGAAGTGAGGTTTTAATGGATTAATCATGGTAGTGTAATTTGTGTAGGATGTAGTGTAGTTGTTATTTAAGCATTATGTGGCATTATTTACTTTCTTTATACAATTTCAAGCATTGTTTGTAAATAGTTTAGATTTCACACTGTTGCTAGTCTGAAATAGGCAGTTTTGTGAAAATGGAGTGTTAGTTCACTTTCCCACCATACAAATTGTATGACCCTTTGGGGATAGTGACTAGACTCCATGTATGTACATATGGTAGAGTTTAGGGCCTTTGAAAAGATAGGAGCTACTGTGGAAATCTTTCCCTAGGTGAGCTAGGAAGAGTTCGGCTAGGGAAGACCTTAGTGAAAAGAACTTGATTTGCAGGGGTGTCAATGCATTGAAAAATTACTGCTTGGAGAAGTTAGATAAGTGTCTTTAGAAGATAGAGCATGGAGGAGGAAGCTCCATCAATCCATCTAATGTGAGGAATACTTAACAGTTTGAGAGTAGCCAAGAAAGGGCTTAAAAGACCTAGTTTTGGCTCATTTTCAAGTTAGGGCATTGTACGAACAGCTGACACCCAAGACCCCAAAAATCCTTGAGAGGTGGGAATTTGAACTATGAATTCCAAGAAAATATTTGGGTGTTCTTTGGAAAGTTTTGAGAACTAACCTATTTTCTTAGAGAAGGAGGCCTAATTGGGGCTCCTAGGGCTAGTAGCCTTTTTAGGCCTAAATGAGGGTTTGGTGGAAGTGACTAGGAAATGAAGTTAGATGAACCCTCAAGAACCAAGGTAGGATGGATTGAAGTCATTAGAAACACCTCCACACCCCTACAAAGCTAAATTTAAGATTTGGAGGATTTGTGGCCTTTAGGGTGGATTAAGGGCTAAAGCAAGGGTTTCAAGAATGCACCAAGACTTGACTTGGTAGGAGAATCTTTATTGATAGTTGGGTTGGAAAATCAAAACCAGGGGACCCTAAGAAGGAAAGAGGTCCTATAGGTTGCAAGTGGTGGAGTGAAACACCCTAGAAGTCTTCCAAGCAAGACCGAGAGCATGAAACAGTGATTGTTTCATCCAACCTCCTTATTAGAGACCTAAGAGAGGGAGTGGTGCTAGGAGGGAGAGACTTGATAGAGAGAGATGGAGGGAGTGGGAGAAAGATAGAGGGATATATGGTGAGGGGTAGAGGGTAGAGGGTTTAAGGGTTTAGGGTTTAAGAGTTAAGGGTTTAGGGTTTAGGGTTCAAGGGTAGAGGGGAGAGACATAGAGGGAGTGAGTGAGTGAGAGACCTGAGAGAGGGAGAGACTTGAGAGAGAGAGAGGGTAGAGTGTTTAAGGGTTGGGGTTTAAGGGTTAAGGCTTTAGGGTTATGGGTAGAGGGGAGAGAGATAGAGGGATTCAATAAGAGAGGGAGGGAGGGATTGGGAGAGAGATAGATAGTAGAGGGTTAAGGGTAGAGGGTAGAAGGTATAGGGTTAAGGGTAGAGAGAGGGAGAGAGAGAGAGAGAGTAGGAGGGTGATACTTGTGAGAGAGAGGGGAAAGATGGAGGGAGGGGAGAGGAGATAAGGGGTAGAGGTTTAAGGGTTTAGAGTTTAAGGTTAAGGGTTTAGTGTTTAGGGTAGAGGGGAGAGAGATAGAGGGAGTGAGAGAGAGACATGAGAGAGAGGGAGAGGGTGGGAATGGAGAGACTTGAGAGAGAGAGGTAGAGGGTAGAGGTTTAGGGGTTTTGGGTTTTAGGGTTAATGGTTTAGGGTTTAGGGTTATGGGTGAGGGAGAGAGATAGAGATTCAAGTGAGAGAGTGAGGGAGTGGGAGAGATAGAGAGTAAGAGGGATAGAAGGTGGGGGGAGAAAGATAGGAGTGGGGAGAGAGAAACCTAAGAGGATGGGTGGTGGGAGGGTGATGCTTGATAGAGGGAGGGAGGGAGGGAGTGGGATAAAGATAGAGGATAGGGTTTATAGTTTAAGGGTTAAGGGTTTAAGGTTTAGGGTTAAGGTAGAGGGGAATAGATAGAGAGAGTGAGAGAGAGACTTGAGAGAGGGAGAGGGGGTAGGAGGGAGAGTCTTGAGAGAGAGAGAGGGAATAGAGGGTAAAACGATTTAAGGGTTAAGAGTTTAGGGTTTAGGGTTATGGGTAGAGGGGAGAGAGATAGAGGGATTCAGTGAGAGAGGGAGGGAGTGGGAGAGAGATAGAGGGTTAAGGGTTAAGGGTAGATGGTTAAAAGGGTAGAGGGGAGAGAGGTGAGTGAGAGAGAGAGATACCTGAGAGAGGGAGAGGTGGTAGGGAGGTGAGACTTGAGAGAGAGAGGGAGGGAGGGAGGAGTAGGATATAGATAGAGGGTAGAGGGTTTAAGGGTTAAGGGTGTATGGTTTAGGGTTAAGGGTAGAGGGGAAGAGATAGAGAGTGAGTGTGAGAGAGAGACCTGAGAGAGGGAGAGGGGGTAGGAAGGAGAGTCTTGAGAGAGAGGGAGTGGGAGAGAGATAGAGGATAAAGGGTTTAAGGGTTTAAGGATTTAAGGGTTAAGGGTAGAGGGCTAAGCATAGAGTGGAGAGAGAGAGAGAGGGGAAGAGGGAAAGAAGGGGAGGGAGAGGGAGAGAGAATTAGGAGGGGGAAGGGAGATGGGAAGAATGAGAGAGAGAGAGGGAGAGAGGGAAAGGGAGAGGAAGTTCCTTGGATACCCATTGTTTCTGTAGATGTTTGTACCTCAAGGGCACCTTGACGTCGCTTATGCTCTCATCATCATAAGAACATGACCCCCCTTTAGCAAGAAAAAATTCCATGCGTTTACAAATTTTTCTTCTAAACTTTTGACCTCTAGTTGATCTCCCTCTTTTAGACATACTACATGTCTCGCTTTCCTCTTATCTTCCTAAATTTCCCTCGCTCAAGGAAGATAGATCTAAAAAATACCTATTTGGTGGTACCTACACTCATAAGGATGTTGGATGAAGTTCTTTCATGGTAATGTGATCCCAAGGTGACATTATGATTAATCAAGGGGAGAGAGATAGAGAGAGTGAGAGAGATATACCTGAGAGAGCGATAGGGGGTAGGAGGGAGAGTCTTGAGAGAGAGAGGGTAGAGGGTAGAGGGTTTAAGGGTTTGGGGTTTAGGGTTTAGGATTATGGGTGGAGAGAGAGATAGAGGGATTCAATGAGAGAGAGATGGAGTGGGAGAGAGATAGAGGGTTAAGGGTTAAGGGTAGATGGTTAAAAGGGTATAGGGGAGAGAGGTTAGTGAGAGAGAGAGATACCTAAGAGAGGGAGAGTGGGTAGGAGGGTGAGACTTGAGAGAGAGAGGGAGGGAGGGAGTAGGATATAGATAGAGGGTAGAGGGTTTAAGGGTTAAGGGTGTATGGTTTAGGGTTAAGGGTAGAGGGGAGAGAGATAGAGGGAGTGAGTGAGAGAGAGACCTGAGAGAGGGAGAGGGGGCAGGAGGGAGAGTCTTGAGAGAGATAGAGGGAGGGAGTGGAAGAGAGATAGAGGATAGAGGGTTTAAGGGTTAAGGGTAGAGGGATAAGTATAGAGTGGAGAGACATAGGAGTGAGAGAGGGAGAGGGGAAGAGGGGAAGAAGGGGAGAGAGAGGGAGAGAGAATTAGGATGGGGAAGGGAGAGGGGAAGAATGAGAGAGAGAGAGGGAGAGAGGGAAAGGGAGAGGAAGTTCCTCGGGTACCCATTGTTTCTGTAGATGTTTGTACCTCAAGGGAACCTCGACGTCACCTATGCTCTCATCATCATAATAACATGACCCCCCTTCAGCAAAAAACAATTCCATGCATTTACAAAATTTTCTTCTAATCTTTTGACCTCTAGTCAATCTCCCTCTTTTAGACATACTACATGTCTCACTTTCCTCTTACCTTCCTGAATTTCCCTCGCTCGAGGAAGATAGATATGAAAAATACCTATTTAGTGGTACCTACACTCATAAGGATGTTGGATGAAGTTCTTTCATGGTGATGTGATCCCAAGGTGACATTATGATTAATCTATTATTTCATCGCTAGAATTTCATAGGTTATAACGTAATCAAGTCTTGATAGATTGCAAGTTATTGTTACTACCGTCCAAATGTGTCCATCACAAATCAAATCTACTTAACATTTTAACTCCCAAAATTTGTAAGAAGTGTTAAATTTGACTATGGTCCACCAGTTACATAACCAAGGGCTCAAATGTATTCTCTAATTGTAATCAAAAGACTTTTTCTCTTCATTCAAGTAAATAAACTTGAAGGGAAACACCACCAAGTGGTTTATTGGACACCTACATGACTAAAATTAGTAGCAAATTTACAATTAATTTCCATATGTCTAAGTGGTTAACGGGGAGGGAGTGTGTACTAGGCTTGGTTAAGTCATCATAAGTTTATGCTTTGGCAATAATTTTTTTTTAAGTCATCTTAAATCTTCCTATGTATAATTGCTAGGAGACTTTTGGTATGTTTTAAGGTAGGATGATTGATGAAAGAGCCTAAATAGCCTTTCTCCATGGTATCTAGGTACACATAGTAGCGGTATTCTCTTATACGGTTGGACATGATTTAAAGAACTTAGCTAGGAATTATTCATTTAACCTAAGGTTTTCTCATAATGCCATAATTGGAAAAGCATGATCAAATTCTTCTATTATGAAGAATTGGTCTATGTGCCTCTAGTAATCATTGTAAATGTTTGTAAGGATAAAATGACTAAAAGCATCAGGTAGGAGAGCACCAAATTTGAGTTCTTCAAAGATTATATTCCTCTATTCAAAATTTTTAAGGGTTGTGTGTGGAAGAGGTTATCACTACCTAGAAGGGAGGAGACCTTGTGATGGAACTTCAAAAAATTTATCTTTGTGTTCAATTTTTATATTGCCTTATGTCTCTGGTCATCTATGGTGTTTGGGAAAAGCCCAAGGTTGGGGTTTTACTTTTGTCTTCATGTAAAACCCTAGTGTTTATCTTACACATTGGGTGGGATCTTTTGTGCTGTTACTTTTTGGGGAGGGTTTTAAAACAACTTAAGCCCCATTGCTTTGTCTAGGTTGGGCCCCTTTTGATTTATCATTTTATTTCCTTCACTTGACTTTATTATTTGCTAAGTATTGGATGGTCTCATGCTCCCTCACTTAAAAAACAACTTATGTGATTGTTTATCATCAGCCTAGTGATGTCACCTTGTTCTTTTAATAAATGTTTTATATTTTGCAGAGGGACAAGTTTGCGTGACCGTAAATCAATTATCATTTGATCTTAGTTGTTCCCTGCCATCCCATGATGACCTTACCACACTGTTTTGGTTGATAATGATATCATGAGCGAGTGCCACATGTCTCATTTAATGAAGCCGAAGAGATGATAGAAATACTTTGATACATTTATTTGGTTTTAATACATTATGTACCTGGTTAGTAAAGCATTTATGAGATGCACATGTTTCAAATCAATGAAGATGTTATAATCTTAGTAAGAAAGGTGCTTGATGGTTAATAACAAAGCTGGTGACTATGTTGAACGAATAGGATTACCGATGATTGAGATCCATGGTTTCCCGCCATTGCGTGATTAGAAGTTATGAGGTCTTTATTGATCGCGATATCGCAGGCAAGTGTCACTTGGATTTCCTTGGCAACGCATAGTATGGTGGGACCTTATTGCCATGATGGAGATCGTGTCAGTTTGTTTTGAAGGAAGTCATTCAATCATCTAACCAAAGTGAAGGATCGACAACTAGTATTTGAATCTGCATCAAATGAGATTACAAGGTTCTATTACGTAATTTAATATTTTTGTTTAGCCATCCTAGAGAACTAAAAACTCAAGATTACAACTTCCCTCCTAGAGAACTAAGTGTTGAAGAGAGCCAAGATATGGACACCAGATAGATGGCATATAGACCTGTCATTTGTAGCAGATAATGAATTTTTATATACAAAGACTTAGATGCATGTATTTTGATGGAGTAAATGAAGATATGGGTATGTGGAGGATCATGATGGGCCAAAAAGTGGCAATATGATGGGTATGTGGCTGCCAACTATTTTCTTACCCAAAATTCATGAAATGAAAATGGCTTTTAAAGGAGATTCTTAGCTTTCCATCACTATAAATTATGCTTTAATTTGAATTTAATAAGTAATTATTATTCATTTTCTATTGAAATTACGACTAAAGCCCTGATTGATAGGCTGATTGAAAAACATCTATAACATTCGAATTGTATCACATTTTGTGAATCCAAAACATGCGTAACATTCTATGCTTCGTATACTATGAGATTAAAAAAGGAAAAAAATGAATTTCATGAATTTTTGACCAAGATAAGGTGGTTAGTCATACGAGTTTTTTTTTTAAAAATTTGTAATAACAAATTCATAATTAATTATTTAGTTGGAAAAAAATTACAAAAAAATATTCATCACATCAGGGCATGAGTCCTCTACTTATATCTAAAATCTTATAAAAAATATTATCATTTTATTGTGGTTAGGGTGGTCAAACGTCTCGCCTACTTCTTATTTTCCCTGAAATTTAAGTACCATTACATTGAAATTTCAAATTTTCACCAAATAGATTTAAAAAAAAAAAAAAAACAGCCTAGTAGTTTAGAAACTACATTCAATTTTCTACAGATTCTATTCTTACATATTTTTGAAATAATATAGATAACTTATTCAAATTTTTAAGTCAAGTTTCCTAACTCTGATTTTTCTAAATTTTTTGCCACTTAAGGGCCTGTTTTTTCCATGATGATCCTGCACATACCCATATCTAAGTTGCGGATCAATATTTTGGTATCAACTATTTGTTAAATTTATGTAGTTATTTGATTGTCTCCATTCTAATGCTTCTCTATTGTTTAAATTGATATAACAAGTTTATACTCAGTTTATCATTGTACATTTGCTATATATGTGTGATTTGGTTATTCGGTTCTCTAAAGTAGGGATTAAAATATTTTAATTAATCACAACAATTGGGAAGTGTTACTTGGATTAATAAGAAGAATCACATAACTAGAATTTCCATTCTATCTCAAGAAGAGTTTTTCAATTATTCACTTGCATGCTTACACAAGTTGTAAACAATTTCTATGGGCCTAATAGTTTGAATTATTACCATTATTGAAATACACATTTGCAGATATTCGTTAGACTCCATATACCCAGTAAGGCATTGGTCTCCCCTTGTATTCTTTTATAATTTTCATTATTCTTATTTATTTTACACTGACACTTACAAATACACATACATATACATTTACTATTTTCATTTATTTTTCATGTAGTTTAATAGTTTGATCGATTTCATATTATATGTGTTGAAAACTTTAGAATTTCAATTACATTAATTTATGGACATGTATCTATAACACTACAAAACCATATGCTCTTTGCATTTACACTTGCATTTAGAAATACAAATTTATATACATAGATATACATTTCTTTAATGATATGTTGCATTTATTGTTCTAGGAGAGCATCGAGTAATTGCATTTACATTTACATTTAAAAATACATATACATACATACATACATACATACATACATACATACATACATACATATATATATGTGTGTGTGTATGTATATCATTTATATTCAGTGTTTAGAAGCAACCCATTAGGTCTGGGCATGGATAAAAATTCATAAAATTAGATCTCTCAGAACATATTTTGTTGAAACCTAGGCCTGAACCTCTCATTTCACATGCTTTTCTTCACAAAACTCTTTAGAAAAGCAACTATACCTTCTTTATTTCTCATTCTACGCCCTATTCATGCATCCTACAATTACAACAGTATCCATGGGGACTCTTACACAAGCTACAGTAATCAAAAAAAGTGTAAGAAACCCTTTATATCATGTTTGGATTACAAAACCCTCAAAAATAGGGTAGCTGGGCTGTATGCAAAGAAATAAAGCTATCTAACTCAAATCAACACCTTAAGCACTCAAATCAGATTCAAATCAAAGCTAACACATATCTTCATGACTTGGAATTGATTTCACATCAAAATATGGCTGCATGTGACAATACGGTGTTTCATAACAGGAAAAATAGAGAAAATTTGAAGAAAAACATAGATTTTCGAATGTCAAGAGCTTGTATTTTAAATCGGCAACCATCAACAACCATTGCAATGATCACTTTATTCCTTTTAAAGGCCTTTACATGTCAACCACTAAAAAACCACCTCTACAACTAACTTTTTAATCTTTTATGATCACATGAAACATAAAACACACTAATTTCAAGGTTGTTAACATCACTATTGAAATGTTTTAATTTTTTGACCTTTCAAACATTAAAAAATACATCATTAAATTAATTATGTAATGGCATAAAAATTAAAAACATCATGAATTAATTATGTAACCACATTTAAGTCAAATATAATTCTATCAAGAAATTAATATCAAATAGATAATATAATCACATAACTCATACATTTCAATGTCATTGATCTTCTTCTTCATCCAACTCTTTGTCTGTAACATCCGATCTAGATTCAACATTGTAAGGATTGGTCATATCATCATCATCAATATCAGTTTTGATAATGTCATCATCCACACGGATATCATCTTCATGAACATTAACTCTTACATGATCATGATCTAGTTCCTTCTCTTTGACATCTTAGTTAGGGACATCATCAACTAACTGTTGATCCTGATCATCATCTACATCATCTTCTAGTTCTTCGGTATCTTCTTCTTCCACCAAATTATACTTTACCAACCTTCCTCTTGGATCATGTATAACAACAAATGACCAACTTGGTTTACCTGGAACCTTTGAGTAAAATACCTACTCACATTGGCTTGGAAGAACATAGGGCTCATTTCCAACTCGCTCGACTGACCTTGTATTAACCATGGTAAATCCATTATCATGTTCAATAATAGTTCTCTTAGGATCATTTTCATTCAATCACAGCCTATACCATAGAATGACGAACAAAATTAATTTAAAGGACTTAAATTCACACTCAAATATATCAATCAAAATCCCATAGTTTCAATTTTTTGAGACTTCTGGATGTATGTCACTTCTAGATGAAACATTAGTCACCTGAAAGACTGCAGTTATACCAGAATGAAAATTTTTCTTCATGTCATCCAACATTTTGATTTGAAATTTATGACAATTTCACCACATAGCCTTGTGGTGTTTCACCTGCAATATGTCAAACATGTAAAAATTATTGCAATATTGTTAGTTGATAAACATATTTATTCTTGGCCGAATGTATGCAAAGAAAAAATCTCAACATATATATATCAATATAATTGAAAATAATTAAATAATATGGGTGATTAATATATTTATGCACACCTTTTTATCTCTTAAACCATATGCTAAATCAATTTCCCTTTGTGTAACATTGGAATGTCCATTACAATGAGCTTCTTTAACCAATGAAGCCACACCTTCCCATGTTAATGCGCGACCAGATTGTTGACATCATTCAATCCATACCATCATCCAATCAAGATTGTTTGTGACATACAAATGTAGTGCATCCCACTCTTAACCAACTATATCAAAAAAAATTGAAATTCACAAACGACGTACAATTATTTAAATACCACAGTATACAACCTTAATTTATAATTGATGTATATTGAAGATTAAAAATTAAATAAGTACAATATACATACAAACCATATGTAAAATGTATTCCAATTAATCTCCATGACCATCTTATAATTACCTCTCACTTTACTCAATGTACCTTTCCCCATTAGGTACTCCCCTTTGAATTTGTTAATGGAGTTGGGACCCCAAATGCGATCTACATGGATCTTTGTTACAAACTTGGGAAGATATTCACTAATGTACACCATGGCCTGGTATACCATATATCCCTCCACCATAGAACCCTTAGGATGTGCTATTTGTCTAACCAAAGACTTCAAAAATTTCAAGTGCCTCTCAACCATCCACATTGACCTTGTGTGTATAGGTCGACACAATTCAATCTCCTCAACTTGGTGTATGAGGTAGTGTTCTTGTGCATTGAAAAATGATGAAGGTAGACACTTTTGCATTTCACACATTAGACGGGGAATTTTTCTCTTCCAATAATTTATATCTTCTTTATGGATTTATTTAGATGACAACCATCTACAAGTGATTCAAGGCGCAAACATATTAACGTGATCTAACAAAAATATATAGTATATTACATAACAAGTAAAGAAAATGGCAATTATAAGATGTATACAATGAATTGAACAATTATTGCTACTTACCTCAAGTATTTTCTAAGATCATATATAACTTGCTTGAAATTGTTGTCAAAGTTGTTTGGGAGAGATAGAGGTAGAATGTATTGCAACAATTATAAAATTATCTTTTAATTATTTTTCCAAAAGTAATAAACATAATACACTGAAAAGTACATGCATTATACAAGTGTATATAATATACCAGAATAATTACCTTAATGAAGGTATGTCAATCATGCATTTTCATCCTTGACCCAAGTTCACCTTCTTTGTTATTATATTGTTTATGTTCGCAACAAATCCTGTGGGAAATCAAATTTTTCATATGACTTCTTTTATAGCATTGCTTTGTTGCTCCGTTAATAACCAAGGAAGGGAACTTATATTAATTTGGTCTCCATCGTTATTTAATTGAATGACATTTTTCATTGCATGATTGGCTTCCCAAATGTCACTACAAATTTTGATATTTTTTTCTTTGTCATGCTTTCCATCCAATATTTTCCGTAAAGTTTCTATTATATTCTTTCTGATATGCATTGTATCAAACAAATGCATAATTTGTAGCTGCTCATAGTAGGGCATCCTACTAAATTATTTGGAATAACTTTTCAGTTCCTGTGGAAGTTGACCATTAATGCCTTGACAACCTTCATGAAGCATATACGTTAAACAAGTTAACAACGAAAAATCATTGTCAATTACAACATGAGTAAACACAACACAATATGAAAATATAAATTCAAAACATATCATATATGATAGATAAACAATTTGATCCGATGTATAACCTTGATGATTAATTCTATTATATTCCAACTTCCATAGGCGAGGTGTCATTCTTGGTGATTTTGATGTAGTCTCTCTTTTCCCATTGAAAATATGTTTTTTAGTAGTTCGATACTTATGTTTTCTATGGAGGAAGTGCCTATACTCATCAAACACCTGCTTTCCTAAACTTTTTGAATGATAAGATTTCATCTTTGGACCATAAATTAGACATGCAAATTTCCCCTTTATTTGAAGACCTGCAAGATCATATATAATTGGATTAAATATGTCAATTTTTATAATTATATATAATGAATAGATTATTTTAAAAGCATGCATGATATCTACTTCATAAAATTAAATATTGTTAAAGTGAAATCGAATGTTATAACATACCACAAAAATGTGTTAGCCCTGGGGCATCATGAATTGTCCATACAAGCATTGCATGAAATTGAAATTGTCTTTGTCCTATTGGTCTAGAGATGTCATACATAGTGACGCCATTCCATAACTTTAGTAACTTGTCGATAAGAGTCTTGATAAATACATTCATATCTTTAATTTGGTACTTACCTAGTTGAATGAACATAAACATTACATAATTATTATAACCATTTTACTGTAATATATATAAATTAATGTACATGACTATTGAATAAAAAAATTATAAGCCATTATGCAACAAATAAGACAAATGAGATGCTACTATGTTAAAGAAAATTGATGTAAAAAAATACCTGGAACAATCATTGAAAACATTATGTGCTCCCTCTTTATTGACATCCATGGAGGAATGTTATTGTTGATAACAAAAATAGGCCACACCGAGTAAATAGATATCAGCTGTCCAAATGGATTGACACCGTTCGCTCCCAATGAAAGCTTGAGATTATGAGGTTCTTTAAAGTGTGGCCATTTTTCCTCCATGTCCCTAAATGCATAATCATCTACAGATATTCAAAGAATTTCATCTCCAATTTTATTTCGTGCATGGTAATACATAAATTGCACTAAGCTTTCGCATCTAAATAATCATTGCATACGTGGAATAATCGAAATATAACGAAGATCCTTGCGAGGAACCTTTTTTGTTAGTTGATTTGTTTGATATCTATTGATATGAAATTCTGGGCATTCTGTTGCAAATTCATGTTGTTTATGATATATAATATGATCATTGGGACATGCATCTATTACTTGATACTCCATTCTGATATCTTTCATAATGCCAGATAAATCTTGGTATGAGCGAGGTAAAATATTTGATGGTGGTAACAAAAATTCACCAATCAATCTACAAGAAAAAATAATTTTTTAATATAAAGAATATTAATGGTACATATTTCATCCTTTATTTACTAGTGATGAACTAACAACAATTAAAATACATGAAAAAAGATGACATATATGACATACCTTAACATCCGTGAGATTGCTATGTTTGATAAACCATTCATAACCTTCAAGTTCAACAACAACAATACAACAGAGAGAATGGGAGCCTTCATAAAGGGGCTCGTATGCCTTCTCAAGTACAGGTAAATCATGAACATCATCAAAGTCATCTTGATCATCATGATCAACTCTACCACTAAATGTGTCATGGATCAATGTATCTATACCATCATCTTCAACTGTGTTTTCTGGTGCATGATCATCTTCTTCCATAGGATCATTAACTTCATCTTCGATATTCACATCTCCATGTTTATCTGCTTGCAAAACCACATTCTCTGAGTCATGGTAATCCATATCATGTTCCCTAGGGTGGCCCACCTTTATAATAATGATAGACACAAATAAACCATGATCATGATCAAGTGACTATATATATATAATGTTAAAACAATATAAAAATTTACAAATTCAATCAATATAAACACATATAATGAACAACTTACCAATAGACGATAATCATGCCCCCTTAAATGTGACCATGTTGCCTACAATGTTTCTCAGCTGTTGTGATTAAAAGTCATCTCCTCTTTAAGTCCTTTCAATTATTGCAAGGGCAATAAGATTTCCAATCACCCTTTCTTTTTAATCTAGCCCACAATCTATCAAGTGTCTCTTCATTTTGTTCTGGACTAATATTATCTATCATGATTTTTCTTTACCAAGCTTGACTATTTAGATCTTCAAAAAATATCAAACTCACACTCGAATAATTTTTATTCATAGACAGGTAAGAAAATCTAATAATTCCAATATTTTACACCCAAAAAAATTGGCATGCAACCACCCTTGCAAAAGAGAAGATAGTCTGAAGTTTATGACCCCAAAAAACACGTTAAAATGCTAATTCCAAAAATTATTAAATTATGATTTTACTATGATTTCCAACCATTAGACTCCTAAAATAATAATATTGAACTTGATCACAAACTTCCTACAACGATGGAGGTAGCGAGCTAGTAAGAGCAAGTGACCCATTCCTAAGGAGCAACAAGTCAGAATCATCATTGCTAATGTCAATACGGATTTATCCTTTTAGTTAAAGATGTAGTGTGTCACTTCTTATGATGAGCTTATCCCCAGGGCCTTCAACATTGAGAGAGCCCTAATCACATAAGGAAGCACACACTAGTAGAATTTGGAAAATAAATGACTAGGTGACTAAAACTTTTAGTCACAACAACTAAAAATGGCTAAATTTTGCTCATTTTTTATAACTCAGCTATAAATGAGTAAATAAATTACTAGTTTGGTCGTTGATTAAAAATTATTTAGTCACACAAATAAAAATCACTAAATAGTTAGTCATTTATTTAGTCACAATCCATTTGAATATATCATTTAAGGAATCAAGAATATAGCCTGCCAAAATACTCTAAAACTTTAATAAACATACCTTAAAACTTTTTTCAAAATCTTATTTTTCAGGCGTAGCCCACCAAAATGAAGTTTTCATTTTAATAAACATACTCTAAAACCTTCGTGAAAACATTATTTTCAAGCATAGACCGTCAAAATGGAGAAGTGTTTCAGTAAGGAATGATAGAGAACAATGAGGAGATGTGCATGAAAGGAGGCATAGGATTCATTGCTGCTCATCTCATTCCTGCTCTGCTCAATAAATCTTACATTGTTCCCACTACTATTTGTAATCTAGATATTTAATTGACATATATTTGCATAATTTCAAATTCCTTCAGAGGCTTTTGAAGTATCAATGTATCCTATATAGGGTTTATAATGATATCTTTTAATTAAATAAATAAATAAATGATGTATTTCCTTGTAATTAGATAATGTGGAGATCTCCTAAATCTGCCCCAGCACACTATTCTCTTTGGCATTGTATTCATTACTCTAGCTACTAGGGTTTTGCATGTGACGTCTTTAATATTTTCATGACCATGGCTTTTAAATAGATCCCATTATTTTATTTAATCATTTTCATGGTAACCCAACCTTCAATCTCTTCTAAGAATGTTGTCTTAAGCTAGACTGCATTGTATGCATATAAAGCAAGTCCTTCATACCTATCATTGTTCCAAACCGCCACTCATTGCCTTGCTTAAAATGTTGTCTTCATAAGCACAATAGCATGTTTTAAAATCATGCTTTCCAGTGATTGACCATTAAGGTCACCACTTTCATCGAGATACAATGATATTTTTGTCTTCAAACTTAAGACATTATGCAAGATAACATTGTGAATTGTTTGTTGTGTATAATTTGATTTTCTTTCACATTTATTGCTTTGGTAACTTCCTTTAAGACTGGGTATTGCACCCTCAACTACAATCTCAAATAGCTCACTCACTATCACTTGAAGATTCCTTTTCATGAGCATCCTTCTATAAAATCAAACTATGCCCTATAGACTACCTACTTACTATAGGGGACTCATTGTTTCATGGTATTGTAGATTTTAAGATCCTTCAACCTTATTGAAACTACTTCACAGTCCACAAGGTATTATTCACTATTCTCCCATCCTTGATGAGTCTCAAAACATTGCTCAAACATGCAATCCACTACCTCCATTATACAATGGCTAAGAAGAAACATTGAACCTATGATTACCACTATTACTTCATTTGGATAGTCATTCCTTGATTGCATTTTCCTTGTCTAACACTACCAAAAGCATTTGAAAAACCCTTAAGGTCAACAAAGGGGTAAGGAAACTGACTATTAAAATCTCCACTTTACTATGTAAGGTTTGAGATTTATTATCTTGTCACTACTCAACCTCTTTTTGTCTGTCACATCTCAAGTGACTGTCATTCTTCTTACCATAGATTGTATTTACAAATGTCACTAAGTTACATAGTGTGCTTATTATTGGCTACAATCTTTATATTGCAATATTTTGTTATTAGCTACAATGTCTCGATCTTTCTGGTATTGCAACCTCACTAATCCGCTAGAGTTATTGTTTCTGTTTCTACAGAGGCCTAGGGTTTGTACTCTAATCATGCTCTTACCAATGCTTTTGTTGGTATTAAAAAACAACCTTAAATCTTGGGTTAGGAAATTAGTTGTCTTGATAGGGTTGTGGTATGATCTTGGATTGTATGCTAGAGTGTGTGGGAAGCTTGTGTTTACTCATTAAGGTATGTAAACCTGATCAGGGAAATGTGTCCTATATAGCATGGGTCTTGCTTTAATACTTTCCATAATGGTTATTAGCAGATCACCTTATTCTAGTTTAAGGTAACCCAAGATTGCATTCAAGTATGTAACAAAATTGGTTTGTAGTTTAAGCTATACACTTTTAAGTAACATTCATAAGGTTTAGAAAATCTTGATCACCCTCTAGAATAACCATTTAAACATGGGTTGTGCTTGAATGCACTACATTAGTAATGGGCTATTCTAGAGAGTGATCAAATTGAGGCAAGGGTTATCTATTGTTAACTTTAGTAAGCAAATTGAGATATAATCCAAGTGTTTAGAAACCTCTAAGGATAAAATCCCAAGGGAAAGCAATAACACATGAATTTGGTCAATTGTATTTGCTTCCTAAAGGGTTTGAAGTTTTGATGACAATGTTAAATGTTTGTTTCCAAATATTTTCAAACAAGAAAAGTGTTTTGTAAACAAGAACAAGCACAATCCTATGGATATGAAAGACTATATTTGTTGAGTCCCCACTTGGACAAGTCTAGCTATGCTTATTTTTAGTGAATGGTTAGATGCTTGACCCCACTGGCTCCCCTCCACAACACTCACTTCTTGGGGCAGCCAAGCATCAGTACCCATGAAACTCCCATAGCATACTTTCCATTTCTACTATAAACCATAAAAGTGTGGGGTAGCTTCAGAACATCCGTTCTTGCACCAACAAATAGATAGGAATTTTGGCCTTTCTACAACAAGGGTTTCAATTTGGAACTTTCATTCGTAGGAGTTGACCCAACATGGTGAGAGACCATTACTGCCCTTCTCATTGGAGCCAACCGCATGATACTAGCCTTTGTTCTAGTACCCACTTTTATATCCTGGTTGTAAATGCTTTTGGCTTTTGAGTGTTACCGATTGAGCCATTCCCTTGGGTGAGTACTTTTTCCCCAAGGAAAGCCCTCTAAGATAAACAATAGTGAGCAAATATATATGTAACTCAATCGATCTTTGTTGAGAAACAAAGAGAGAGTACACATGATAGGTTTGGCTCACACTCACAAGATTTTTTTGTTTAATTTTAGTTCCCAAAATGAAATGTGGAGGTAATTACTTTATCCCAACCTAAGACCACCAAAAATCCTTTTGATTCTAAAGATCATTGTGAGGTGTGAGAGAAGCGCATACGTCTTTTCAATGGTGTTAGTTTGAGTAAGAAATCACAAAACAAAGTAGCACATGTTCTTTTTATAGCACCAAATGAAGTGTGAAAATTTGCATTGTTCAATTATTAGCCCTAAAAAAAATGTAGTGAATTTGTGTCCTAATGTTCATTTTAAGCCCCTTTTGTAACAAGAATTTAAAGAGTTATTTTTAGATCCCAAAAGGAAAATAGTATGTCCTAGGCATGAAAGATAACAAATTTTTTCTTAAGACAAATAATGAATCCTCTAAGAGTGCTAAACAAACACTAGATTGTTTAAAAACACTTGGTATTGAAATGAGGTCATCATGCTTCTTTTCCTCTTCACCTTTGATCAATCCAACCTACAAGAAAATAAATTAGGTTCTGCAAAAACAAAGACCAAAAAGCAGAAAATAGACCAAATAACAAGAATTTGATAAAAAGCATGTGTTATAAATAAATTTTCACTTTCTACTTCCCTCCAATGGTGCAATCTACAAAGGCGTCACAATTTGAAATTACCAGTGGTGTTGTATAGCACTGCTTACTATTCATCATTCCTCTGTAGCCAAACCAGTGAGCATGAAGGCAGTGCTATTCTAGTCAGCAGTGTAGTTTGGATTTTGAAAAGATTCTAGTGAGCTGGAAAGATTCAGTAATCTTGTTTGAAAATTTGAATTATGGGCAGGAAGTATGGAGTGTCTCAGTTTGAAATTTGTAGTGGTGTGATATGGTGACGTTGAGTTCTCAAGGGTGTTAAATAGTGACGTTGAGCTTCCAGTGGTGGAGTTTTCTATAGGCATAAAAACAACAAAGAAAACATGAAATTTAGTGCAAAAACATGATTAGATTTTCAAGAGTCCCCTCTTTCTAGTGCCAAATGTACAACCCCAATCCGAATACCTATAAGAAACACCATAAACAAACACATTAGAAGATCATACGCAAGTAAGAATAAGGATTCCCAATGAAATCCATTAACAAAACTCAAAATAGGAAGGAAAAGAAGAATACAATGAAAGAACAAGAAAATAGATTAAATCCTATTAAAAGTAATGCAAACTCTTGATCCCATGGGGAAATTGGTGCCAATTTGATGTGAAAATTGACCCTTTTCCCAACTCCAATGATGCAATGTTGATTGATGATGAAGAGTGATCCACTTGATGAAGACTTCCAATGTGCTCCAAGATAAAAATCTGTATAACCTAGCTAAGATTGGATGAAATTGGATGAAGATTGCTATGGATTTGAGTATAGTAATTGTACTCAATTTGTGGATGATCAAATAAGGAATAAAGCCTCTTATTTATAGAATATCAAGTTGAAGATATGTCCAATAATGGAGCAATGTGGGACTAAGAATCAACTAATGGCGAGATGCCACTTGTAAATATGTGAATGGATGAAGGATGTGCAAGTTTTGAAGAATGTGTCAATAAATGCAATTAGGTGGATTTTGAAATTGTTGAAATGACATGCAAGAGGGAAAGAAAATGCATTGAATTCCACTTGGCTGAAGGAAAAAGGACTTATTAGGTGGAGTAAATGCCTTGTTGGAAGGACAAAGTCCACTTGGATTTTGAATTCAAATTTGAGGAATATTCCATTTTTTATGCCTTTTGAGAGAAAATAGAGATTTAATAAATGAATTAAATCTATTTTCATGTGCAGGTTGCAAAAGCTAGAGGATGGGACATGGATCAAGATTAAATTAATTGAGGATTAATTAATTTAATGAGGGATTAGATGATGTGACAAATTTGACTTAGATTTATGGGTTGACTTAAATAAAAGGATGATAAGAATAGGATTTAGAGAGTTAAATAAATACTTTTGATTTATTTAACTAAAGAAGGTGAAAGTTAGATGAAATCAAACAAATGTTAATTTATTTAATTCAATAGGATGAATTTAGAGATTTAATCAAATAGAATGAATTATTTAATTAAATAGAGATAATTAAATTAGGTTGATGAATTTAATTAATGGAATAGACCGACTTAATCAAATAAATGATTTAATTAATTAAGGGAGGAAAATTGATGAATTTAATCAAACAAGGGAATTTGATTAAATGGTTAGACCGAGGGATGATTTAGGATGAAACAATGTTAGTAGTCAGGATCAAATGTGCAACATTAATCAATACATTTTCTATGTCTACAACCTTATTCCTCACCTAGATTACACATACCATTATCACCCTTTATTGATGATTTTTTTCCTCTTCATCATTCCTCTCCTTTTAATGCTTATCTTAGTGATAACTAGAGCCCCTTAAACTTCATCCTTTCTTATACTAGTGAATATGAGGTGGATCCAACCCTTTCTAACATCTCTATATGGAAAATGGATCTATATTCTTATTGTGGAATAATTCCTTAATATTTTTTCAATTATATAATTTCTTCTCTAGAATAGGTGAGTACACCTCTTTGTCTAATTAAATATTCTCTTTCTTGATTAGGTCATATCTCTATGACATTGTTTTTGTGAATTACACCTCTCTCCCTAGTATGAAGGTTTAACTCCTCCTCCATTGACTTTTATTAAACTAATTTAAATCATTCAACCTTCTATTCCATATAAATGAGAAGAAAAATCCTCCATGTACCTTGATCATCCTCCTAAACATACTATACCTATGATCCTAAAATCCCACTTGAACACTTTCTCTCCTCACACACATAAGAAAATTTCTAAGCATAGTCAATGAACACTTCCATCTATGCATATCATTGATTGATAGTTCATTTTAGCCAATAAACACCAAAAATTACAATAAAATATCCAAAAACTTGTTGATACACATGCCATGCTCTTTCTTCTAATGATCCACCTTTCTATTATTCACAAGATATAAGATATTGAGGTTTACCTTTGTTTGGTCCATTATACATTATAAGTATTATTATTCCTTTCTATAACAAATTTCTATTATTAAATTGTGCTTACTTTTTAAATAACATTGAGATATCCCACTAATATGACATTAAGATTACCTTTATCATTATATTGAGACTATGTCTATCATTTCAATTACTAATACATGATATTGATATCACCTAGATCAATTTATCCTTTTTCTTCATCATTCTTTCTCACCCTCCTTTAGTCTTCTCTTTATCTATTGTGTTATTACCCACTATGTGAAACTCATGCATCTTGTCATATCATGGGGGATTTTTTTTAGGTGGAAGCTTAGTCCATCTTCTTTGGTAACAACATAACCACCTTCATATTAGTTGTCCTTTCCTACATTCTATGGGCCAAGGAAAACTCATTCTTACTTATTTTGATGAAGCATAACCCATCTAAGAATCCATTTTATCATTCTTTCCTTACACATTATCATAAAATATATACATATTACAGCTGAAAATATTTTTAGAGGGCATATATTTTGACCACATATGCAGATGAACAAATCTATATTCACACATTTAAATACATTTTTTCAATGTTATTCCCAAGTTAAAGAATTTACATGGTGATTAGTCAAAAAGAAGTGTTTGATCAACCATTGCATATATCAAGTATTTCTTAGAAATGACCATGGTAGTCTAAGTGATCATGAATTTTGTTAAACATTTGAATCTCCTAACAATAAATTATTCTAGTTTGAGAAGTCTAAGTGATCATGAATTTTGTTAAACTTTGAAAGCATGAATTTTTATTTTGGGATCACTTTGGTCTAGAATGTTCTAGGATCATTTTAGCTGAGCCTTTAGTTTTTTTTGTTATGTTTTCATTTTTTAACTATCTTTTTAATGTTGCCTTGTTTTTCCTTGTGTTTGTTTTTTATTTTTTCTAATCCTTTTAAGTATCCAAGAAAATTGAACTTGGATGTTAGTAGGGTGTACATATGTCTATGAAGCATGATGCCATACTTTAACTATACAATCATATAACATCTATTTTTGAACTTTCTAGTAACCTTTTAGATTCCAATATTCCTTTGTAATTGTTATATACCTAATACTTGGAATTCAAATAGTCATCTTTGTATTTTTAGAAGTCTCTTGAGCTTCCCTCACCTTCTTTTGAGATCGGGTCCTCTCATTTTTATAATGAAAATTTGAGATCTCCAAGGGAATATCCAACATTCTTTTTGACTCTACATGTTGTAGCATTCAAACATTCTTTCAAACCTCCTTGCACTTGTGAGCATTTTGTATTGTAATTGTGAATACTAGTTTACTCTATCTTATCTTCTTTTCCATTGTTATTCTACATTTTTTTTGTTTATTTCTTTAGAATTGTGGGGCTATGACCTCCTTTCTCCTTACCATACACACTAGGGTATTTATCCTTATAGAAAAGGGATTGATTCCTATAGATTTTTTTTCTTTCTTATCATTGTTCTTAGTCCTAGACACACCTAGGAAATGTTAAAAAAAATTCCAATTTTCCTTTATACCATTAGATGCTCATAGAAGTAAAAATACCAAAATAGGTTCCTAACTTGAAGGAAAAATATTAAGTAACCCAACCTGCCCATCTATCATAGACTAGGTGTTTGGAAGACTACAACCACATGAAGGTTTTGTTTCTCTCTCTCTGTCTCTCTCTCTTTTCTATAAATTTAATATTCCATTTAAAATTGTTGGTTGAAATTAGTTTATTCATTTATGTACACTTTTGGATATTCTTGGTTTGTTATTTTTGTTGTTTTCTTTGCATCCTAATATGTAGATCTATATATATTTTGTAATACACTAGAGCTTTCCACCCTCCTAGGATAATAGTGCATAAAATGGATGTTAATATGGGAAATGTTTTTCATCATGTTAATTGGATGATAATGTGTTGTGCCCATGTCTTGGGTAGTGAACTTCTTAAATCATTTATGTAGTTCTTCATTTCTTTTTTATTTTTCTACTAAACTTTGTTATTCATTTTTATGTCTTTTACTATTTTAATTTTTGAAATCCAACTCACATAATGTAATATAAAGTTTAATACAATATTAAATTATATTTCACAAATGGTCAAGTATTTGATAAGAGGCAAGGGAAGGAATCCAATCACTACTAGAATGAGTCTAGATAAAGATGACCTAGTAGTATATGAGATGGACCCCATACATATTAAATATGATACAAAGGAAGAAACCATCAAGATGAAGGAGGAAATCTTATCAAGCATGGTAGAATAGATGAAAAGGGTAGCTAAGAAAGAATATCTCAAGAAAATGCTTGAATGAATAACTTCCCTCCAAGTTTGTAAAGGTTTCTAGTAATTGGATTCACACCACCAGACTTAAGAATAAAATTTATCTTTTAAGGGATATGTTTTTTGTTTTGTTTGATTTAGATCTAAAGTAGGAATATGACACAAATAATGTTTTAGCTAGCTCTAGGCACTGCATGCTACTGATGGATATGAATAAGTTTACTATCAAGGATCTAATCAATTGGAAATGTTAAATAGTATAGTTATTTGATCTTCATCATGTTCCATGTCAATAGAAGTTGACAATGACATAATTATATTTGGAATCATATTAATTCATTTGGTTTTGTTGGTTATGTGATGAGAAGAAAAAGAAGGAACACAATGTAATATAAAATGTTTTCTAAGATGAATTCATATAAGATTATGGAAATAGTCTTATGGATAGGCATTGTTAGCTATATGATTGAGGCTAACAACTATGCCAAAAGAACCAAGCTAGGGAAAATGACCTAGTAGATGTTCGTGCTAACTTCACATCTCTTAAAATTATCTATGACAATTTCCAATGAGCCACACTTTTATAGCAACTTACTTAACAAGTTCACTTCTCAAACTTAAGGTATCAAGTCCACATCATCAAATATGATGCCACATCAACATGCATTTGTTGATGTAATATAAAAAAACTCAAAACATTACACCTATAATGTAACAATACATATTGTTGGTATGTCCATATGACATCACATTAATTATTACTTTTAAATCTTATAAACATTTTTTATTCAATAATAATAATAACCATAAACACTAACAACGTTGAAAACATAATTAACAAGTGACGCAAGCATCAATTTCCTGCTGAGAGGTAAAAGTCATGTAGCTATGAGTTAGAAAAAGTTTTTAGATAGCAGATAGGAATATAAATGTATTAAAAATAGCTAGAAAAGTTTGAAGTAATTTTTAGTAGTGCACTAATGCATGTAATTTTTAGGGTGCATGGGCAACGTGGTTCATAGGGACATGTAAACAGGTAACACATGTGGATGGATGCAAGGGAAATTTTATTTATGGGTACCATGTATACGTGGACTTCTTTATAGATATACCAATGAATACTTATTTTTTTTTGTGTATGTATACATTTGTGATAAGGAAGATTCTTTATGATCTTAATTAGGAAGCAATAATGCATTATTAATTTGTATTAATTATTGAATGCAAACAATGGAAAACATTTGTAATAATGCTTGAGACATATATGCATACATTTATCCATGTGCACATAATGCATAGAAGAGTGAGATGCATAGTCAGCATGTGAACGAGTCTTAAAGTAGGAGGAGACTCATCTCGCATTTACAATATTAAATGAAAGAAAATAGGAGAAATAAACTATTTATGACCAGTGCAATGTTTTTAATTTTTATTTTTTTTTAGAAAACCTTTTGATCGAAAAATTCATTAGTCATTTTAAATGGAACAAAGTTTTGATGTATAGATATTTGCAAAGCATCAAATATCATTTGCAACTATTTACAAAAAACATGTGTGCAGGTAAAAAAGGAAAATGCATTCTTTACATGACCCATATTTATATGCATGGTCAAACAAAGTTTACCATATTTCTTTTTTTTGCTTGTATGTCTATTTGTAAATAAAATTATGTTTAGTGTATTATTGTAAAACACATGCTATGTTAATTAATACAATTGAGTTATTTTAGTTTATCATATCACAATATGCAAGTGCTAATAGAAATAGTAGTGTTAGGTGGAAGATTGATAGGGGTAGCTCATTTGAGTATAAACTTTTGTAAGATTAATCAATGTTTTTTTTAATGTAGTATGAAGGTTAGTATTATATAAAGCTATTGATTTTATTATAAATAAGATTTAAATCCTGTCTATGTAATATGATAAGATATTTTTGTGTATAGAACAATGTAATTATATTACAATAAATTGTTAGATGAATGACTAGAAAGCTATTGATTTTATTATAAATAAGATTTTAATCTTGTTTATGTAATATGAATAAAAATTTGTGTTTATATAATAAACAATAAGTAATTTGCAAAAATATAATAAAGAACCTTACTACCTAAGATTAAATTTGTGTATATATAAAATAAAATGTAATAATTTAACTTATTAAAATGTAATAAGTGGAATAAATATTACGATAAATTCTTAGATGAAATAGTACAAAGGTATTGATTTTATTATAAATTAGATTTGAATGTTGTTAATGTAATACAAATGAATATTTTTTTGTGTATATATTTTAAACAAAAAATAATTTGAAAAGATATAAAGAATCTTATTAGGTAAGATAAAATGTAGGTATAGTAAAATAATTCTACATGTTTGTAGCACTTTGCATCCACATTATTGAGAGAGAAACATTTGTAACAATGCTTGAAGCATTTAAGTATACATGGATGCATGTATACATGTATCACGTGCACACAATGCATAGAAGAGTGAAAAGCATCCTTGGCACTTGAGCAAGCTGAAAGCATGATGAGACTGAAGTTGCATTTGCAGTATTAAATGAAAGAAAACAAGAGAAATAAACTAGTTAGTATGAATGCATATATGAAAGGAAAGCATTAAAATATGGATCCATGTAAAGACATATGCATGCACGGATGTGTACATGTGTCCATGTAACTTGGTATGTTAAGAAGAATCTATATATGCCTGTGTCCATAAAGTTAGAAATGTTAGAAACAATTTGCATCTTAAACAAGAACTAAAAAACATTACTGACTGAAACAAAGCAGCAATACATTAGTGTTTGTGGAACAAGTGTATAAAGTATATCTAATAATGCATTTGGATGCATGGATACATGTAAATATTTGTGAAATCTAAATATACATTATAGCCTTCGAGGAATTGTCATATGTGCTTTTAGGAATCTGTAAGAAATAGGATTTAGAAAAGATGTTTTGAAAAGAACTCTTGAATACAATTGTATTTTAACAATGAGACTCAATTTGCATTTGCAGTATTAAATGAAAGAAAATAGGGAAAATTAACTATTTATTAGCAATGCATATATCGAAGGAATGCATAAATGTATGGATGAAGGAAAACATTTATGCATCCATCTATGTGTACATGTGTCCATGTAAGTTGGTAAGTAAACAAGAATCTATATATGCCTATGTGCACAAAGCTAGAAAATGTCAACAACAATTTGCATTTGAAAGATAGAAAAAGAACATTTATGATCGAAACAAAAGAATAATACATTATTGTTTTTTGACCAAGTGTATTAAGGATATCCAACGATGCATTTGAATGCATGGATACATGTAAATATTTATGAAATCTAATTATACATTTTAGCCTCCAAGAAACTATGATATGTGCTCTTAGTTATCTACAATAAACAGGATTTAGAAAAAAATGTTTTGAAAGGAAGTTTTGAATACAACTCTATGTTGTGATAGTTATTTTCAAAGCCCTCAGTGTTTAATTGCATAACCTTGATATTTTCTTCATTTTTTCCTTTGGTAGGTACGGTGTGAATTTTGTTCTAATGGATGAAGGTATATTTGAGCTATAGATAGATAAAGATATGTAAGGGTGGTAAAGAAGAATGAGAAATGTAAGTGCAACAAAGAGAAGGAATTGAGAGAATGATGAGATGGAAGTAAGGTATATGAATACCTTATGGAAAGTATTAGATATGGGAAGCAAGGATATGTGAAACTAGATGTGAGAATGAATGGAATGCAAATGATATGAATTTATCATTTTCGAGTTAAATGCTTAAAATTAAATGCAAGATATAAAATTTTGAATGAGTGAGCTGGATTGAGAGAAAAAAGGAATTGATAGAACTAGGGTTGATATTGAGAAAATACAATCTCACTGCTTTGAGTCCTTGATATGAGAACTCCTAAGGTGTTATTTCTTTCACCCTACAACCTATAGGTCCTCAGACATTGAGGCACCCCCAGTTCACTATGACAACCCTACTATCATTTCCAATCTGCTGCTACATAATGTTTCTTGGTACTCTTTCATCACATGCACAAACTAGCCCTTATTCCTCTAAAGACTAGTCACATTTCCATTCTGCCCAACATTGTTGTAGGGGTGTGTGGCACATTCCAAGACCACCAAAGTCATCTTTTCCTGGTATTACAATAACCACCAAGCTTTATTTCTCCATTGTTTTCCAAAAAAAGACTTCTTCGTTCTTGGGCAGGGTTACAAGCCTCAAACCCCTTTTTAGCCCTCTCAATACAAAAGACAGGTTAGAACTCTTCTCTTCCCACTAATTGTGCCAATCTTTCTAATGATCCTCTAGCTCTTTTTCCAAGCTCTGACTGTTTCTTTGGAAATTGGTGCCTTTTTTGCCTGTACAGGGGAACAATCCAACCTAGGGTAAACTAGGGTTTCTTAGTGTCTTTCCTTGGTCTATTCTATCTTTTCTGACCAAAAAAATATTGAAGAACCTTCTATTAATCACTCCACACCTTCTTTAACCTATCTAAATTCATAATACACATTATAAAGTAATATGCACACCCCTGCTATGTTGGGGTTTCTTTTACCCTCTTGACTGTCTTTTCTAGCCAGGTTCCCAACTCGCCTAGAACTAGTCTTATAGCTTGACTAAAAAACCTCTAACAACTACTTTATGTATAGTATATACAATGGTGGAGTTTAGCATTGTTCCCTCTTCATCCATGCTGCTTGGCACATTTAGAAACAACCTCTAAACTCCATGATTCTGGTTTATTTTACCAGTCCAAAAACAAAACTAAAGAAAGACACAAATTTGATAAAAAGCAAAAAAGTGATAGAAACACCATTTAAAAATACCAAAACAGAACTATAAAGCATGGATTTTCATGCTCTTAAAACAATAAAAGACTTATTCCATTTAGCTTTTTGTTGTCACGCCAACCAACATAGGAAAACAAATTTCTTTTCTTTTCACAATAAAAATCACGGGTTCTTCTTTATTTTCCTCACAGCTGCCATCCAAATAAAAACTTCTAACCCTTCAAAATGTCAAGCTCTTTCTTTTCCAACATGGGAAAATCAGTTAGGTTTTACATTTTGAGCTCAAAAGTGACCAAATAATGCACGTTTGAAAACACACTATGTTTTGTAAACATAACTAAAATCTTAGGAATCAAGCACACAAAGATCCCTGACTTATTCGAATTTAAACCTAAGCTCTAAAAAGGTCCCCTTACACCTGCTAAAAGTGTTAAAAGACCAACACAACAAAAATGAAATGATTTAGAAGCAAAACATCAAAATATGCTTATTTTTATGGTAGGTGCTCCTACACCATTCTCCCCCTCTCAGCACAAAGATCAAGGAACTTGAGGTGTCAGCAGTGATAGATCAATTCCATGCTTCTTTAGATCTACTTCTTCAACCCAGGTAGCCTCAGACTCAGGTTTTCCCTTCCACTTGACAAGGTGTTCCATATATGCCTTGTGTCTTGTTGCTTTCTTCACCCTGGACTGCAAGACCTTCTCTGCCTGAGCTTTCTCTTGACTTGGAAGGGGTATATTATTGATATCTTTAAAAAAAAATTGACTGTTCTGAACTTCATCATTGACTGTACCCTTGTACCTGATCAAATTAGCAACATTGAAGACTAGAGATATACCCAAATCCGATGGAAGTTCCACCTTGTATGCATTCTTTCCATACTTAGCTATCACCTTGCATGGTCCTACCCACTTCATTTGCAACTTGGTGGAAACGCCCTTCTACAATCTGGATTTGTTGAGGTGAACCATCACATAATCATCCACTTGAAACTGTACATCTCTTCTTGACTCATCAACTTTATCCTTCAACTTTTGTGTTGCTGCTGTAATTGTACCTGCTCATGAATCTCCTTCATGGTTTGAGTGAAATCTTATGCATGTCCACTCCTATTCTCCATTGTTCTGAGGTCTCTGAGCTCACAAATTCCTCTTGGGTGCATCCCATACACCACTTCATATGGGCTTTTTCTTGTAGTCCTATTGACACTGTCATTGTATGCATATTCAGCCTGAGAAATCACCATATCCTAGGTCTGCCCATATTCCTTTGTCAAGCACCTCAATAGGTTACCTAACACTCTGTTAACCACCTCAGTTTGACCATCGGTCTGAGGATGGTAAGCTGATCCAAATGACAAATTAGTTCCCAATCGGCTCCACAATGTTTTCCAAAAATGGCTCATGAACTTCACATCTCTATCTGAGACAATGCTCAATGGCAATCCATGGATTCTCACAACTTCCCTCAAAAAGAGATGGGCAATATAGCTTGCATCATGTGTAGTCTTGCAAGGAATAAAGTGACTCATCTTGCCAAATCTATCCACAACTATAAAAACACTGTCAAAACCAGATTTAGTCTTGGGAAGACCCACCACAAAATCCATGCTCAGACATTCCCATGGTTCGTTCGGAATAGGCAAGGGCTGATACAACCCAACATTGCTAGCTCCCACTTTGTATTTCATACAAACAACACACTATTCAACATACTTTCTGACATCTCGTGCAACTTAGGCCAATAATAAAACCTTTGTACCAGCTCTAAAGTTTTATTGATTCCAAAGTGTCCACTAAGACTGCCATTGTGTTTCTCTTGGATCAGATTTTCCCTCATTGATCCTCTTGGGACACATAACAGACTACCCTTGAATAACAACCCATTTTGCAATGGATACTCAGCATATTGACTACGAAAATGATTTGCAAAATCTGAACATACCTTATAGGCTTCGAAAAAGTCTTCATCATCACCATAGAGACCTTTAAAACTTCCCAATCCAATACTTTTCAGCTGTATCTCTTGGACTGCCAACATCCTCTTTCTTAATGCATCTGCCACTTTGTTTTGCTACCCCTGCTTGTGCTTAATGGTAAATCTGAAGGCTTAAATGTACTCCATCCATTTCAAGTGTCTATTGCTTAAATTCTCTTGGGTATTGGTGTAACTGAGTGCCTGGTTATAGGTGAAGACCACAAACTCGTTGGGAAATAAATAATGCCTCCATTTCCTAAGGGACTGCACTAAAGCATAAAGTTCCAGATCATAGGTGGAGTATTTTTTCTTGGCTTCATTGATTTTTTCACTAAAGAAGGCTATAGGCCTACCTTCTTGACTAAGGACTCCTCCTACTGCTACTCCACTTGCATCACACTCAACTATAAATAATTTATCAAAACTAGGCAATAACAAGATAGGTTGTGTTTCCACTTCTTTTTTCAACTTTTCAAACCCTTTATTAGCTTCTAAAGTCCACTTAAACATTGTTTTCTAACCACCCTTGATTGTATCTAACCCTGGTGCACATATACCACTAAAGTTCCTTATAAACTTCCTATAAAACTGAGCCAAACCATGAAAACTTCTTACCTCAGTTGCTGTGGTTGGTGTAGGCCAGTTTAGGATGGCTTCTACCTTACTTGGATCCATCTTCAGCGTTCCTTGGGATACCACAAAGCCTAGTTACACAAGCTCTTGTTTGAAGAACTCACACTTCTCAAGGTTGATTGCCAACTATTCTTCTTGAAGCCTTTTGAGTACCATCTCTACATGCTTCAAATGTTCTTCCGCTATCTTACTGAAAATCAGTATGTCATCCAAGTAGACTACCACAAAAATCCCTGTGAAATCTTTAAGCACCTCATTCATTAGTCTCATGAACATGCTAGGGGCATTCGAGAGGCCAAATGGCATCACTTCCACTCATACAAACCATCATTTGTCTTAAAAGCTATCTTCCATTCATCACCTTCCTTAATTCTGATTTGGTGATACTCGCTCTTAAGATCTAGCTTAGTATAGAATTTTGCACCTCCAAGGAAATCCATTAAATCTTCAATCCTAGGTATTGGAAATCTATACCTAATTGTGATCCTATTAATTTCTCTAGAATTAGTACAAAGTCTCCATTTACCTCCTTTTTTTGTTGCCAAAACAACTGGGACTGCACATGGACTAATACTCTTTTCAATCAGACCTTGATTCAGTGATGCAGGAGCATCCAGTGGTGTAAGGGCAATCTTGCATCACCCAAAAATAGTTAAATTTCAAGCTTCTCAGTTTTTACATGTTTTTAAATTTTTGGATACCCTTTTCGTCATAATAAAATTCCCAATTTATGGTTTTTATTTTTTGTTCTTAGGTTGAAAGATATTACAGTTTTAGTTTTCCAGATTTGCACCTGAAAATCTTCTAAGTGGGATTTGAGGCACTTAGAGCTCCTGGATCAGCCCCAAAACTTTTCAAAATCATCATAGCCATTTTGAGTGCATTCTTGAATTCAAGACCATTCCAACGGTTCAAACGGTTTGCAAATCGGAGTCCCGCATCAAAAGTTATGGCCCTGGGAAGTTGGCGCACTTTCTAGAAGATACCATTGCAAATGCTCTTTTGAAATTTGAACTTCATGTTGTAAAATTTTTGGCGCCAAACCGCCTAAACTCAATTTGAATGTTGTTTTAGCTCCAAACTAATGAGGAGCTCTATTTATGGGCGGGTTTTCTAATTTTTGGGTAACTTTTTGGGGACAAACTCGCATATTGCGAAAGGGTTATTCTGTAGCTTTCTGTAGCTTGCATGTGTTGTAAAACTTTGGGATTTGAGATCCTTTGCATGTAAGAATGTTCATTTTCTGAATAATAAAATTATTCTCTTGTTTGTGGGTTATTTTCTGTGTCTCAGGTTGCACCCTCATCAAGTGGTATCAGAGCCAGGTTTCTCTTGAGCATGTGGACAGATCGTCGATCATGAGGCAGTTTGCACTAAGACCGTGGTTGTGGGTCGAGGTCAAGAAAGATGCCTCCAAGAGTGATGTTTGGTAGGCGTGGTGGTGCCAGAGGTGGTTGAGGTGACAGAGTTGCTGGTGGAAGAGATGCACTGGTAGCCCTCCAAAGACAGGTTGATGCATTATAAGAGCAGTTGAGAAGAGGGTTAAACCTGAGGGAGGAAAGTGAGGATGAAGGAGATGAAGAAGGTTGAGATGCAGAAGAGGAAGAAGAAGGAATTGATCAGGACCAAATGCGGCTAATAAGGGCCATTTCGAAGATCAGGAAAAGACCCAGAGCAGAAGTCTCTAGTTATTCCGGAAGTCTGAACCCGGAATAGTTGATCGATTGGATCAATGAGCTAGAAGAATATTTTGAGTATGAAGAAATAGAGGACCCAGATCGGGTTAAGTTTGCAAAAATGAAGTTGAAGGGCCATGCCAGTATTTGGTGGAAAGAGGTCCAGTTGGAAAGAAATCGAAGAGGAAAAGTCAAGATCACCAGATGGGATCACATGGAAGAGAAACTGAAGAAGTAGTTCATACCAGTGGACTACGAGTTAGATCTATTGAAGAAATTACAAGGGTTGAAGTAAGGAAGTAGATCTGTGAAAGAATATATTGAAGATTTTCATAAGATAATCATTAGAATGGGTCACACAAAGGCTAATAAGGAGAAGGTAGCCCGATATCTTAATGGGTTACGACCAAGCATTCATGAGGAGTTAAGCCTAGTCAGGATGACCACCATTGAGGATGCGTATCAGTTTGCTCTGAAGGTGGAAGAGAAGCTGAAAAAAAGATTTGATGGCAAGAAAAAAGGACAAGGAGGTCAAAGTGGAAGGGGCAATGGAAGACCTTTAGGAAGCCGAAATGATGATGAAAAGAAAAGTGAAGATGTGGGTACCAGTTGAAGCCAAATAAATGACAACTTCTACCACCCTCGTGATCAAAATAGTGGTGATCAAAGAGGTAGAGGATGAGGGAGATATGGACAAGGATCTGGAAGAGGTGGTTTCAAATGAACGTGTTTCCAGTGTGGTGAAGAAGGGCATCGAGCCTATGAATGTCCACAACACTAAAGAAGGGTAGACAAAAGGCAAGAAGGTCATGGTAGGGTTGTGCATGTAGATGAGGAGGCCCAATCTGAACATTTAGATGATGCTGAAAGGGGAAAAACCCTAGTGGTTAGGAGAGCCCTAGTGACTGAAGAAAAAGAACCAGAACAGACAAAGAATCTATTTTGCACAAGGTGCAAGTGTGAAGGAAAATGTTGTGATGT
>VDFB02281492.1:725424124-725469085 GCA_007258455.2 Sequoia sempervirens
AATGTATGAGCATTATTATTGGCCTCGCCATCAAGGTGGATGTGAAAAGTTTCTACAAAGTCATAGAGTATGTCGTGATGGCTAAAGGAGGAGCCGTAATACAGGCTTATATCATCCCTTACCTATACCAGAGAGACCGTGGGAGGATATAAGTATGGACTTTGTTCTTGGTTTGCCAAGGACACAACGAGGGAATGATTTGGTCTTTGTGGTGGTTGATAGGTTTTCGAAGATGGCACATTTCATTCCATGTCAGAAGACCCATGATGCAGTCCACATTGCTGACTTGTTCTTCAAAGAGGTGGTGAGGCTACATGGTCTACCAAAGAGTATTGTTTCAGATCGTGACACCAAATTTGTGGGGTACTTTTGGAGGACCTTGGGGAAGAAGCTGAAGACAGAGTTGAAGTTTAGTTCTACACACCATCCACAAATAGATGGGCAGATAGAGGTTGTTAACAGGAGTTTGGGTAACCTACTGAGATGTTTGGTAGGAGATAAACCCAAGGGATGGGACTTGATCTTACCCCAGGCAGAATTTTCTTACAACAATTCTGTCAACAGAAGCACTGGTAGATCACCATTCCAGATTATGTATGGAGGTAGCCCCATAATAGCTCCAGAATTGAGGAAGATGGACTAAGAGAAGAAAATAAGTGTTGAAGCCGAAGATTTTGTAGAACACATCAAGGATATACATGAGAAGGTAAGAGAACATATTAACAAGATGAATATGCAGTATAAGGCTAAGGCAGATTAGAAGAGAAGGTATAAGGAGTTTCAGATTAGTGATGAAGTGATGGTCCACTTGAGGAAAGAAAGGTTTCCAGTGGAAACATATAACAAATTGAAGATGAAGAAGTTTGGTCCCTGTAAAATTTTGAAGAGGCATGATTCAGGGAATGCATACAAGGTAGAGTTGTCAGATGGATTCAACATTTCAGATTTGACAGAGTATCATGAAGGTGGTGCAGAGGAAGTACCAATGATGGAACAATGTGGGATTCCAGCACCTACTTCAGAAAAGGAGGAGATTGAGGAAATCTTGGATAGTCATGTGGGAAGGAGTACCAAAAATAGGTAGTATGAAAAATATCTGGTAAAATGGAGAGGAAGGCCTGTGGAAGATTCATCCTAGCTATCTAAGGTAGCAGTTCACTGGTTGGGTTTTCCTCAACCATCTAAGATGTGATGGGGTCACTTCTCAAAATTACCCTGGGTGTCTGATGCAGGAGCATCCAGTGGTGTAAGGGCAATCTTGCATCACCCAAAAATAGTTAAATTTCAAGTTTCTCAGTTTTTAGATGTTTTTACATTTTTGGATACCCTTTTCATCATAATGAAATTCCCAATTTATGGTTTTTATTTTCTTTTCCTGGGTTGAAAGATATTGCAGTTTTAGTTTCCAGATTTGCACCTGAAAAATCTTCTGAGTGGGATTTGAGGCACTTAGAGCTCCTAGATCGGCCCCAAAACTTTCCAAAATTGGCATAGCCAATTTTGAGCACGTTCTTGACTTTGAGACCTTTCCAATAGTTCAAATGGTTCGCGAATCAGAGTCCCGAATCAAAAGTTATGGCCTCGGGAAGTTGGCACAGTTTCTAGAAGATACCATTGCAAATGCTCTTTTGAAATTTGAACTTCATGTTGTAAAATTTTTGGCGCCAAACTGCCTAAACTCAATTTGAATGTTGTTTTGGCTCCAAACTAATGAGGAGCTCTATTTATGGGTGGGTTTTCTAATTTTTGGGTAACTTTTTTGGGACAAACTCATATATTGCGAAAGGGTTATTTTGTAGCTTTCTGTAGCTTGCATGTGTTGTAGAACTTGGGGATTTGAGATCCTCTGCATGTAAGAAGTTTCATTTTTTGAATAATAAAATTATTCTCTTGTTTGTGGGTTATTTTCTATGTCTTGGGTTGCACCCTCATCATTCAACAACTCTTCCACTTGTCTTGCCACCTCTTGGTTCTACTCAGGGGTCAGTTTTTATGCTGCTTTGTTAGGCAATGAGGCTCCCGGTATGAAGTCAATTTGATGACTTATTGCTCTCTTGGGTGGTAGAGTTGATGGTGTTCCATCACTCACTATGCTCTTATATTTGTCAAGCAAGTTTTGGACTGTTGCTGGTAACACTGTCCTTTCAGCCTTTTCCTCTTCTTTGGGCTGTATCATAATCACATACCCTTCATTCCCTTGGTGTAGATCCTTGATGAACTCCTTGCCACTGCTCAACATAATGTTTGGAACCTTAGACTGCCCTTCATCATCCTCAACCAATGATTCCAACTTGAAGGTTTTTCCATCCTTCGTGAATTCTATGGTATTCTCCTTCCCATGATATACAACACCTCTATCATATTGCCATGGCCTGCCAAGAAGAAGATGGCATGCATCCATGGGTAGTACATCACAAATCAGCTTGTCTTTGTAGCCTCCAATCGAAAATTCCACTGTAACCTGCTCATTCACTAAGACACTCCACCCTTTGTTCAACCAAGTGACCTTGTAAGGATTGGTATGAGGTACCTTCTACAATTTTAACTTAGTTACTACCTCCTCAGAGATGATATTGTCTGTAGAACCAGAATCTACAATAACCTTGCATACCTTTCCCAATATCTTACACCTTGCTCTAAACAAAGATCTCCTTTGCTTGGGTCCTTCCTTGACTGGTTGCCTGATCAACACTCTATTAAACATCAGATTTCCACCTACTTCTGATTCTATGTGACTGATCTCATGTGTCTTTATACTCATGGTGTCCTCTTGTGCATAAGCTACTCTTTTCTCATTGCTAGATGAAGCTTTCTCTGGGCATCTATAAGTTGGATGGCCTAGCTGATTGCAGTTATAAGATTTCATGGTGGCAAAGTAAGAGTTACTTCTGCCTGCTCCTCTACCTTTGTTTGAACCCCCTTGAGGTCCTCTTCCTCTATTAAATCCTCCTCTTGATGAGGTTTCACCTCCATGCTCAGTAAGTTTTGATTCACCTTGGTAACCTCTATGCTATCCTCTTTGATCTCTACCTCTTCCTCTACCCTTAGAGGATTGATCATGCTTCCTTTTATTCCTTTCTTCAATCTTAATAGCTAGCTGATAACATTGGTGGACTGTCTTGGGGCTGAGCAAAGCCATCTCTTCCTGTATATTCCACTTCAATCCATTTAAATACCTAGCCACTTTCAGGCTCTCATCTTCTGCCACATTTTATCTCAAACAAAGCTTTTGAAACTCTTCCATGTAGGTGTTTACATCTTGGTCTTTTTGTCTTAAACTCTACCTCTTTTTGTGGAGCTAAATTTCATAATCATCTGGCATATAGGATTCTTTCACTTTAGCAACCATTCCTTTCCAGGTTGATATGGGCTGCTTTCCTTGTTTCTCCCTTTCAGTCTAGACAAATTTCCACCAAGTTAAGGCTGATCCTCTCAACCTTGACTTTGCAACCTTCACCTTCTATGCTTATGTAACTCCATCACATTCAAAGTGATTCTCCATTCCATCTATCCAGTCCAAGACCAAATCAGGATCCATCTATCCATGGAATAGGGGTACACCCTCCAGTCCTTTTCCACTCAGGGCTTTTAATGCCTTCAAGAAAGGTTCCTCCTCAAGAACAGGGTCAAGTTCAAGGACTTTGTCTACCTCTGCAACCTCTTCTTCTTTTTGCACTTTTCTTTCCAATTTCACCTTGTTCAGTGAATCTTCAAGCTATTCTATTCTTTCCTTTAGAGATTTGTTATCCGCTTCTTGCTCTTCAACCATCTTGGCTAATTGTGCATTTGTCACCATCTTGGGCAGTTCACTTGATTCAACTTCCTTTGACATATAAGTTGATGCTTTCCCAAATCTTTCACTGCTCTGATACCAATCTGATAGAACTAGGGTTCATATTGAGAAAATACAATGTCACTATTTTGAGTCCTTGATCTGAGAACTCCTAAGGTGTTATTTCTTTCACCCCACAACCTATAGGTCCTCGGACATTGAGGCACCCCTGGTTCACTATGACAACCCTACTATCATTTCCAATCTGCTGCTATAGAACATTTCTTGGTACTCTTTCATCACATGCACAAACTAGCCCTTATTCCTCTAAAGACTAGTCACCTTTCCATTCTACCCAACGTTGTTATAGGGGTGTGTGGCATGTTCCAAGACCACCAAAGTCATCTTTTCCTAGTGTTACAATAACCACCAAGCTTTAGTTCTCCATTGTTTTCTCAAAAATAGAGTTCTTGGTTCTTGGGCAGGGTTACAAGCCTCAAACCCCTTTTTAGCCCTCTCAATACAAAAGACAGGTTAGAACTCTCTCTTCCCACTAATTGTGCAATTCTTTCTAATGATCCTCTAGCTCTTTTCCCAAGCTCTGACTGTTTCTTTGGAAATTGGAGCCTTTTCTGCCTGTACAGGGGAACAATCGAACCTAGGGTAAACTAAGGTGTCTTAGTGTCTTTCCTTGGTCTATTCTATCTTTTCTGACCAAAAAAACATTGAAGAACCTTCTATTAATCACTCCACACCTTCTTTAACCTGTCTACATTCACAGTACACATTATAAATTAATATGCACACCCCTACTATGTTGGGGTTTCTTTTACCCTCTTGACTATCTTTTCTAGCTGGGTTCCCAACTTGCCTAGAACTAGTCTTGCAGCTTGACTAAAAAACCTCTAACAACTACTTTATGTACAATATATACAATTGTGGAGTTTAGCATTGTTCCCTCTTCATCTATGCTGCCTGGCATGTTTAGAAACAACCTCTGAACTCCATGATTCTGGTTTATTTTATCAATCCAAAAACAAAACTATAGAAAGACACAGATTTGATAAAAAGAAAAAAAGTGATAGAAACACTATTTAAAAATACCAAAACAGAACTATAAAGCATGGCTTTTCATGCTCTTAAAACAATAAAAGACTTACTCCATTCAGCTTTTTGCTGTCACGCCAACCAACACAGGAAAACATATTTTTTTCTTTTCACAATAAAAATCACAAGTTCTTTATTTTCCTCACAACTTCCATCCAAAAAAAAACTTCTAACCCTTCAAAATGTGAAGCTATTTCTTTTCCAACACGGGAAAATCAGTTAGGTTTTACATTTCGAGCTCAAAAGTGACCAAATAATGCACTTTTGAAAACACACCGTGTTTTGTAAACATAACTAAAATCTTAGGAATCAAGCACACAAAGATCCCTGACTTATTCAAATTTAAACCTAAGCTCTAAAAAGGTCCCCTTACACCTGTTAAAAGTGTTAAAAGACCAACACAACAAAAAGGAAATGATTTAAAAGCAAAACATCAAAATATGCTTGTTTTTATGGTAGGTGCTCCCGCACCAGGAATGCAATACATTGGTGTGATGCAAGAGAAGCATATAAATGAATTTTGAAATGTATTTGATTTGAGAAGAAATTATGTGCATGGGTAGAAATGGAAATGAGTGGATTCGATAGGGTATGAAGTGAACTTTTTTTCCAAGAAAGGGTGGAAGAATGTCTATTTTGTTACTGGTTATGCTTTTTAAAATCATCATAGGGCTGAGTGTCTCAATACAAATACAAAAGAAAGACTGATGTCCCATTTCTCACTCTCCTTCAGACTAAACAAAGTTCCAAGATCCTTGAGCTTCCTCGAAATGTTTACATTTGCAGTAAAAAATTTCCTTTATGATCTTATCCAGGAAGCAAAAATGTATTATTATTTTGTTTCAAGTATTGAATGCAAATAATCTTAAACATTTGTAACAATGCTTGAGGCATCTATGTATACATGCATGCATGTATACATGTATCCATGTGCACACAATGCAAAGAAGAGTGAAAAACATACATGAGATGTGAACGAGAAATTTGAATGGAAAACACTAAAATCAAGTAGAAATACAAATCTGTCAAAGCACATTGAGGCTCAAGTAGCATTTGCAGTAGTAAGCGAAAGGAAAATAGGGAAAAAAAACTATATATCAAAAATGCATATATCAAAGGAATGCATAAATATATGGATCCATGTAAACATTTATGCATGCGTGGATCTATAGATGTGTCCATGTAATTTGGTACACAAAGAACAATCTATAAATGCATGTGTGCATAAAGCGAGAAATGTGAGGAACAATTTGCATTTGAAACATATACAATATTGTTTTTTGAACAAGTGTATAAAGGATACCTAATGATGCATTTGAATGCATGGAAACATGTAAATATTTGTTAAATCTGATTACACATTATAGGCTTGAAGAAACTATTATACGCGCTTTTAGAGATCTATAATAAACAAGGTTTAGAAAGACATTTTGAAAATAACTCTTGAATACAACTCTATGTTATGAGTGTTATTTTCGAAGCCCTCAGTGTTTATTTGCATAACCTTGATATTTTCATCTTTTTCTTTGTTTGGTATGGTTTGAATTTTGGTGTGATGGATGAAGGTATATTTGAGGTGTAGATAGATAAAGATATGTGAGTGTTAAAAAGAAGAATGAGTTATGCGAGTGGAATAAAGAGAACGAATTGAGAGAATAGTGAGATGCAAATAAAGTGTATGAATAAGTTATGAAAAGTATTTGAAATGGGAGGCAAGGATATGGGATGGTGGATATGAGAATGAATGGGAATTTAAATGGTATGAATTTATCATTTGTAAGTTATATGCTTACAATTAAAAGCAAGAAATGAAAATTTCAATGAGAGAGTTGGATTTAATGAAAAAAGGAACGCAACACATTGGTATGATGCAACACAAGCAAATAAATGGATTTTGAAATGTATTTAATTTGAGAAGAAAGGATGTGCAAGGGTGGAAATGGAAATGAATGGAATCAATAGGGTATGAAGTGATTATTTCTTGCAACAAGGGGTGGACGAATGTCTAGTTTGGTATTGGTTATTCTTTTAAAAATCATCATAGGGCTGAGTCCCTTAATATAAACACAGAAAAAAGACCCATGTTTCATTTCTCACTCTCCTTCGTACTGAACAAGGTACTGAGATCCTTGAACTTCCTTGAAATGCGACAATAGAAGAGTGGATATAAAAATATAATGATATTTATGTATAGAAGAGTCAAAACAGAAGACAAAGTGGAAGTTCTTATGCATATACTATGAAAAAAATAAATATGGAAGATCATAAAACTGAGAACATGCAAATGATGATGCAGTAGAGAACATTAAATACATGGAGAGATAAATGCTTAGAGCTATTCACAGATATATGCATGGATGCATCAACAGACACATGTATACACATAAAATAGAACTACATGGAGAGAAGGAGATATGAACAGATGTATACATGGATGTATGCATATTTGCATATAGGTACAAATGCATATGTTACATGGAAGGATGTATTCATATACACATGCAAATATGGATGAATGCATATATGCATATATGCATGTATGGACAATATGCATAAATGTATGTCAACATATAACTTTTAATTTTGTTATATTGGAAAACTAGCACTATTTGTATAAATCAATATTGGAAAATTAGCATTTAGTTCTTTCTATTTATTAGAATAGCTTTATAAATTATTGTTGTTATTGAAAATCAGTGAAATGCGATTGCATAGATTGATTAAATAAATTTAAGCAAAGGCATAGTTTATAAAACTAGCGAGTAGAGATATGTAATCCATGAGTGCAAATTAAATGCATTCAAATATCAGGAAAATGCAAACACATGGAGAGGTCAAAATAATTGAAGCAAATGCATTAAATGGCATGTGGCTAGTGGGGAAGGCACTGGAATTGCTTGACGGCCATGGGTGGCTAGGATACTTTGGCCATTAGGGGCCATTTGGCCAAAGACAAAGACAAATACATGGGTGCATGAGTCCATACATGCATATATACATGTATCCATGCAAAATATCAATAGATACATATATAGATGGATGTGTGTATGCAATTCATAGGTGCATGTATGCATAAATCAATGTATACATGCACCCATAGATATAGTCATTCATATATAGACAGATGCATGCAGAGATGGAAAGATATGCATAAATCAATATATGCATGGCTGCATCTATGGATACATAGATACATAATGAAATGGAGAAAAAGACACATTTATAAATGCATTTATTTTGGGAGTTTGATTCTGAATCCATATGCATACTTTGATTAAAACTAGTGGCTGAAGGTACATAATTCATTCAGACAAAATTAATGCATTGAATGGCATCTAACTAAAGGTGAGACTATTTGGATTGCTAATCAGTCTTTGAATATATAACAATTAAAAGAGATAAGTAAGTATAAGTATCCTTGGCGAAATTTCACATTTTGACCTTTCAATCAAAGTCAATTAACAAATTAGTAGTTAGACCTAAAGAAAGTTTAAGGACTATGCCAATAGAAAACCATATTTTGGACAATGGCTAGACAATCTGTTGAAATTGCTTTAGAAACTTTGAAGCAAATGCATTTTTGCTTCTATTTACTTTTATTGTACATCTTAAATGGAAGTCAGGTTTTACATTGCTGCAATGTATTTGTATACTTTGATTAGAAAATCATAGTTTAGATCATTTTAAGTGTTATCCATTCGAATCTTTCCTTGAAATATGAAGGATTCATCTGAGTCTTGGAGGAAATGCATAGCTGTCCTATAAAGAGAGCTTTCGAACCAATGAGCTGTCATATATACATGGGTGCATGAGTCCATCGATGCATATATACATGTATCCATGCAAGTTATCGATAGATGCATATATACATGGATGTATTTATGCAATTCATAGGTGCATATATACATAAATCAAGATATACATGTACCCATAGATATAGCCATAAATATATAGACAGATGCATAAAGAGATGACAAGATATATGCACAAATCGATATATGCATGATTGCATCTATGGATACATAGATACATTATGAAATGAAGAAAAAGACACATTTATATATGCATTTATTTTGAGAGTTTGATTCTAAATCCATATGCATACTTTGATTAAAACTAGTGGCTGAAAGTACATAATTCATTGATACAAAATTAATGCATTGAATTGCATCTGACTAAAGGGGAGGTTGTTTGGATTGTTAATTAGTCTATGAATATATAACAATTAAAAGAGATAAATAAGTATAATTATCCTTGGGAACATTCACATTTTGACCTTTCAATCAAAATGAATTAACAAAGTAGCGATCAAACCTAAAGAAGGTTCAAGGACTATGCTAATAGAAAACGATATTTTGGACAATGGCTAGACAATCTGTTGAAATTGCTTTAAAAACTTTGAAGCAAATACATTTTTCATTTTGTTTACTTGCATTGTACATGTTAAATGGAGGTTGGGTTTCGCATTACTGCAATGCATTTGGATACTTTGATTATAAAATCATAGTCTAGATCATTTTTAGTGTTATCCAATTGAATCTTTCCTTGAAATACCAAGGATTCATCTGAGTCTTGAAGGCAATGCACAACTATGCTATAAAGAGGGCTTTGGAACCAATGAACAAGTGAACCAAAAAAATTTCTTGCTCACATTGCCAATTTCACTGTGTGCTTTAAACCTCTAAAGTAAGAGAAAACTGAGGAAAGAAACTATTTATTGCCTCAAGTAACTCATTTCTGGTTCTCGATACTGCAATTATTGTCCTCATAGGCACACATGCAAAGTATGGAACCATATAGAAAGCAAGTGAACTCTTTAATAATCCCATGAAACATAGTCTTTGTATGCATCCATGTATATAGGTTTGCATGTATATATGTGTACATGTAATTATATATAATGTTAGATAGTATGTATTTGTGCATAGGTGCATAAGGATGGTATGTATCTTTAGATTTTAGATTGCATAGGTAACATGTAGTTCATAGTCATCTAGGTAGAGTAATATGATCACTTTGTGCATATTGGTATTTAATTCTGGAAGTTGATGTTTCCAAAGTTGTTTTTTTTTTAATTTGGAAAGTGGTATTTAGCTATTTTCTTGATTGTGTTTCAAAGTGAATGCATTAAACAGAATGTGGATTTATCATGTAATATAGATTTAAGTGACTAGAGATGCATTGTGATTACTTTGAGTGTTTCATTTTTTGTTATTCTGCAGATCTGTGTAGTCATAGGAGATGTTGTTGCTATAGAGTCAAGACCTAGAACCGAGCTACTTGATACATGTATCCATAGATACTTATATGTGGACATCTATCATGGTATCCATAGATGCATAGATACATGTATCTATGGATAGATGTATTCATAGATACATTGACACATATATGGATAGATGCCTGTATACATTTGCACATAGAAACATAGATACATATATATGTGGATGCATCTATAGGTAGAAGAATACATAGAAACATAGTTGCATGGATAGATAGATAGATGCATAGCTAGATACATAAATGCTTAAATATACATGTATGGAAATACCCATGGATTGCATATGAAGTTGCATAGATACATATATCCATGGCTGCATGTGTACATAGATGCATGTATTGTAGTACACATGGATGCATGTATATGTGTATCTTTGGGCAAGATGCATGGTTGCATGTGAGGCTTGTAAAGTTTGTATATTTTTTATTACTGCAAAGCGGTCTCATAAAGAGAGGTTTGGAACAAAAATTATGTCATGTGTGATAATGAGAGTTTTTTCCTTGAACCTTGTTATATATTCAAAGAGTAACTAGCAATGAAAACAATGTTCTCTTTAGTCAGATGCCATTCAATGCATTGAGATTGCATCAGTGGATTATGTACCTTCAGCCACTAGTTTGAATCAAAGTATGCATATGGATTCAGAATCAAAAGCTCTTTCATGTGAACCCATTTTTAATTTGCCTATGCATTTGCTCATAATGCTTTTAACCGGCAGCATTGGCCAGTCACATTTTTCCATTGAACATATTACTTTTTTTTTTGTACAGTTTGCATTTGGATCTAGCTATTTTATATATTGGAAAATTAGCATATATCTATTTTTCTATTCGACTAAGTAGCTTTATAAATCATTTTTGTTTTAAAAACTCAAGAAAATGCGAACACATAAATTGATTAAATATATTTAAGCAAAGGCATAGTTTGAAAGTTGGTGGCTAGAGGTACGTAATCCATGAATACAGATTAAATGCATTAAAATATTAGGAAAATGTGAGCGCAATGCATGAATGTAAATTAAATGCATTAAATGACATTTGGCTTGAGGTGAACATGCTGGAGTGGCTTGGTGACCATGCATGGACAGGGTACTTTTGTCATTTAACATAGAGTTAAGCCACTTGCTATGCATCTTTATTACTTTGTGTGTGTTGTTTTTGTGTTTTTTAAGCCTGTGTTCTCAAAACCTAGATTCTACAATTGCTTTGAGCTTTTTCGCTATGATGAAAGCATACAGGATAAAGGAATATTGTGAACTGTTATAGTTAATGTGCTCATAGGAACATATGTAAAATATGGAAACATATACAAGGGAAGCAAATTGTTTAAAAAAACTCCTCAAAGAAATGTGGTCCCATAGAATGCAATAAGTGTTCACAATGGGCACTTTGGTTTTTGCATGTTAACTTTGTCAGATAATGCAATTTGGCATGAACAATAGAACTATTCAACACTGAACTCTATGCTTGTAATAATTATTGGAAAAGCTGTAAATGCCATAGATGAAATAATATGAATAAAATTCTAGTTTCTGGTTTTTTTGAAATGCAATGAAAAAACTGCTATAAAGGCATAAAACAAGGTTGTGTAACATATTGCCATTCCTATATCTAATTTCTTTGGACACAAATTCTTTACACATTTGATTGCAATAGTAACATGTCTAAAAAAAATGGGACAATAGAGATCATAATTCAGTAGTTTTTAGTGTGAGTATATATGTATCCTGATACATATAAGCTCGATCTGGAATTTATGAAAACAACTGCTATGTACAGTGAAAGAGATAATTAGTGTTACTATATGCGATATCCATATAACATAATAAATTGGTACAAGGCTAGAGTGGCACATCCATAAATACATGGAAGCATGTATACACAGTTATATACAGGGATATGTAGAAGCTTAGATGAATACATGCATACATGAATATGTGCATATGTGCATATGGACATAGAGGCATATATACATGTAAATATGCATATATGCAGCAAAAGCAACATATGGATTTGTGTATACAGGAGTGTACTCTATACATTAGAATGCATGATGGAAAAGTGACTATAAAGTACAATGCATAAAAGCAGGGGTGAGACTTGGTTGCATTAACAACATAAAATGAAAAAAGCCAGAGGAAAATAACCATTTATTGTCTCAAGTAACTTGTTAATGGGTCTAGAGTGTGCAACCATAACAACTTCTACTTGGTCACCATAAACTCTTGAAAACGTAAGAATCAGAAAGCAAATATTGGAAAACCTAGGAAGGATAGAATGCAAAAGGGAACATTTAAACTATATAGTTTGAATGACATTATGCATGGAGGGGTAATAATTATTTAATATATATGTCAGACTTACATAGAGAACCATTGTCTTCATAGGTGCAAAAACAAAATTAGAGTTTCAGATGTCCATATTCGAGAAGACTTTAACATAGTAACCTATAGAAGTGTCTAAATGTATAATAGCAATAGAGTATTTTAAAACCAAAGATGTCTTTAACATGTGAAAACTAGTGAAATGTCTTGGAGCATGGAAAGGCAAAAAAGTAAAAGTCTGAACAATGTAAATCTATGCTCCTATATTCCTAGTTTCCTGTAAAGCCAACAAAATGCTATGTATTAGAAACATAGTTTGTATGGATAGTGATTTGAGGTGCTAGTTCAGAAGAGAAAAAGTTTACATATGAATGACTTTATTACGTTATGGTGATGTTTCCTATCTATTTGTCAATGCAAATGGCTTCAACAATGGCATTGTTTTGGTCAAGGCTAAAATGTCCTTCAGCACTGAAGTCTTGTAGGATGAATATCACTACTGACTTGTCCTTGATATAGTCTTCATAGTTGAGCCTTTGTAGTGTGGGAAATAGATGGTGCATGGTGACCTGGTCAATTGAAGACTGAATTGTTTGATTGTCATAAGTTGTTATGGTAGTTTTAAGTTGTAAATAGAATGTATAATTGACTTGTTGGTTGCCCTGTTTACAATGAGCAGTTTTTTCTTGGAGTGTACCATAAGCAGCAAATTTGAATTTGCATTTTGGACAGCATGCATGAAATGGATTAGAAAATGCATTTGCTATTTTTAGAGTACCAGAAACCTATAGAATATGGTTCAAAATTGTTAGAGGAGACAAAAATACAAGTTTCGATGCACTAGTTTTTAAAAAAAAGAATGATGTTACCTTGAAAGTTGAATGTAGTAAGCTATTGAGTTTTTCCAAGCTTCTTTTGTCATTCAAGGTATAGATGAATGTTGATCGACATGTGTGAAATGTGTTCTTTTGATCTATTTTTCTTACAACATTCTTGAAAAGCATTGTAGGTGTTTTATTTGTATGTAACTAGTCTTCGAGTGCAAAGTATTGTTGCTCATATGTTGACCATAATAGCAGCTGCAATTCAATTAGAGAATTAGATTTTGTTACATAAATTGTTATTGAGACCACTGTAGAACATTAAAAGGTTGAAACTAAAAGAAGAGGTAAAAGTTCTGTAGACCGAAATACATGTTCTCTGTCTATGTCAGTGTGGCCATCTTTGATGTCAACTGCAAATTGGGTACCCATTTTCCTAGCACCAACTACCAGTGCAGCTATTGTGCCAGCTGGGTACTCATTTACAGTTGTTAGCAATTGGCTGATAGTCATACTTGGAATGAATTTGTACTCTTGACAGAGGCGGGGGATGTTTTCAATGGTGCTTATGTCTATTAAAATCAAAATGCAATCACAATCACCTCTGTCATTATCTGTCCTAGGTGCAACTTGGAAATCTGAGATTGAAATAGTTGACCCCGAGACTATTTTATGCTCATGTTAATACACAAGGTTTCCACTAACATTTAACGTGATTGTCATTTCTGCTTTGTGATCTGTGAAATCAGCACGTAGCATTTCCCATGTTTTGTTGGCCTTATCCAATGTTGCTTTGTAGACAACAAGGACATCACCTTGGAAGGTTTCTCCAACTCCTTTTACATTTAGCTATTCGATTGAAACAATCTTAGGCTTCTTGTACTCTTGACAGAGGCGGGGGATGTTTTCAGTGGTGCTTATGTCTATTAAAATCAAAATGCAATCACAATCACCTCTGTCATAATCTGTCCTAGGTGCAACTTGGAAATCAGAGATTGAAATAGTTGACCCTGAGACTATTTTAGGCTCATGTTGATACACAAGGTTTCCACTAACATTTAACGTGATTGTCATTTCTGCTTTGTGATATGTCAGATCAGCACGTAGCATTTCCCATGTTTTGTTGGCCTTATCCAATGTTGCTTTGTAGACAACAAGGACATCACCTTGGAAGGTGTCTCCAACTCTTTTTGCATTTAGCTATTTGATTGAAACAATCTTAGGCTTCTTGACTCTTGTCCTACTAGGAACAAGGATAATGTCAATTGAATGCTAATTTAATATTAACAAGCTGGGCAAATGGCGGTACAATGAAGAACCAAGTACTTTACCGTTGTGCTGACTCTTCCTATGCAATTTGCACCTATTTTTCTTGTCTTTTTGATACATCTTTTGGTGTCCTGCAAAGAATTGGAACAATGCTATTTGAATATTTGTGATTTGGGTGAATGAGTATGAAGGAATAATACTATGAGCACTTTACCATTGTGCTGATTTTTCTTGTGTGGTTTGTATTTGCTTTGACTATCTTTTAGTTTCATCCATAGATCTCCTGAAAATAATGGATATAGCATTGGAAAAGACATTGTAATGCATAAAGGTGATATAAGGCTATAAGTTCTATAAAGTTGAATTTTTCTATTTGGCAACATGCAATTTTAGGAAAATTGGATTGTGATCAGTCCAATATGCTTCTGATATATAGATAGAGCATATATTTGTAGTTGTGTTGGACCAAATGTGATCAATGACTGAGTTGCCCATGTTGTGTTGTTGGTTCAAAATAAATTGTATATTTTTTTGCTATATATAACTGTGAAGCATTTTTTTGCTTCTGCTTTTTGAAGACATGTCAACATTAAAATCGCCTAAAATGTACAACATGTTTTCTGAATTCGTCGATCCAATAATTATTTGCAAGATTGTGATTACTTCATCTATGGAAATTGTAGGTCTTGCATAAATATTATAAACATTGAGTTCATTGTTAGATAGCATTACTGTTGATGTGATGGCTTCAATATTAAAGGTTTCATGTTGTGTTGTTTTTGACAGGAGTAAATGTTTCCTGGTTAAAGTTGCTATGCCATGTATGTTATGTACAGAGAAGCTATCAAAATACTGCAACAGGGTATTTAGCTCAAAGGGATGCATATGTGTTTCTTGGAGACACAAGATATCATATTCCATTATGCTATAGTCATTGACAATGTCTTCTGCATGTGCTTTCAAGCTACGAGTGTTCAATGTACATAGGAGCATATGTGATTTGTTTTTTGAACATGTGTTTAGATTATCAAGTTCCCATTGTGCACATGTCTGAAGATGAGACATTTCTAGTTGTATTTTTTCTTTAACTTTGAAGTTTTTTGTAGTTAAAGGTTGTAACAGAAATAATGATTCTACTGATTTTGTTCATGATAAAGCTGTATAGGTTAGTCCATGCTGTCTAATGCCTATGGGATCAAAAGGCAAGGCCTCCATTGTTAATCCTTGGGATCGATGTATGGTTCGTGCACATGCTACTTGTACTGGGAATTGTTTTCTAGTTATAATTTTCTTATTTATTGTTATTTTTTGGATTGGCCTAGCAATGCTTTGTATAGGTACCTAGTATTTGTCAATGATAGTAGAATAGCAATGTGCTAGTTTTGTGCACTGGTGATGTCCAATTGATGGGTCATTAAATTTAATCTAGATAATATCAATATTGTTTTGTGCTGTATATGCTTTAAAAGTTTCATCTGAACCATTGATGAGGCCATCTTGAACATTGTAATTGCCTGCATAAAGCTCAACAAGAATGTTTGGTTTCAAGCATATTTGTGATGGGAGTGTCGTTGTGTGACTGTACACTCATATTGCATTAAGATCCTCGTGAACTTCATCTATTGCATCTAGCACAATCATTTGGGTTAGAATGATTGATAGCATTTTGTTGTTATGTGCTTGAATGTCTATTCTCCTATAGAAAAGGTGCGGAAGCAATGGATCTAATGGTATAGGAGGAAAGCAAATTTTGTTGATATAGTCTATGTCATGAGTTGTCTGAATGCCTACTCATAGTCTATTAAGGATTGAAATAAATATTCCATCTTTTTGTCTCATGGTAGTCACCAATGAATAGCATTTTATGTGGTCTTTCCAAAAACTATAAGGCATTAATTCAATTGGAGTAGGCCTATTTTTGAAAACCACAGAGTCAAGGATAGGTTGTTCCTGGTAAAGGTCACCACAAAATATGGTATCAAGGTTTCCAAAGTATGTTGTAGGCATTTGCATTATATCTCATAGTCTTCTATCAATATACCATAGAAATATTGAACCAACTAATGATATCTCATCTATAAGAAGTATGCACAATTGATCACAGTGCTTTGACATAGTGTCAAGTACTTCAATTTTCAGTGGCAGGAATTCTGATGTATTAAAAGGTATGTGAAATGCTGAATGTAATGTGAATCCCCCTATGTTATATGCTACTTTACCTATAGATGTAGTTAATAAGCCGTTGGGTTTGTTTGGATTATTGTCAACAGAATTGCTATACATGCGAATGAGAGCATGGTAGATGGCTTTTCCTGTAAAAGTCTTTCCTGTTCTAGCTCCCCCAGTCAAAAACAAGTGCAATGGATTTTGTGGATTTTTCATCTTTTTTATGAGAACATCCTTAACAATTGCTTGTTGTTCTTTATTTAACATTCATCTTAACTTGTAGTATTCATTGTTATCTATAATCTATGGGTGCTTTGTAATTTAAAATCCATTGGAGTACGTGGTATTTGGGTTAGAATGACCTATGTTTGGAAGGTCTGTTTGAATTTCATATAGTTCTTTCTGGGAAATCTTTGCTTGCATTGGCAAGTCAATGAGCTTTTCATCTTCAAGAGACTGAAGATCATTTATAGCTTTGTCAATGTCACCCCATGCGGAGTTTGTGTTGTGGATGAACTTTGCACTGTTTGTTTGAATGGTTTTTCCATGGTACATGTATGCATGTTCCCAAGAGTCAAAGTTTTGTTTGAGTGTATGCTCATTAATGGTAAATGGAACATAGAGAACCAATTGCTCTCTACAATGATTCTCTATATCAAAGTGTTTGTTGAAATTGATAAACCGTACCACATTGGGTTTGGCCTTTGGTTCAATTGTAGTACTGTATTTGTTTTATCTTGAAACAAATTCTGCAAGACATATGTCCACCATTGTTTCAGGACGTTTTAAATAGTAGTCTATAATAGATTTCACAAGAACGTTTTCTGATTCATCTGGCTCATTGCTCAATTGTTTAACAGATTTGAGTATAAATGTGCAATCATTGTTAGATCGTGTATCAATGAATATACATTTTCTTGAACTATAATTTAATGGCAATGACAGAACAATATGTGCAATTTGTTGTGATGACATTTGTTGCAAGTTAAGCATGGCATTTCCAAGTTTACTTACCATTCGTATTGCATCAATATTGTCTTGCTTGTGGTTTGCACGCATTCTTTTAAATGCACATTTCATTGACTTGTCTACTTTTGCAATATATGAGCTATAGTACATAGCAGCAACATATGCATTTAGGACAAATTGTGCATCTGTATTAGCCTTCCAAAGATCTAGAATTTTCCTTGAAAAACTATTGTTCCATATTTGTGATGGTTTTCTTTGTAAGAAAAGCGTAGGCCTGTTTAATGTTGAGCTCAAAGCTTCAATGTATTCATTGTCAATTAAGTTTAATTCTTTTAAGAACATTTGAAAAGTGAATGTTTCATCATAGTTTGCTTTTTGGAGTTTTGAAAAGATGTCAGTGGCATTTGCAGTTATCGCTTCAGTCTTTTGGAGTATTAGTAAAAGTATAGTTGACTTTTGCATTGGTAAGAAAGGAAAATTGTACCTACAAAGATGTTTTCTTGATCTCTTGCATTTCTTTGTATGATGGTGTTTGTGTACCATTGCCAAAGGAAGTTCCAAATTTTCAGTGTCACAAGTAATATACTTATCAACAAAAGCTATGATGTCCGTGTTGTTATTTTTTGTGTAGATTGGTGCATTTTTAACCCATATGAGGAAATGATCATGTTCATTTCCTCGATTTTGGAACTCAGTGACTGAGAAGTAATCAATGACATTTCCAAAGAAAGAGTCATTTGTAAGTATCAATTTTTTTATTGCATTGATTCTATGTTTATAGTAACATGCACAAGTGATAAGATCTTTCTTGATTAGTTCAAATTTGTCAACGTGTGTTGGGTGATTAGATTCTTGACAGTTTTGTGTTGATTGGTGTAGATTATGCAGCTCTTGTAATGTTTGAATTAGTGGATCCCAATTTTGCTCAGCACTAGAGAAAGTGATGAAAAATGTTGGTGGTCCTAGTTGTCGAATCATAGCAAATACATTTTTCTTAAGTTGTTGTGAATAGTCCGGAAAGATTCTTATTCTTTTGAAATTAACATATCCAATATCTGATTTTAGAATTTTTTCTAGGTTTAGTTTGTGTTTAACGTCTTTCACAAATAGCTTTCGCCATTTTAATTGGCCCTTGCATATTCTTATTGTCACTGTAGACAGTACTTGTTGTATTAGTACCTTTATAGCTTTGAAAAAAATGTTTGTTGTATGATATGAAAATTGTCTTTGTGACTATAACAGCTCCTAGCGTACTATTTTCTGATACGTAAAGTTTTTTACAATGTCATTGTCACATTGTTTGCCAAAGAATAAAGTTGGGAAATTTATTTCTTCAGCATAGATGTCCTTAAATATTCCAACTGGATACTTGTGCTCTGTATGTGCAATTTCACTAATCTTGTCTTCCATGTTATGGATACTTCTAGACTCAGTGAATCCATGTATCAATGTTTTTGATGGGTTTTCATTTTCCATTTCACTGTCTGATTCTGTTTCACTTGTATTTTGTGGACTATTGTCTTCATTTTCTTTAGTGCATTGGAGAACTTCTTGCCAATCTTGGTTTATGTGGACTTCATGCATTTTGTATAATGGTGTCCTTGTTAATTGAGTCAAAGCTTGCATGATGACATTTGGGCGCACCATTCCTTTTTGAAATGCATTTATGTATTTTAAGCATCTTTTCAATGAAACAACAATTGTTTGTGTGTTGTTAATTGATTATGGTAATGCTCTTTGTACAATGTTCATGTCAACAGGGACATTTATAATAGAACCTATTGGGCCTATTTGAGACCTTTTGAACCCTAGTTCCCAAATCTGTGCAAATGCAATTCTAAGTGAGACAAGTCGTTCTTCTAGATGAGTTAAATTTTGCACATAGCACAATGGTCTATTAGTTCTTATTTTTTGTGGCATAACATACTTTGGAATAGTGAACTGTTTCAATGCAAAGTATCATACATGGCATATGAAATCTATGAATGGTAAGGAATCTGATTGTAGTAGCTTACAGTATAGTTGTTTTTGTTTTTCTTTGAATATCCTGATGTCCTTGTTCAAATAGAGCACTTGGCAAATTGCACATGGGTATTTTGGTGTATCTTGTATTGTTGTTTTATAAATTTCTATTGGTGTGAATGTTTTTTTTTTCTTTGGACTGCTAGGTACACTTTCTTTTTGTTTTTCTTTTCTAATCAAGTTCTTCAGGTGATTAATTCTTATTATTGATTTATGTTTAATATTGTTTGCTATGACAAATGGTATCAAATTTTCCTTGTTTTTAGGCAAAGCATGTGGCTTGGTCAAGTAAGTATTTTTGTATTGTGGACGATTTCTGATCAACTTTTTTAGTTGGAGTAAGCTTGTTGAGCATTGGTGAGTTAGATTTTGGGCTTTGATTCTTAGAAGTGGCTCAAAATGTCCAGCCAGAGGGTTTGTATCATGGAACAATATAGAGACTAATTTTGTATATCCAAAATCATTGAAATCTAAGTACTTTCTTAATGTTGTCAATTACCAGAGGCTTATTTGTATTTTTAACCATTTGGATATCTAGTGAATGCAAAACAAGTCACCCCACAATCCACATTCGCTATGGGCTATGCATGGGCTTGCAGACAACCGCATCTTGCGGAAGTATGTTTCTTGATCATGTACTTTGTGCAATGTATATAGAGTATTAGGATTTAGTTCATTGTTATATGATTTAATTGCTTCTTTGTCCTTTTTGAAAGCAAGCTAGGAAAAAATACATAGCTCCATTGCATAATTGAGTTGAGGTGTACTAGTTGTTAAGTAGCAGTTGAAGTGAATCAAACAAATAATCGCCAACATTGTATGCAAATGTGCTTAATCTATAAAGGCCTTCAGCTCTAAGGACATTGTCAATGTTTGACATTTGAGGATACTTTGTGCACATTTTTTTTATTTCATGTGAACCTATGGGCTGTTTTGAAGCTACGTTTTGTGTTTCAATTTTTAACAATGGTTCAAAGTGTCCACTTAAAGAATTCATGTCATGAAATAGTATAGAGACTGATTCTGTGTAATCAAAACTATTGAACTGTAAGTACCTTCTTGTTGTTGTTCTTGACCAAAGGGATATTTGTATATTCAACCATTTGGATATCCAGTGAATGCAAAATAGGTCACCCCACAATCCACTTTCTGTGCAATCTTCTTGTGGCTTTGCAGATAATCGCATTCTGCCGAAATATGTTTGTGGATCATGTACTTTGTGCAATGTATATAGAGTATTAGGGTCTAGTTCATAGTTGTATGATTTTATTTCTTCTTTGTCCTTGTTTTGAAGGCAATTCAAGAAGTAATCTATAGCTCCATTTCGTAGTTGAATTGATGTGTAACAATTTTTAAGCAATAGTTGTAATGAGTCAAACAAACAATCACCAACATTGTATGCAAAAGCACTCAATCTGCAAAGTCCCTCACCCTTAAGCACGTAGTCAATGTTTGATATTTGGGGGCGCTTTGTTAATTCATCTAGGTGTCAACATCTATCATTTTCTTTGTTTCTCGTGTATCCTAATGTGTTTGAGAATAGCAAATGTTGTGTATGAATAGCATCTAACGCTACTATCTAGATTACAAAATCTATAATTGTTTACATCATTTCCTATGTGCTTTTACTCAATAGCATTCCATAGTATTAATCATGTTGTCAAGGATCTTGGAAGTTAATAATCTATATATATGTTGGAAAATGGATCTTGAGTAGTAGCAGAAGCCTACGTAACATACCACACAACAAACAATTTAATAGAAGCACAACGGGAAAATAGTATTAATTCTTCAACCTGACCTTGTTATCCATTGTCCCCCAGCAGGATTGTATGTACTTATTCCTGTTACATTGACAAAGTGGATAAATGAGTACAATGCATGATGTATACTTTCAATGCCACAAACACAAAACAATATTTTTAGGTAGCTTTGTTTACATGCAACAAATGGTCGACAAGAGTTTTTTTGCCCACATTGTCAATCTCAGTCTATGGTATTTAAATGTTTTGTGTAATTGGATTCCTTTGTTTCTATGTACTTCTAATTGACTGATTTTTTTCAAAGAACAAATTATTTTAAAAGCTATTCAAATAAACATGAATTAAGTGGCATGTAGAGAATAGTTTCACAAATCATTTTTGTTTAAAGAAAATCAGGGAAATGCAAAAGCATTGTTTGATCAAAGAAGATCTATGGCTTTTCTTATTTGTGGGAATAGCTTTTAAAATCATTTGTGTTTTAAAAATTTGAGGAAAATGCAAAGGCATAGGTCCATTAAGAAAAAGTGAAGGCATAGATTGATTAAATAATTAAAAAAATAGATTGAAACTCAGAGGTGCAGACACACAGTGCATACATGCAAAGAAAATGCATTAAATAGCATGTGGGTGGATGACAAACTATTGGAATGGCTTGGTGGACATGTATAGCTAGGCTACTTTGTTCTTTTGTTATAGACTTAAGTTAGCTGTTAAGCATGACTATTACTTTGCTCAAATTGTTTTTCTATTCTACAAGTCTTTGTTCTGGGAGAGTTTATAGCGATTGAGCAGACTTTGTTATAGTTACAGTATCCAGAACTAGAAACAAGTTACTTGAGGCAATAAATAGTTTATTTCCTCAGTTTTCTCTTACTTTAGAGGTTTAAAGCACACAGTGAAATTGGCAATGTGAACAAAAAAAATTGTGGTTAATTTCATTTTGCATGTAAGCAAGACCATGGAAAAATATTGCGTCATGTCTATGAGTGACGTAGTACATCATTCATTGTACTCATGTGCCATGTTAGCTTTTGAAATTAACTTTGTAGGCTTTTATTTGCAATACAGGAAGATTAAACATACGTTAACTTGCACACTGCATAGCAACTTGCCACAGATATAAGTAGTCCTATGAAAAAAATTGCCTTAAATGCATATAGGTAAAAACCAGTTGACATAAAACAAAGACTTGTGACTCTATAGGCTATTTGAAACTGCAAACAGTGTTTAAAAATTGCATGTTAGCAGTTCATTCTATTCTATGGATATTGTATAGAGGAAGTATAACTTATTAACACATAAGAAAAACCTGTTCTATTGTCCGAAGAAAAATTACTATTGCAATTGTGGAAAATATGTTTTCCTCTTTGTATATGTGGAAGTATCCTTCTAAATCATTTATGTTCAAAGAAATGAGGAATACAAGATGACAAAATGAATACAAGGAAAAGAAATTTATGCAGTTATTCTATTGAAGAATTTCAATTGCATGTCAAGAAAAGAAAAAAGACAATTTGGAAAACTGACCTTGCAATCTACTATCGAATGATCAAGTATACTTGTAGGAATGTACAAACTGTGATAGTCACAAGCAATTTTTCCTAGTGCAGTTTGTGCGTGATTGTTTAAATGTAGTTGAAAGCATTGATCCCTGTTACAAGGACAATTTAGACAAATGAGTACAGTGAGTGACATATACTATGCTATTCATAAAAACAAAACAAAATTCTTATGTAGATTCATTTGAACGAGAAACAACACAAGTAAGAACTTTTGTTTCTTAAAATGCAAATTGCATTTTATAATTTTTAAATACTTATTGCTATCTGTGTACCCTATACAATAGAACATTTTTTTGCATATGCATGCACTAGTGTAATTCCATTATTGCAATGGTGGCATAAGCTCTTTAAGAGCAATCAATGGAATAGATCCCATATTTGCTTAAGCGCCTAAAAAAGTGTAAATAGGCCACGACAACTCAATACTAAGCCAAAAAACAACACAGACTTGTGCTAGCACTGTTAAGTTCTGGTAAAAACAATTTCTAGCTATTGTTTAATGCCAAACCAGCTATCACTTAATAGTGAAAGCAATGTAAATATTGATTTTCTAACTAAATGGGGTCATTTCATTTCCATATGCATAAGTTTATTTTGTACCATTATGTAGCACTTACTATTACTTATGCAATGAAGCCACATGCAAGTAGAATTCATAACTCATGGCATTTAGATACACCCAAGGAGAAATACAAACCAAGGTTGTTGGCATCCTGATAAGAAAGATGATGAGATACATCCAATTAATGTATGCCACAACATCTTATTCAATGAAGATGATTTGGATAGGAATGTTACAAATTAGAATCCTTATTGGTGTGTGAGTAATCCTCTTTTTCAAGACTTTTCAAGGAAATTGCATTCGAATACTATCAGTGAACAAGTGGAATTAGATTTTTTAATTGACTTTGTTTGATGAGTCAAATGTGCACAGGATAGTTATAATTATTTCCTTGTTTTAATTATTATGTATATAAATACTATGCAACAGTTACCTAATTAATCAGATATGAAATGACAGAAGGGAAAAGAAAATTAATTAATTAAGATAATTTGATTCATTAATTAATAAGGTGAATTATCATGTAAAAGTACAAAAATTAGAAGTTGAAAAAAATTTATCTTTTCTTTATGCTTTAATGACAACGAGAGAGATGAAAGCAATTGTGGAGTTTAGGCTTATATCTATAAATTGCATTTGCCTGACAGTTTGTAAAGTGCTCTCAACACATTGTCCCCATATTGTTTGTAAGGTCCCATTATAGGACATGCTAACATAACAGTGGCTTTAAAGCTTGCACTATGGAACAATTTTGTAGTAATTGAAGATATGCAATCTTTAGAGGACTCATAAGTGCCAAGTTATTGTTAAGCTCTCACATTGTACATTGGACAAAAGACAATTGCTTGTCCAAGGAAGTATTCTCTGAAGAATAGCATAGGCTAAGCACTATGAAACCCAATGTGCCTATGGACGTTAAAATAAAAGAAAAATGATGAAAGAAACTATTTATGGAACCATGACAACCTTTGCCCTGTCACTGTAAACTCTTTCCTAGAAAAGACATATCAACACACACATATATGTATACATATATATATATAGATACATCCATGTAAAGACAGATGAATGCATGTATGGACATAAACATATATGCATCCATGTGATTGCATGCATATACACATAGATGCATCTATACACACATACATATATGCACAAATACATATATGCATAGATATATCTAGAGTCATATGCATACATGCATATATGCATCTACAAATGTCTACATAGATATGCACATAGGTAAATGCATATGCACATAGAGACATGCATACATACATACATGCACTGACACATTAGGTAGAAAGTGAAAGTGATAGTGATAGTGAACTAAAGCACTATGAAACACAACTTCATTATGCACTTTAATGGAAAGGAATTGTGGAAAATAACAAATTAACATCTTAAGTAACTCATTTCTAGGTCTGGACCCTACAACTGTAACATCTCTTGCTCAGTGGCTACAAAATCTTCCTCAGAACAAGAGCTTACAAAACACAAAAAAACAACACACGCAAAGTAATAGAAATGCATAGCAAGTGACTTAACTCTATATTAAATGACCAAAGTACCTTGGCCACATGTGGACTCTAAGCCATTTGAGTGCCTTCACCTCGAGCCAGATGCCATTCAATGCATTTAATTTGTATTCATGCATTACGTGCATCTACCCACCAGTTTTTTAAACTATGTCTTTGCTTAAATTTATTAAATCAATTTATGCGCTCGCATTTTCCTGATATTTTAATGCATTCAATCTGCATTCATGGATTACGTACATCTAGCCAACAACTTTTAAACTATGCCTTTGCTTAAATTTATTTAATCAATTTATGTGCTTGCATTTTCCTGAATTTTTTAAACGAAAATGATTTATAAAGCTACTCAGACAAATAGGAAAATAGATAAATGCTAATTTTCCAATATATAAAATAGCTCTCCAAATTCAAACTATACAAAAAAATAAGTAATATGTTAAATGGAAAAATGTGATTGCTTAATGCTGCCAGTTAAAAGCATTTCAACAGAATGCATGAGTGTTCTTGCCTTGACGCTAGGAGTCAATAAAATTGTCACTATAGAAAATAGTTTATCCAAGTGAGTGCTATTAGGTTTGTTATCTTCAATTTCAAACTCTTTTGACGTTAATGCATTTTCTTTGGTGGTAGAATATGAAGATTATTTTTTTACTGAGAGTCCAGAACAAGATGACATATACAAATAAATTTAAGCAAAGACATAGGTTAGAAAATTGATAGCTTTTATCAATAGAAAGGGGATGTTTATAGTGACAGAGCAAAAGCTCATGTGCTCGTTGAATGAATACCAAGAGACAAGTTCCTCAACGCAACAAATTACTACTTTTATTTATTTTGCTTCATTTTATCCCATAAATGCAATTTGGGTTTCACAATGCATGAAAACACATTTGTGCAAGCAACTCCTAAAATTATAATTGCAATAGATGATAGTGATAGTGTAATGGATACTAATAGTCAAAACACTGAAATACACCAGCTAGTTTATTTTTAGATTCAATGGAAACAAGTATCAATTGGAAATAGATTAACCTAGCAGTCTATTTATCATAGGTTCTTGAATTCCAAATGCACAAGTGCAAGCATGGTTCTCTACAGGCTTTTGCTATGCATTTTAACTATATTGTTGTTTTGCATTGAGCCTAAAGAACCACTGCAAGTATGGTTTCCGAACAAATTTAAATCAATGAATGTAAGTCAAGAAAGGTTCCAATTACACCTAATACTTAAACCATGAAGCATCATTGCTTCAAGCTATAGCAAAAGTGTAGACAAGGACACAAAAGCAAATTCAACAATGACATCATCAAATAAGGATTTGTTTACTATTACTATGATTAACTATTGAACTCAATTGACTCATCAGTCAAATAGCTTGATTGATCACCGACCTAACTTGTTTCAAAGCTATCTTGTTAAGCTAATTAGTTAATTTCATTAATGAGTAAAAGATAGAATTGACTTAATTTGCATGAGCTAAGTGTAAGATTGACTTGTTTGTTAATTGACTTTGATTAATGGTTCAGAGACAGATGAGACAAATTAAATTGTCATGAGAAAAATGTGAGATTTGACTTATTAGCTGCTACGCCACATATACTATGACATTTGAGCTTTCATGAAATAATAGCGAAAGCAATAGAATAAACAGATGGCTTCAACATAGACGAAGGGATAAAATTAATATGTATAGCTATAGCCTGTTGAATATTTGTAGCAAAAGAAACATAAAGGAAGATGTTGGCAAAGATTTTCCAATTTGGGTTTACACCTAGCAATTGTATTTGCTTGCTTGTCTATAAAGCCTTTTCAAGAAATTCCTTTTTTTTGCATATGAATGGCCATGATTGGTTTAATTGATTTGGTGTACAAAGATGTTTTTTAATTAACTATAATTAACTATTCAAGAAAACTAATCTATCAGTGAACTAGTTGCATTGATTAGTCAAGTAACTTGATTCACAGTTAACTTGATCAGCTATTTAGTTGATTTGCTTGAATGTTTGCAAAAAGCCTTTTTTGACAAATAATTCTTTGCATAATTTGCAATCACTACACACCAAGAGCCAACATTTCTTCGAGGAATTCTGTCAAACAGTTTAAATGTTTTTGCTTGCGCTTCTATATTTGGTATGCATATTCATGATAGCATTACAAACCATTATATCTGTCAGAAATCTACGTCTTATGATGCTTAGATGAATGTACATATTCTATTCTAAAGCTCTTTTTCTATTAAAAGCACACAAAATGTTTAGAAAGATCGTGTATCCGTGAATGTGAATAAGCAACATTGATTTAACTAATTTGGAGGATAAAGATGACTAATAATTAGCTATGACTAACCATGGAACACAATTAATTCATCAGCCAATTAGCTTGATTGATCGCTGAATTAACTTGTTTGAAAGCTATCATGTTAAGCCAACTAGCTAATATGCCACATACAGTATGACATTTTATTTTCAAATAAGTCTCATGCATGCAAATCTGTTATCATGTTAAAGCCATGTAAACATTGATGTTCCAATTCCATGGGGTCATTCTATTTCCATTTGTCCAAGTTCATTTCATTCCATTATCAAGAACCAATAATTAAATGTTTAATTCAGGTACATGCAAACAAAAATGCAAGTAGGGTTTCAACAATGACATCATCTAACAAGCATTTTTTTGCTATTACTATGGTTAACTATTGAACTCAATTGACTCATCAGTCAAACAACTTGATTGATCACTGACCTAACTTTTTTCAAAGCTATCTTGTTAAGCTGATTAGTTAATTTCAATAATGAGTAAAAGATAGAATTGACTTAATTTGCATGAGTCAAGTGTAAGATTGACTATTTTGTTAATTGACTTTGATTAATGGTTCAGAGACAGATGAGACAAATTAAATTGTCATGAGCAAAATATGAAATGAACTTATTAGCTGCTACACCACATATACTATGACACTTGAGCTTTCATGAAATAATAGTGAAAGCAATAGAATAAAAATATGGCTTCAACATAGATGAAGGGATACAATTAATATGGACAGCTATAGCCTGTTGAATATTTGTAGCACAAGAAATAGAAAGGAAGATGTTGGCGAGGATTTTGCAATTTGGGTTTACACCTAGCAATTGCATTTGCTTCCTTGTCTAAAAATCCTTTTCAAGAAATTCCTTTTTTTGCATATGAATGGCCATGGTTGGTTTAATTGATTTGGTGTACAAAGATGTTTTTTAATTAAATATAATTAACTATTCAAGAAAACTGATCTATCAATGAACTAGTTTCATTGATTAGTCAAGTAACTTGATTCACAGTTAACTTGATAAGCTATTTAGTTGATTTGCTTGAATGTTTGCAAAAATCCTTTTTTGACAAATAATTCTTTGCATAATTTGCAATCACTACACACCAAGAGCCAACATTTCTTCGAGGAATTCTGTCAAACAGTTTAAATGTTTTTGCTTGTGCTTCTATATTTGGTATGCATATTCATGACAACATTACAAACCATTATATCTGTTAGAAATCTACGTCTTATGATGCTTAGATCAATGTACATATCCTATTCTAAAGCTCTTTTTCCTATTAAAAGCATGCAAATGTTTAGAAAGATTGTGTATCTGTGAATGTGAATAAGCAACATTGATTTAATTGATTTGGAGGATAAAGATGACTAATAATTAGCTATGACTAACCATGGAACACAATTAATTCATCAGCCAATTAGCTTGATTGATCACTGAATTAACTTGTTTGAAAGCTATCATGTTAAGCCAACTAGATAATATGCCACATACACTATGACATTTGAGATTCAAATAAGTCTCATGTACGCAAATCTACTATCATGTTAAAGGCATGCAAACATTCATGTTCCAATTCCATGGGGTCATTCTATTTCCATTTGTCCAAGTTCATTTCATTCCATTATCAAGAACCAATAATTAAATGTTTAAACCAGGTACATGCAAACAGAAATGCAAGTAGGCTTTCATAGTGCTTTAAGACATTGTTATACTTTGATTATAAATTCATATTTTAAACTACTTTTAGTATTATTTATTCAAGTTTCTTGTTGAAATGCGAAGGTTTCATCTGCATTTGATAGGAATTATGTAGAAATCCTCTTTTCCATTTTACTTCATGCATGTGAGCCCTGTAAAGTCTGTATATTATTGACTATTGCAAAGTGGTCCCATAAAGAGGGCTTTGGAACCAAAATTATGTCAACATGTGCAATAATGAGAGCTTTTGAACTACGAGTGAACAATGTGTTTCTTTGAGCTTTTTCGTTTTGATCAAAGCATAAAGGATAGAGGGTTCTGTTAAAAGTTGTGGTTGTTGTCCTCATAGGCATAAATTTGTATTTTAAACTACTTTTAGTATTATCTATTCAAATTTCTTGTTGAAATGAGAAGGTTTCCTCTGCGTTTGATAGGTACTACGTAGAAATCCTCTTATTCATTTTACTCCATGCATGTGAGCCTTGTAGAGTTTGTATTTTTTTTTATTGCTGCAAAGTGGTCCCATAAAGAGAGCTTTGGAACCAAAATTATAGTCAATCAATCATAGTCAATCAATTAATCTAATTCTACCTATTTCTAATAGTATTGGCATGTAATTTTCTTGACAAGTCTTCAATCAAAAAGAGCATTAGCCACACACCAATAAGGATTCTCATCTATAACCTGCCTAACCAAATCATCTTTATTCAATAAAGATGTTGTGACATACATTAATTGGATGTATCTCATCATCTTTCTTATCAGGATGCCAACAACCTTTATTTGTATTTGTCCTTGAATGTATCTGGATGCTATGAACTATGAATTCTACTTGCATATCGCTTGGTTGTACAGGTAATAGTAAGCGCTACATAATGGTAGAAATCACAACTCATAGCATCCATATACACCCATGCACAAATACATGGTATTCAACACATTAACACTGGCATGGTTCTCTAGGGCTAATTTGTTAATTTCCTTTGATTAATAGTTCAAATGTACACAAGGCTAATTGCAATCATTTCTTTCTTTGAATTTCTATGTACTTAAAGGCTAATTAGCAATTGCCTAATTATTTAGATATGAGACAATACAAAGATGAATGAGGAAATATGAAATTGCCTAAATCATCATGAATGATAGAGCTATTGGGTAAAATGCTACATATACTGTGACATTTAAGCTTCAAAAGTCTCAGTTAACATGTAAAGGGCTGAGAAAAATTGATCTGCTAACTAAATGGGGTCATTTTACTTCAATTATCTAGCACTTATTCTTAATTGTTTAATGCAATCACATACAACCAAAATTTTGAACAATTAGCATCTATACACACCCATGCATAGATACATGCTTTCTTACATATTGATATGCATATGGTTTTCTATTGGTACAATCCTTGAACATTCTCTAGGTTCAAGTGCTAGTCTATTAATTGACATTGATTACCGGATAAAATGTATTCATAGACACATAGCTGCACACATGCTTCAATGCACAGATGCATAGATACATGCATGGATGTACACATATATACACGCACACATACATACATGATCACATGCTTACATCTATATATGCATTCATGTATCCATGGATGCACATTTCCATGTATCAATAGATCCCTTAATATATGCACATATTGAAATGACTACATGGGCTTGGGGAATGAATATTTATGTGGCCTTTGCATGATAGCAATGAATCCTATAAATATGCATATATGCATGAAAGCACATAGCCATCAATGAACCTATTCATTTGCATTTTCACAAGAATTTTAAAACAATCATGATTCAAAAAGCCACTCCCATGTGATACAAAAATAGATAAATGTCAATTTACCAATATGAAATATAACTCACGAAATTGAGTTCATATATCTTTAAAAGCAATATGTACAACAACCACAATATGACTAGATGGCTAGCTGGCGCCATCCACAAAAAAGTATTTAAAGCAAATGCAATAGTAATATGTTAGATACACACATACATACATGGCAACATAGATACATGCATTCATATATACATAATTACATGCACACATATATACATGCAAACCTATATGCATGGATGCATACAAAGACTATGTTTTATGGGATTATTAAAGAGTTGCTTTCTATATGCTTCCATATTTTGCATGTGTACCTATGAGGACAATAACCAAAATATTTGACAATATTCCTCTATCCTTTATGACAGCTCATTGGTTCCAAAGCTCTCTTTATAGGACAGTTGTACATTGCCTACAAGACTCAGATGAATCCTTCATATTTCAAGGAAAGATTTGAATCAATAACACTTAAAATGATCTAAACTATGATTTTACAATCAAAGTATCCAAATGCATTGCAACAATGCGAAACCCAATTTCCATTTAAGATGTACAATGAGACTAAATAGAAGGGAAAATGCATTTGCTTTAAAGTTTATAGAGCAATTTCAACAAGTTGTCTAGCCATTGTCCAAAATATGGGTTTCTATTAGCATAGTCCTTCAACCTTCTTTAGGTCTAACTGCTACTTTGTTAATTGACTTTGATTGAAAGGTCAAAATGTGAAATGTAGCCAAGGATAATTATAGACAACTGTACGTTGCCTCCAAGATTCAGATGAATCCTTGGTATTTCAAGAAAAGGTTTGAATAGATAACACTTAAAATGATCTAAACTATGATTTTACAATCAAAGTATCCAAATGCATTGCAACAATGCGAAACCCAACTTCCATTTAATATGTACAATGAAAGCAAACAGAAGGAAAAATGCATTTGCTTCAAAGTTTGTAAAGCAATTTCAACAAATTGTCTAGCCATTGTCCAAAATATGTTTTCCTACCAGCATAGTGCTTGAACCTTCTGTAGGTCTAACTGCTACTTTGTTAATTGACTTTGATTGAAAGGTCAAAATGTGAAATGTGGCCAAGGATAATTATACTTATTTATCTCTTTTAATTGTTATATATTCAAAGACTAATTAGCAATCCAAATAGCCTCGCCTCTAGTCAGATGTCATTAAATGCATTGATTTTGCATAAATGAATTATGCACCTTTAGCCAGTAGTTTTAATCAAAGTATGCATATGGATTTAGAATCAAACTCTCAAAATTAAAAAAGGTAGGTTTAAATTATAAAGTGCAATCAGCCACCAAAAAATTGATTAGATAATTATTGCATTTCTGAGATCATGCCACTGCAAAGAAGATCTACTTTTGAACCCCAACTGCTTAATTTTTATGAACCATATAGTATATGCCACTCACAATACCCATTTGCAATGATTGTCCTTGTAACAAAAAGCAACAATATGATTACAAGTATAATCAATATAGTGAGAATCTTGAATTAACCTTTTTCTCTGTCTACTATATGCAATTGTAAACAAAGGAGAAGGTTTATTCTAGAAACTCACCTTGTACTGCTTGCTTGAAGAATTTGCCACAGCTAGGCCACTACACGGCCTCTTTTCTTCCAACCAAAAGCATTGCATCATGTAAAAAGCTTTGATTAGAAAACAAAAACCATGTGTTTGTTTTTCTAAAAGAATAGGAATATATAGTACTCCTACTACGATGGATACTAATAGCGAAAACCATTAAAACACTAGCAAACATTTTTCTAGATTCAAGAGACACAAGGATAAATGTAGATCAGATTAACTACACAAACTAATTGCCATAGGTTCTTGGACCACAAATCTTCTAGCAATGAATTTGACTGCTCTTTTGCATGAAGCCTAAAACTATTCTATCAAGCAATATTACTTAACTGCTCTATGGCAACATTGTAATTTGGATTCTACAACATTTTTGACATAGTTTTTTATAACCCCAAGATACGAAAAATAGTAATGACGACATCTAACAGAATTTTATGCTTGCTGGCAGGAAAAAGGTTTCTACTGATTCTTTATTCTCCCATTGTTTGCATTTATGCCTACAAGGACAACAACTCACTTTTAACAATCCCTCTATCCTTTATGCTTTCATGACAACGGAAAAGCTCAAAGCAACACACTGTTGACTCATTGTTGAAAAGCTCTCATTATCACACACGTTGACATAATTTTGGTTCCAAGGCCCTCTTTATGGGACCACTTTGCAGCAATCAAAAAATACAAACTCTATAGGGCTCACATGCATGAAGTAAAATGAACAAGTGGATTTCTACATAATACCTATCAAACACAGATGAAACCTTCCATTTCAACAAGAAATTCAAATAGATAATACTAAAAGTAGTTTAATATACGGATTTATGCCTACGAGGACAACAACCACGACTTTTAACAGAACCCCTCTATCCTTTATGCTTTGATGACAACAGAAAAGCTCAAAGCAACACACTGTCGACTCATTGGTCGAAAGCTCTCATTATCACACACGTTGACATAATTTTGGTTCGAAAGCCTCTTTATGGGACCGCTTTGCAGAATAAAAAATATACAAACTTTACAGGGCTCACATGCATGAAGTAAAATGGACAAGAGGATTTCTACATAATTCCTATCAAACCAGATGGAACTTTCAAGATTTCAACAAGAAATTCAAATAAACAATACTAAAGTAGTTTAAAATACAAATTTATAATCAAAGTATACGAATGCCTTAAAGCACTATGAAACCCTACTTGCATTTCTTGTATCAAATAGACAAAAAAAATGAAAAGTTACCTCTTCTGACCTCAAGCAATTCGTCTCTCACTGTCCAACGTGCAACTCTACAACTACAAAATACCTTGCTCGGCCACACAATAGACCACTATGAAATATAGCTTCTTTATGCACTTTAATGTAACGAAACTCTGAAAATTACCAAATTATCACCTCAAATAACTCGTTTCTGGGTCTGGACTCTGCAACTATAACATCTCCTGCTCAGTCGCTAAAACTCTCCCTCAGAACAGGCGCTCACAGAAGACAAAAACAACACACGCAAAGTAATAGAAATGCATAGCAAGTAACTTAACTCTATATTAAATGACCAAAGTACCCTGGCCACGCGTGGCCTCCAAGCCATTCCAGCGCCTTCACCTCGAGCCAGATGCCATTCAATGCATTTAATTTATATTCATGCATTACGACGCCTACCCACCAGCTTTTGATAAATTATGCCTTGCTTAATTTTAATTAATCAATTTATACCAGAGTTTCTTGGTATTTTAATGCATTTAATCTGCATTCATGGATTACGACCTTAGCCAACTTTTAAACTATGACTTTGCTTAAATTTATTTAATCAATTTATGCGTCAAGATTTTCCCGAATTTTTAAAATGAAAATGATTTATAAAGCTACTTGGACGAATAGAAAAATAGATAAATGCTAATTTTCCAATATATAAAATAGCTCTCCAAATTCAAACTATACAAAAAAATAAGTAATATGTTAAATGGCGAAATGTGATTGGTCAATGCTGCCGATTAAATGCATTCCGAGCGAATGTATAAGTAGTCCTGCCTACCGACAGGAACTAATAATAATAATTTTATTACTACGAAAGAAATAATGAACATAAAAAATTATTTTCAAAGGTTCCAAAGCACACGTTAACTCGAAAAAGATATTTAATGCCCACTAGCTCAGCTAATTCTCAGCTTTCTTGGTTCGATAAGACGTAATTCTAAGAAGAAACGATAGAATCTTTCTCGGTGCAATGAATTCATCAGGAAACGCTCGTTCCTGGAGAGCTCTGAGTAGTGCTGGGCTTTGACGAAATTAATAAACAATTATAAAATACTAGTCAATTTTCAATCCAACCATGATAACTTCATCAACCAATAACAATAGAGTAAGTGTTCAATTCAATCATGATAACTTCATCACGAAAAAATATGGTGGGTAACTGCAGAGAGAGGGCATGCAAGTTATTAGGGCTAGGCAGTAGCAGGTATGCTTTGTTGGGCAGTGAAAGTAAGAAATATATCATTCCCAAAGGCTTTTTTCCTGTGTGCGTTGGGACAGAGAAAAAACGATTTGTTGTGCCGATTTATTACTTGAAGCATCCGCTCAGACGTGCTCTTCTGGCCAGATCTGCAGAGGAATATGGATTTGATCAGACCGGAGTGCTCAACATTCCCTGCGACGTGCACCGCTTTCAGCAAGCGTTATCGATCGTTCATTCCGATCAAAGCACGTATCATTTCAAGCCATATACATTGCAACTTCTAAGTAATTCAGATCGTTATCTGTAAGTAATCTTTGATTTGGTGGCTTTATACCTGTGTTGGCAGGACAATTACTTGATTATCTTTTACTTAAATTCTTTTATGTGTTCTGTTAATCTAATCATGTGCGACCTTTTCCTTGGGCAAGATCTCTTCTGTTTATCCAATTTCAAATTTAAAATTCAGGTTGAATGATTAGGAGAATGTATTTATAGATTGCGTTTCTTAAATATTATAGAATTCAATATTAATGATTTTGTTTGTTTAAAAAAATTGTCTATTTACTACTTTTGTACATAGATATGGTAATAGGAGGATTTATAATGTTGAAGGCATTACTGTTTAACTGCCATCGCATTATTTTAAAAGACACATAGCGTCCTCTACCGTTCATTGTTTTTGTTGATAGGTGTTATGTTAGCTGCCCTCTGTATATACGTTTTACAGCTCTTCCTTCTACACGTTGCTTCTTGAATCTGCACTGGCAACATTTTAGATGTTATTACATTCCAACAAGCATTCCTTTTTGGTGGCTGCACTATGTTGTTCTTTGTGCAAGGGCTGTTCATTCTGGGAGCTGTGATATAACTTTTCTCTCCTGTCTGCTGTTCTTTCTGACTGCTCAATGTTGATTTTTTCTATGTTTATTTGGTTGGATATTATAATATGATGCAGGTCTGAGCATATTATTATTATTATTATTATTATTATTTTGGGACTTTTAGATGTAATTTAATCCCAAAATCCCAACTGCTTTCTTTATTGTTCCGTATCCTCTGTACTTTACATATCTTCGAAATCTGGTCATAGTGTGGACCTTCTAGTTTTCTCCAGCTTAGATTCATATCATTCTTCTTTCCCATCCATTGCATCGGGACAATTTTTGAATGAAAATTTAATTGCAAATCTCTTCTGCTGGACACACGTCAAAATATTATGTAATTAAATGTTTTTTTGTTTTCCCTCCTTGCTGGGCATATACGTAGATTCAAGATATTTTTTTTTTTACATGTATGAGCAAAAAAAGGGTGCAGATGACAGTATTGCAGCAGCAATACTTTGAAGCAGCCATTGAAATAGGTGGCCATGAATTTCAATATTTTCTGAGTAAAATGAAAGAGCAGCAGCTCTATAATTAGTTTTATGATGACAAATATCTGTATGTTTTGATATCTACCCCCTCTCTCTCTCTCTCTCTCTCTCTATATATATATATATAACAGAGTAAAACAAAATAAAGAAAAAAAAATATAGAGATCCGAATTATTATGTATATATTTCAGATCTCTATGTTTTTTTTTTCTTTATTTTGTTTTATTCTGTTATATATTACATCTTTTGTCTCTTCCTTCATGTGGTATCAGAGCCTAAGATTCTAAAAGCTGAAATTTGTTAGAGCTGAAGGTTATCAAATCTAAAGAGTACCCAACACAAAGACGCAGAGTCATCAATGACAGCCCCAAGCACAAATTTGATAAACCCACAAATTTTTCAGTTTAATGGCAAAAACTATGATTATTGGTCAATCACAATGAAGGTAATATTTTTTGAGTAAAATCAAAGAGCAACAGCTCTGTAATTAGTTTTATGATGACAAATATTTGTATGTTTTGATATATATATGAAATACAAATCATTTCAAATCTTCATTCTTTATTTATTTTTCTTTATTATATATTACATCCTTTGCCTCTTCCTTCATGTGGTATCAGAGCCTAAGGTTCTAAAAGCTGAAATGTATTAGAGTTGAAGATTATCAAATCTAAAGAGTACTTAGCACAAAGACTTTATAAACACACAATTTTTTTAGTTTAATGGAAAAAACTATGATTATTGTTCAATGACAATTAAGACAATATTTTCTAAGTAAAATCAAAGAGCAACAACTCTATAATTAGTTTTATAATGAAAAATATTTGTATGTTTTGATATATATATATATGAAATACAAATAATTCAAATCTTTGTGTTTTTCTTTCTGTTCTTTATTTTGTTTTTGTTTTTTATATATTACATCCTTGCCTCTTCCTTCACATGGTAGTAAAGCTTAAGGTTCTAAAAGATGAAGTTTATTAGAGTTGAAGTTTTTCAAGTAAGTTTTTAAGAGTTGAAGGTTATCAAATTTAAAGAGTATCCAACACAAAGACTTAGAGTCAACAATGAAATCCCCAAACATAAGTTTGAAAAACCCACAAATTTTTAATTCAATAGAAAAAACTATGATTATTGGTCAATCACAATGAATGCATTTTCTCAAGACATATGGGAGCTTGTTTGAAATGGTTATCCTAAACCACTAGATGCAACAACATACAATTCCCTTACTCAACTAGATAAATATTTACTAAGAGATACCATAAAAAATGACTCTAAATATCTCTTTCGTATTTTCCAAGCAATGAGAGTGTCTTTCCAAAGGTTGCACTGGCAACAAAATCAAAACAAACACAATAAATTTTATAAACAACATATCAAGGAATGACCAAGGTGAAAACAACTAAAAATTATAAATATTGAGAAGAGACTTTGAGATAATATTCATGGAGTCAAAATCCGTAGATTCATTACTTACACAAATAATTGGGTTGGTTATCAAATTAGGTGTCATGGTAAGACACTTGAAGATATGAGAGTGGTTGAAAAGATTTTAAGTTTACCTAGAAGTTTTGAGTCTATTGTTGTGGCCATAGAAGAGACATAGAATCTCTTTCAATTTTTAGTGGATGAGCTACATGCATCTCTTGTATCTCATGGGAATAGGCTGAGCAAGTCAAAAAATTCATCTTTGGAGCATTCTTTCAAGACAAAAGTTTCAATTAGCCATGGTAGAGGTAGAGGAAGATCAAATTCAAGAGGAAGAGGAATAAATTAATACAGAGATGGAAGAACCATCTCATCAAACTTAGGGGGAAGATGCAAAAAAAAAAGTTCTAATGAAAATCAACCCCAAGGGAAAAGGTATGATAAATCACAAGTGTAATATCATTATTGAAAAAAATATGGGAATTACTCAAATGAATGTAGAAAGAAATAATATGAATCTAGGCAACAAAATACAAATTTTACAAGAGAAAACCAAAACCAAGGAAGTATTTTCTTAGCTTACAATTTTGTACAAGAAAATCAAAAGGATGTATGGTTTCTAGACCTAGGTTGTTATAATCACATGACAAGAAACATAGAAATATTTTCTAGTTTAGATGAAAATGTAAAATAAGATGTCACATTGGGAAATGACAACAATGTTTTAGTTATAGGGAAATGAAACATCAATATTGTAACCAAAAAGGGGAGAATTTTTTTTATCTCTAATGTTTATTTTGTTCCTAGCTTGAAGCATAATTTGCTGAGCATTGGGTAGTTTATTTAAAAGGGGTATAGAGTATTTAAAAAAATAGAGAATGCACAATCTTAGATAAATATACAATTAATCAACTTATTAAAAAAGTGCAAATGAAAAAAAATCTAGAATATTTCCCCTAAAAATACAACCAAATTTGAAGGTAGAATTTTACATCCACTTGTGGATGAAGGAAAACTTGCAACAGTCACACAAATTATCTTTCAAGCATAAATTAATGATGGAAACTAGTTATGACATCTACAATTTGGGCACCTAAACTGTGGAGGTCTAAACCTACTTAATAGGAAAGGCATGGTAAAGGGTTTACCACTCATAGAGAAACTAACAAGATTATGTGAATGATGGATTTTGGGGAAGCAACTTAGAGAATCATTTCTAGCAAAAAAGTCAATAAGGGAAAAAATTCCATCATAGATTGTTAATTTAGATTTACGTGGACTAGTATTGATGTAGGAGCATCCATGGGCTCGTGCAATCTTGCATCAACCAAAAAAAATTATTTGAATTTTGTTTGGTTTTCAATAAATATTTGCCACAAATATTTGTAATTATTGGAATAATGTAATTTAAAATTAAATTACATTAACATTTCATGTTGAATGACTATGCCCGAAAAAGCAAGTGTTGCAAAGTTCAAAATTTGAATTTTTGCAAGTTAAAGGAAATTTTTAAGATTTTAATTTAAAATAAAATCCCAACTACCACAAATCCCTAAAAAATAGGGACTATCAAAGTGGGTTCCCATCTGATCAAATTGGAAACTTTGATGAGTGAGTTCAATTTTGAAAACTGTCGGTAAAGTGTGTGAGACTGGTTGCTTGCACAAGTGAGAAGTTTGATTTTTTATTTTTTTTCAATTTCAATTTAGAAATTCTCTCCTTGGATTTTTGGGAAGGATGATTTTTGAGTTTAAATGGAAATGAAATTAAGTTCATTTCATTTTGGAAAATTTGGAAAGTTGGTAATAAAAGATAATTCATTTACAATTTGAAGTTAGTTTTCAAAGTGGAGGAAACTCATAATTTGGGGATGGATATTCTCTAAGGAGAAATTGCAGCAAAGTGTGATGGCTTCAATAATTTATTTTCAGCCATTGTTGAAGAGTGACAGAGTGTGTATGTGGGTTGGTTGTAGTGCTTGATAAGCATATAAATTCTATGGAATGTTGCAGATTTTTGTAATGAATTCTATGATGTTGTAAAGGACATATGTGGCACCCATAGTCTCAATGTGACTTTATTATTTTGTAATTACATATTTTCCATTTTAATGCAAGTTGCATGTTGTAGTTTCTTTCATACTTGTGTTGAAATTCACAGTGAATTGAGAATTTGTGTTTGTATTGAAATTAAGTAAGTGGAGAGGGTTTTGTGTCACCCCCTCCTTGCTTCAAGTACAAACACCCTCAATTGGTGGAAGATGTTATTTCATGAAATTTATTGATCATTACATAGGAAAAGCATGGGTATACTTTCTAAGGCATAAGGATGAAGCATTTGAGTTCTTTCACCAATTCAAGGCTCTTGTTGAGGAGAGAAATAGGCACTACATCAAAGCATTAACAACATATAGAGGTGGTGAGTGCATCCCAAATGAATTCATAAGATTTTTCAAAGATCATGGTATTCACAAGAAATTCAATACTAGTTACACACCTAAAAAAATGGTGTATTTGAATGGAAAAATAGAACAATCATAGAAATGGTTAGGAGCATGTTAAAATATAATTTTTTAAATGAATATTGTGTTGAAGCCGTACTATGTGCAATCTATATAATGAATAGATGTCCAACCAAAATTTTAAAGAATATGATTCCAAAAAAGCATGGAGTGGAAGAAAATATAATGTTTCTCATATGAGAGTATTTGGATGTATGGTATATGGACATGTCTCAAATGAATTGATAAAGAAATTGGACAATAAAAGAGAAAAATGCATATTTGTGGGATATAGTAATGAATCAGAGGAACACAAGTTGTACAATCCAATAACCAGAAAATTTATAATCAGTAGAGATTCATAGAAGAGGAATAATGGGATGAAAATTTAGATAAAATAGTGAATGTAACAACAATCAAGTACCACAAGAAGATAGAGAAAAAATAATTCCAATAGGTATCCCTTTAATTGTGACTTTTCCCACTCCCATTCAAGCTCAACAAAGTGATCCTCAAGTAACACCTTCAACAAGCACAAGGACAACCCCACACATTCAAGAAAGCACTCTTTTAAGTGGACAACAAACACCATCAATAATAGGAATTTTTGGTGTAGGGACATCAAGTCCACATTCTACAAGTCCAACCTCAAGTGACATGTCAAATCCAACTTTGAGAAGCTTGAGAAGATAAAAAATCAGAAGTATGAGAGATATTTGTGAAAAAAATGAAGGTGAGAATAGTATGGGTTTAAATTCTCTTTTTACTTTATATTCACATGTTGATGATCCTATTCATTTTGAAGATGCAACTAAAGATGGAAAATGGGTATGAATAATGGATGAAGAATATATTCTATTGAAAAGAATAATACATGTGATTTGGTGAATCATTCGCAAGGAAAATATATCATATATGTAAAGTGGGTCTATAAGACCAAAAATAACGTAAGGGGAGGATTGAAATACAAAGAACACTCATTGTCAAGGGATACAAACAACCTGAAAAAAATTATAATGAAAAGTATGCTCCAGTTGCAAGGATGGAAACTGTGAGGACTATATTGGAAATAATAGCCCAACACCAATGTAAGATATATCAAATGGATGTGAAGTAAACCTTCTTAATGGATTATTGAAAAAGGAAGTATATGTGTAGGAGCCATCTAAATATGAGGTTCTAGGGAAAGAAGACAAAGCGTATAGGTTGAAAAAGGAACTTTATGGTTTGAGGCAAGAACCACAGGAATCATATAGCAGAATTGACACATATTTTTTGACCACTAGCTTTAGCAAAAGAAACAGTGAACCTAATCTCTACATCAAAAAATTTATGGTAAGATATTAATTATTTTTTTATATGTAGATGATCTAATATTTACAAGGAATGATAATATCCTCATTGTTGATTTTAAAGAGGCTATGAAAAATGATTCTGAGATGATAAACTTAGGATTGTTAATATACTTTATAGCAATAGAAGTGTAAGAAATGAATCATGGCCTATAAAGTGTTTAAGGCCCCTTCAAAACCTTTGGGTGCTAGTTTCCTACTTAAACTCGGTTGTTTTGGGTTTTCGGCGCCTCTCAAAACCATGTTTTGCTACTTGGATTGTTTTTGAACCTTTTGTAGTGTTGTTGTTGTTTCCCTACTAGTTCTCTTTGCCTTTTCTTTTGGCAGTATGATCATCCTTGGTAGGGTTTCAAGTCTCTTCAAACCATGTTTGTAAATGGTTTCAGTTCCATTCAAAACCTGTTTATCTTATATAATCAAAATAAATGAATCATGGCATCTTTATCTCCCAATAAAAGTATGTAATAGAGATTTTGAAGAGGTTTAAAATCCAAAAAAAAAAACTTATCCAACATCAATAGAAATAGGTTTAAAATTGAGTAAGGATTACTATAGTACTAGTATCAATCTAACCTTATACACGAGCATGGTTGGAGTTTTGATGTATTTGACTGTAAATAGACCTAATATAATGTATGCAATGAGTTTAATTTCATTTTTATGGAGAATCTAAAGGAGAAATATTGGCTATTAGCTAAAATAATTATGAGGTATGTCAATGGAACAAAGGGATATAGAATTTTATATACCACAACAAATGAGTTTATGTCAGTTGGTTATATAAACAATGATTGGGTAGGAAGTATAAATGATAGAAAGAGCACATCAGGGTATGCATTTAGTTTGGCTTCGGGAGTCATCTCATGGGCTTTCAAGAAACAACCCATTGTTTTTCTTTCCACAACTAAAGTTGAATATGTAATAGTAATAGGGGTAGCATGTTAGGCCATTTGGATGAGAAGAGTATTAAGAGAATTGAGTAATTAACACAAATGAGCAATTAAAATATTTTGTGACAAAAACTTTGCAATTACACTATCCAAGAACCTAGTTTTTTATAAGAGAATGAAACACATTGACACAATGTATCACTTTATAAGGGAACTGATAGAGCAACTAATTCCCAAGAAAACTAATTGCATAAAGACCTTCAAATGAGAGAAGTAAAGATATTTTACCAAAGAGGAATGCTCAATATGAGATGATAAAATACATTATAATACAAGCTTATAAAGCCATGCAAAAGGTCAAAATGGGTGAGCAACCACCCAATACGAGAATAGGGGAAAGAAAACTAATTTCCTTATTTAATAAATTAAATGCAACTAAACTATAGTCTACTTAAGTAAAAATTAAGTAAATATGCATTTACTCTAACATCCCCCTTTAAGTGCAACTTAGGGAGAATTATTATGCAAAAAAAGAATATGCAATATGGGTCCCAACTACACAACCATGTTAGGTACTCATTTACAATGCAAAAAAAACTCTCACAAATGAAGGAAAGGAGAAAAACCCTGTGGGAAAAAATCCCTCTCTAAAAGAGAGAAAAGAAAACAAAAATGATGCATGGATGGAGGACTCAATCACACCCCCCAAGGAATACATACATCATATATATACAATCAATGGACCCCCCATAAGAGGGAAAACAAGAGATATCATATCCCCCCATAATGAAGAAGCTCCAATGCCGATGAAGTATGCCTAAAAACAAAAGATGATCCAATGCCTGCAAGAAACACCTCTTCCCTTAGGAAGAAAGAAGTCCACCATATGAAGAAGGAACCACTCCATATCCAACTGGAAAAAGGAAGGAAATTTCCAAACGGAATAATCCATCACATAATCATGATCAAACACAACCAAGAAATGTGGCAGATCAAGAGAAGGAACAACCAAGCCAACCTCCAAAAATAATTTGAGTGAATCAACTGGCATGCTGCAACTCTCATCAAAGAGGAGAGAAATCCCCTTAAGTGAATCTCCCAAATCTGCAAGGTAAGTCTCTACAGAAAAATTAGAGATGCCCATTAAGTACTCATCCAACAAAACAAGATCTGAGGGATCAAAGATTGCCTACTATGCTAGAAACCCAACCTCGGAAGCAACATGAATAGTATCAACATGAGTTTGAAGTATTCCAAAATGTAGATGACCAATATTACTATCAACATTGGCCAAGGGTGTGCGAGGTACATAGTCATCCTCCTTAACAAAGTGAGAGAAGCTGCATAGGTAGAACAGATCAACATACTAGCAATAGTAGGGTTTTGCAGAGTCGCTACCGATAAACACAAAATTGGTTGTTAACTCCATAGTCTTAGGGACTTCACCATGTGTTAGATTTGGTATATAGAAAAAATATTTGTGTGCAACTTTGGAATGCACAATACATCCCAAAAGTAGCCATCACCTATGTCAACTGTGCCTATCCCCTAAAAATCCAATAGCTTATTGTTCCCCAACAAAATTTTGGAAGTTTTAGAGGGGTACAAACTCATGAAAGGATAGGGTGAAGAACTCATGTGGTGAGATGCACCAGAATCTAGGACCCATTTGTCACACCAAGAATCAACTGAAGTGACTAGTGCATGTCCCTTACCCATGTAGTGTTTATCTTCTTGATTGTTTGCAATGCCTACACTACCAGACTATGTGGGCTTGGTGGATGGAGCAAATGAAGATGCAAAGGTTGTAGAAGGAGTCACAGATGATGGTAGTGGGATATTGTTTTTCTAGAGAAGGTGGGAGAGCTCATCTATCTTCTTTGTGTAACAATGATGCTCATTGTGCCTCTTCTTTTTATTGTATACATAGCTAAGTTTCTCCCTCTTTGGATTTTCTTCTAAGTTTACAGTGGTGGGGTCTCATTTGACTCTATTTTAGGTTTAGGCTTCTTCTTCCCCATACTCTAGGAGCCATGTGCAACCAATGCATGATTTGTAGGGACCCCCTACAACTAGGAAAGTCTGGCTTGCTCCCTTGTTAACCAGTCACAGAAGGTCTCAAAAGAGGGCATCTAGAATGCACTACCTATGGTATCCATTATGGAGTAAAAGGTAGAGGAAAACACAACAAAATGACCTCTTAACTTAGACAGAATCAAGAAAATAAACTCCTTATTAGTTTTGGTCTTTCCACATCTTGCTAATTGTGACCTTATTTATTTGAATTTCACTAGGAATTCATCAATACTAGGAAATGCTTCAGGGATAAGAGAGTTTAACTCAGCCTCCAATTATAATGCACATATCTC